>CAWUFW010004099.1:1200000-1628573 GCA_963921515.1 Calotriton arnoldi
CACCGGAAGTGGCGACCAGGTGTTTCTTGAGTGGGGATAATTGGAATTTTTTCTTGTGTGCAGTGACGTAGCTAGTGTGTCATAGGCCCCCCATGTACAAGGAAGGAACCGGGCCAACTAGCTGCTTGGTTGAACTGCGAAATACAGCAATAAGGTTTCAATGGGCCGCTCAGTGCCCCGGTGCCACTGCATCTGCTGCACAAATGGAAGATACGCATTTACTGTTAAGTACAGCATTAGCTGTGACACAGAGTGAAGCAATGGAGTACCGATGGCCCCCGAGGCAAGCAGGGAAATTGTGTCTCCCAACTGTTTACGTGCAAATAGGCTTGATACAGGGGGGAGACTCACGAATTCTTAAGCCGAAATTGGCTTTATTCAATCCTTTTCCCAACAAAAATTGCCTCTCCTTAATGCAGGTCAATGGGGAAATAAAGTCTCCCGGTTATTTTTTCAAAAACGTCCTCTTTCATGTTTACAAATGGTGGCATGTATGCTTCACCCCAATGTGCTACTGAAATACAGCGATAATGGAGTACGGAGGGCCCCTCAAAACCTGAGGCCCCGTGTCACTGCACCTGCTGAACTATTGATGGCTAGGCCCCTAAAGCCTAGTCACCATGATTGTGAGATGCGTAGACATCAGCCAATGAAGCATTCGGAGGAGCGGTGCACAATGCAAGATGAAAGTCAGAAGGTCAATAAACAGGAAGTTGGTGCTTAAATTAGAACTCCTCAGAGTATGGCCTGTGGGGAAAACAACAGGAATAGGGGTTGGGCACTGGGAGAGGTGTACCCAGCAGCAAGAGGAGCGTGTGTTACCCTTGTGCAAATCACCAGTGAGGTTTGTTTTCAGGTGATGCTGGAGGCATCACCCAGTGTGTAGTGCCCAGGTCTGGATGCCTCATTGGGAGTTTGATTTACTCTGGAGGCCAGATGGAGCAGTGTTTCTACCACTGTATGCCAGCTCTAAAGTATTCTGTCAGACTTTGGGGCACCATCTGGACAGTGGAATAACAAAACTTGAGGCCCCCGCCCTGCAAAGTACATGGAGGGGCCACCCTCTGGACTCACTCAGGAACTCTCAGGCCAGGGCACAGTGCCGATGGGGTTCCCTGGAGCTACAGGGCCCCCAGCAGTGCAGCGAATGTGGGGGCCTTTGTTACACCACTGCATATGGAGTATTGTGTTCAGTTCTTGCAACTACGCATTTAGAGTCTTAAAGAGACCCGGAAATAGTCGATGGATAAACCAACCAAACAGCGCATAATTTAAGCTGTTCTGCAGGGCTGGATGGAAAAGTGGATTTGATGGAGATACTCTTTTTTCTTAATGGGAATAAACACAAAACTGAAGATGGTTTCTCAGCAGTACACCTGGAGTTACCGGTTCAGGTCACAGCAGGAGGCCAGGGTTCCATGGCTGGAGGTACTTTTGGAAGTTAGGGATAGTGAATCACTGGATCTGCCCGCAGCAGAAGATTTAGAGACAAATGCCAAATGCATTTAAAAAGGCATGGCTCGGTCACAGAAAAGCACTGGTACTGAGCAAGCTAGGCTGAAGCTGGGGTCCAAATAGGGGATGTGTGAAGAATTTGTAGGAAATCAAATTGTGTGTCAAATTCTTTGATCTTCAAGTGGGTGTATCTGAATGTTGCTAAGCGCTTCCGCCCCTTTCCAAGCAGAAAGCAAAAAACAACAAAAACAGTGTTGTTCTATGCATTTCAGTACCTTTTTCAACACCATGGTCAAAGGTGTCTACAAGATATTATCCATGCATCGGAAAATCCTCAGGTCCCCCTGAGACTGCAGGTGAGTTGAGCTGGCAAGTGGCCTGTTGAGGATATGGCTCGACTAGTACCGTGGCCCTCAAGGTCACTCATGGCTCACTGATGACAAGAAATTATTTGGGGGCCCCTGTTCAGAACAACTTTGAATTTTATTACCGATTTTCTCCCAGTTGTAGCCTCATGATGATAAACAATATTGAATTATATGTTAAATGCTAACATGGAGAAATAGACTGAAGTATGAAAGAGCAAAAGTTCATTTCTCCAGTGTTCCCTTGGAAGGTGGGGACATTGGGTGATTGCCCTCTTTTCCCATGCCTTACAACCTCTCTTGGGAGATGGTTGGGGTCTAATTTGCACTAGGGTATCCTCAATCAAATTAGGCCAGATTGCGTCTCTAAGCTGGTTCTCTATACCTGATGTTTACTATAGAGCTGCAGGGCGTCATTGCCCACATATAGATCAGTCTTTACTGGTATACTTGTGGGTCGTGTATGAAGAAGGCACTGTGCTGGGGCATGGTGGGGGTTCTCCCAAGAACTGACTTGAGATGAGGGGGGCGGGGTTTTGAGGTCACAAGTGACCAGTCCATTATTAGTGAGTGGGGCACACAGACCATGTGGGAGATATCCTAGGGTCCCCCCTCGACCACCAAGAAGGAACCTCTCCCTGAGGCTCTAATGGCCCAGGATTAATATCAGCAAAGACCCCTTGCCTTAGAACTCCATCCATCTTGCTTCTCTGGTGGACTTCAAACCCCTAGCACTATACCTATCGTTCTGAATGAGGTGATGGTCATCAGCTACAAGGCCCACTCTTTGCTCCTTTGTCCTTAATTCCGCTGCTGGTGGAGATAACAGGCTCATTGGTGGCACAGCCCTACCCTGGAATTTCACTCAAAGCTCTGCTGCAGACAGGAACCCCCTTGGACTGGACTCACTCCTGTGCTGATGGCATCTTACCTGCGTTCATCGGAGATGCACTCCTGGGCAGGCACCTACTCAGGTGATGCTGTTGCCGGTCAGCGCCCAATGTCTGAAGAGCTGGAAAGCTGCCCCTTTGATGCCCCAGAGCTGCTTGGAGTCCCATTCCCAGGTCTTTGCCTGCCTTGGTGAGTGTTGCCTTTCAGCCGATGCAGAGTGCACACCAATAAGGACCCAGCTGAGGGCTCAACAGAAGCCTGGACACTTGAGATAGTTGGGCACCAGGTTCGTTTTGCCCACTAGGAGGAAAACGCCCTTATGGATTTGCCACCACCTCCTCCCCTTTGGTCTGTCTGGGGTCAGTCATTCTTCCAAAGCAGATACGGACTCCCTTGCTGAAATCAAGGCCTAATTCCTTATGATTCTCTCTCACCACCTGCAATTAGAATTAAAAAAAGGACTCTCATTCCAAAACAAGGTTGACCTTCCATTAATATTCTGCCTCTGCTTTCAAGGCAGATATGAGCCAGTCCCTGGAATACAAAGCATACTTCCTTACGACCCTCTCTTACCGCCAACAATAGAAATGAAAATAGGACTCCCAGTCTACAATAAGTCCGTTTCCGCCTGTCCTGCAAGAGACCTTAATGAGGAAAGTAAATACCCCTCAAAACCTTGAGAAAGAATGGGGGCAATAAAATTATCGAGCATGTTTGGCTTGGCTGAGAACTGTTGAAGAAGCTACAAAGAGCACACCTTCGGAGCCAAGTAAACTCTTAGCAGATCCCTCCTCAACACTGCAAAGAACAAACCTAAACTTCTATTCATAGTGATCAGTCAAGCAACCCAACATCTAAGACTACACTTGAGGCAAAGTGGAATAACTTTGTTGAGTTCTTTGATAGAAAAGTAAATCCCGTTAATCTTCCCATGCCTGCAATCTTTGGGAATGTAGCTGGGAATAATTTAACTCAGCAAAGCACAGTGGTCCTGGTCACTTTTTGACTCAGTTTGAGAGTTGAGACCATAACTAAAGTGAAACAGTCAAACCACCTTTCTGAGGCTAGCCCTTGCTCTATCAGTAAAGATCTCACCAAACAACTCCTCCCCTTTTGGTCCATCCTGGTAAATTCTTCTCTCGAGCAAGGTATCATATGCCAGACTCTCTAAAAGTTAGCCAAATCTCTCCTATCTTTAAAACATTATCAATGGATCCCAATGACCTAAAACACTTCTTCCTGTTTTCTACCATTCCATTTTTAGGAAAGTTGATAGAAGGCTCTGTAGCCTCATAACTGCCATTGCACACCCATGCAGACCACCTCCTAGACGCCTTCCAATCAGGCTTCAGACAAGGTTGCAGCACAGAGGTAGCAATTCTGCAGATCATTGACAGCTGACTCTGCATACTTGACTCTGAAAATTCATATGTATTTATTCTCCTCAATCTTTTGGCTGCCTATGGTACAGTTTTCTACCACTCTTTGATCAGCGTCCTGGGGAATCCAATGGGCATTAAATGGGTAGCTCTAGACTGGTTCACTTCCTATCGGATGAAGCATTCACAAGTGGTTAAAACTGGAAGCTCCATCTCTAACCAAGTCAGCCTGCGATACGGGGTGCCTCAAGGCTCGGTCCTCTCACCAACTCTATTTAACCCTCTGTCTTGAACCGCTATGTGAAATCCTGAGGATCTGAAGGTCTCATCCCTGGAAGACGTACTCCTCTCTAGCACACTCGCAAGAAATAAAATGTGGATGTCAACTCACCGCCTTAAACTTAACACTGCAAAACCAGAATTCCTTCTAGTCCCTCCTAATACTCAGCTTCCCGCTACAAGAGTAGATGGAATCCCTCTCTGACCTGAAGTGCAAACTCACCATTGTTTGGAACATCAAGTTGTTTGGCTTTATCCACGGCAGTCAGCTTAACTTCTAGAGACAAATCCCTGCCCTGGGTAGGGGCCCGGAGTTCTAACCATGGCTTCGGTGGGGGAATCAGGCAGCTCATTTCAGAACAGGACTTAAGATCAGGTGTTCAAGCATTGGTTCTCTTCAGACTAGACTATAGGACCTCGCCCCTCTCAGGCATTCCTAAAGCACATTTATCTCTGCTCAGACCCGTGGCATGTAGAAGCCCGCTTCGTTACTGGTCCCAGGAAATATGACCGCATCACCCACATCTTGCTTACCCTCCAATGGCTTCTAATTAAGACGAGAGCTCAATTTAAAACTTCCCACCCCAAACCAATACCTGCATTCGTCTCTGCCCTGCATTCCTCTTTGCCCTTGAAAATCTCAGATACACAACAGGGTTTGAGAATTGCATAGTATCTTTTCCTGGAGGCTTTCATCTTCAAACGAGAATGTTATGTGAACCAATCCCTCTCAGGAAGAGCAACAAGGATCTAGAACTCCCTCCCTCCAGTCCCCTGTATGACACTCTGTCATTAAGTTTGGGGGGAAGTGGCAAAAAACTCTGCGAAGCTACGCGGAGTTCCGCGAGTGGCGGAGTTGGTTACCTCACCCCGTTCGCACTGATTTTTAGCACCAGGTGTTTGTCCCGTGCTGTAAAATCAGCGCAAATGGCATCTCGCACAGTGCAAGAGGGCACTGCTTCTTTCTGTCACTCGAGTAGAAGTTCTACTCGAGCAGCAGCTTCCTCAACGCGAATGGAAGGTTTCTCAATGTGAGCGGAAGCGACCATCCACGACCGCCCTCGTTGAGAAATCTCACTGGGAAGTGGTCTAGCATTGGATTTTCCTCGCTCGTGCTCGCCAACTTACTGTTAATGTGTGAGACTGAGGAAAAAACTCTGCTACATGGAGCGGAGTTGTTCGTAACTCCTCGAGCACTGTTTAGTGCGTAGTGCGAAAAACTCCACGAACGGAGCAGAGTTCACCGCCCAGACTTACCTGTCCTGTTACCTCTAAAAACTCAAGATCCTTCTTTTTGAAAGGCACTGTCTGTGATCTCCCACACATGCTCGAAAGACACTTGGGGACTATCCTGTCTGTTTTTCTCTTTTCCGTTGTTTTATTTAACTGTAGGATCTCGATGGTTGTTGGAAATTGTACTCTTATAAAACACTCGTATGCCTACGGGCCATGTTTGCGCTATAGAAAAAAAAATCGCAAAAAAGATAATAGAGAGATCTCAGGACGGCATGCTAGAAGGTGATCTTTCTTTTTTCCATACATTTTGGGCAGAAAGAAATTTCTTTATGGACCCCAAATTCATATTCTTCTGCTTGGGTATTTCAGCTTTACGAAGGATGACACACTGTGTTTTTTCCATTAAAAAAAGCCTCACGTCATGCACAAGACCCCTTGGGACAAATGCCTTAGTCCCCTGCATGCCACTAAACCCGTGCCAGCCATCTTTTGATGTCCTCTCCTGCTTTATCAATGTGTTACAAGGCCGCTCATCACTGGGCCTGCACGGTCCCAAACTCTGAGGGATGACCCTCACACCTCAGATCATCCTCATCCCTGTCCAGACTCACTCTGCCACTGATCTGCATTCTGTCCATGTTTAGGTCTCGCCTAGCGTCGCAGCGCGAAAGCGCTGTCGCTAGCGAGATCTATTGTTACTGACTTGCTTCGGAAGGGAGACAGGAGATGTGCACACGCAGGACGGACTGCAACCGTGAACACGCACGTACAGACATGCGATGTGCACATCTCCTGTCCCCCTTCCGTCCTCTCCAGCAGCATTGCACGCACTCCCCAGCTGTCCTTGCAACCCCTCCAGTGTCAGTCAGCCATGCGCCTGCCAACCCCCACCCACCCCCACCTTACCGTCGTTCCACCATGCTTCACGCGATGCCCTGCAGCGTGTCCCCAGAGCTCACAGGGTGATCGGTGTACCTCGCAGCCCATGCGGCCGCCGTCACGCTGGTCTTTCTGGCGATCTCCAGACAGCAAATGTGCACGCTCACGGCGCGTTCTGATGTGCACTTGCCCGGACAGCCGATGTGCACGCTCACGGCGTGTCTGTCTTCGGCTTTCCCAAGAGCTCCGTGACGCGGCCTGCTCCATGGAGACATTTGCGTGCCGACTCTCCAAGATGGCAGCTTGGGGAAGAAGGCGGCTGGGAACGGGGCGGCAGGGAGAGGTGAGTGACGAGTGCTAGTGCTAGTGGATTAGGGAGGCGTCACCACACTGGCATCTGGGGCTGGGAGTCTACCGCTTGTTTTCATAGGGTGTAATGCTGTGGATTGTTGCAGAGACATATTGTAGCGCTATTGACAGTCGAGGAGCTAATTTTGTGAAGCCCTTACCCCTTATTCAGCAGTCAGGTGAACACTAGAGGTTACTCAATTGCGACATTTGCCACTGATGCTTCTTACGGGAGCAGAAGCCCTGGTAGCTTGTAAATGAACGGTGAAACATCTTTCAACATACTTGTTTGTGTGTGTTTATTTATCACAGCGAGTCTGGGAATATTCCCGAGGTGAGCACACAGTGGGCTTCACTGTTGTGTGCCAAACCAGTCTGCCTTGCTTGAGCTCCAGGTTACGTGCTGGGTGTGAAGCATGGAAATTAGTCCTGTAAATATTTGTGGCAAAGACCCTTCCGTACTTGGTGTGGTCTGGTGCTGGAAGTTTGAAAGTTTGAATTGGAAATAAGCTTCTATTTTAACACTTCTGTTGGCTGTTGTGGTTGCATGATGTAGTGCCGTGTTTACTCACTCGTGCCTCCGCTGTGTGTGGTCACACAGCTCATTAACTCTGCAAATTTATTTGGGTTGGTCAAAGAAAGGAAGTAGAACGCTTCAAAAGCAAAGAATTACTTCTTCACTCACATTGCACGTGTCCATGCCATTCTCCACTGGCTTAAGGAAGAATTGCGTATTTCAAATAGGAATCATGAATGTTATATATTTAATACATACATTTCTTAACAAAAACACTATCAGACTAATGTACTGAAAGATGGGAAATGTGCTTCTCGATTCTGTTCTGTAAATAATCATAGAGGGGGAACCAGTTGAATGACGAGGTTGGCATCGCCAAGCTCGATGGTTGATTAATACTGCAATGTAAGAAGTTGCAGACGAGTCGACATATTCATGCTGCTGTCTTTATCGTTACAAACACTGGTAAAGTGTTGAGATGACTCGAGATTCATCTGACTCGCAAAAAATGTTTGTGCTTCGAGTTCAAATACTTTCATGATTTATACGCTACATTGCAAGTGGTCAAGTAAACACAAACATTTTGTCTTATTCATAGTGGTTCAAATTTAAAGGGAGTATTGCGCAAATCGCAAACAAGTTTGGGCACAGGAATAAAGATAGTCACACAAATTTTAAGGGATAACAGAATGCACGTTTGTTGGTGCAAATCATTTTGCATTCATGGAAGTGCAGGTAATTAAAGTGGGCAGCTTGAAAAACGTAATAAAATATCCAGTTTTGGGATAAGATCACATTTTAATTAAACGTGTAACCTTATGTTGTGCAGACAATGGTGAGTAAGAATGCTATAGAAATAGTATTGGAGCAAGGGAGCCTTGGTTACTCGACAGCCATAATTGGGTGGGCCACTCACCCTTTCCAAACCCGGTGTCCGGGTGCCACTGTTCTTGCTGCACAACTAATAGGTAAGGCCTGTTTAGGTCGAGCCTGGGCAGCGCATGCGTTGCTCTGCGAGCCATGCTGTATTGGAGTATGGAATAGAAGCCCGCCCACTCTCTGCCCATATTTGTCATTGCCTTGTGTCATTGTCCTTCGTAAATGCTGGCTTCTGATTCGTGAATAGGCTTGTTAGTCCCTCCTCAGTACCGCCTTCTCTTCATTCGTAACCTCCCATGAGGACTGGCCCTTTTACTTAGGTTGTTACACGGTGAGTCTCTTTTAGTCTGTAAGCACTATTTTCTTTAAATAGTTTCTCCTACTGCAGGCACGACATGCTTTTCTGCAACATTCAGCGCACCATGTGGGCCTTCACTTTCTAACCAGCCCGGGACAATGGCGGCCGCTTCTTTGAATAGGTCTCGCATTTACAAGAGTTTAAGCTATTGGCATTGTACATGACAATGCCTTTTATTCATGTGTTAATTATCAAAACATATAAATGAAAGGCATTGTCATTTACAATGCCAATAGCTTAAACTCTCGCAAATGCGAGACCTATTGCATTGCAAATGCTTGTTGTTTGGAGTATCTGAGAGCTATTAAGTAGCCTTAAGGGGATGTGCTGCATGTTACAATCCACATAAATAA
This sequence comes from Calotriton arnoldi, assembly GCA_963921515.1. Taxonomy (NCBI): domain Eukaryota; kingdom Metazoa; phylum Chordata; class Amphibia; order Caudata; family Salamandridae; genus Calotriton; species Calotriton arnoldi. Next base: position 1,208,940 of record CAWUFW010004099.1, read on the forward strand.
ATAATTGAAGAAAATACATAAACTAACTGGCACAAAGAGGTTAAGCAATGCTTTTTTAGAATATACATGTTCTTTTTAATTTAGTTTCCCTTTTTACTGAATTACACACATAATGAAGGCAGGAAACAATTTATGACCTGTCTATTCATTTTTAAAAATGGGGAAATATCATATACTTGGTCTTTTTGTCTTCTGTCCATGCTGTCAATCCTGGAATTCTGGCCCAGGAGCTGCACAGACTGACAGCAAGTAGAATAAGCCAAAAAAAGAACACGATTTCCTTCCGAAGTTTACCCAGCTTTAGGTGTGCATATGAATATGCACTACAGTGTTAATGTTTTCAAATGAGCATTGTTAAGTATATATCAAAGCGTACAACACTGAACTATCGTATGTTAATTTAAATGCCAATAATATTTTAGAACGGTAAAAACGTATAACACTGAAACCCTGCAAACATACAAGGGTGAGTTTACGTTAGTAGTATAAGCGGATACCATTCCTCCCCATTCATGCCCTTAAAAGTGACAGGTCCCCCTCCGGTCCCCCCGCCCCTCGCTGTGTCCTTAAAAGTGACGCGTGTCCTTAAAAGTGACAGGTCCCCCCTCCCCTCGCTGTGTCCTTAAAAGTGACAGGCCTCAAGCCCCTCGCTGTGTCCTTAAAAGTGACAGGCCTCAAGCCCCTAGCTGTGTCCTTAAAAGTGAAGCGTGGCCTTAAAAGTGACAGGTCCCCCATCCCTTAGCAGTGTCCTTAAAAGTGACATGTGTGTCTCCAAAAGTGACGTGTGTGTGGGTGTTTAAAACCGAGGGCTGTTGTGTTGGCAGTTGGCGTCTGAGCAGGCATACCTAAGCACCCACCAGCCCCCGGGGATATCTGGTGTTGTCTAACACATGGGTTTACGGTGCAGAGTTTTTTAAAAAGGGTCTTTTCTTTAGAAGCAGATGCTGCAGTTTGAAATGCATCCCTGTCGTAGCTGGGGTCAGAAAACTATCCATTAGACTCCCCAAGTGACAACGTGAAAACACAAGAACAAAAGGCCAGTTACCCTGCCAGAGCACCGTTGAGAACAGGCAGAACTAATCAGCCTGTCCTAAGCTTCCCACGCGTCTTAAATTGTATAGTACAGGGTTTCTTTATAAACATACGGCCATCTTTCCCAGGAGCGCAACCCCCAACAGGTCCTAGGTTTAATTATCAGATGTCACAGGTCAAAGGGCCATCTAACAAAGTCGTGGGATGGTCAGAAAACGGTCCCAATATTGACCCTCACTACAATGCTCTATTACCAATAATGACACGTACTACAAGCTTCTAAACACTCCCCTCCGTAAAGGGTCCTCCTTCCAAATATCATGCCCTGCCAGGTATAAAAACCATACTTTAGAGCCCCGACACAAACAGCCATTCAAAAACCCATTAGGAGCGACCCTTGCTGCACAGCCCCATCATCCCTGAAGTTTAAAGCCAACAATGGACCAGACCAGCTTCTCCCAGATCGACGCAGCCTGCTACACATTAATGGAGGTACGTAAATAAGGGGGCTGTGTTACAGGGTTAAGAGTGTATGGGTTTATTTAATATGATGATGCCTGTATATAAATGAGCAGCATGGCATTTTTTAAAGGGTGTTTAGCGCAAGGCATGAATGTGTTTACGCTGTTTTAAGTAGGTGTTAAGGAGGTATTGGGGCAGGCTGCTTAAGGTGTATGAGGGCTGTGAAATATAGGTGTAATTTTAAAGTTTAACTATGCCTAGAAGTATTTTTACAATGTTACATACTGCTTTAGAGGTCGCAGAGACCATAAAATTAACCCCCAAACAATTTTAACAATAAATAAATAATACCACTTTGTACTCACCACCCTGGGGTTGAGGCTCTGCAGAGGCATGGGTCAAACGTGTGATTTCACAGCTGCGCCATGGTGAGGCCGTCCACGGAGGTCCATGCGGTGCTCCCGGGCTGTTTATGCTGTTGTGCGCGCGATGTGGGGTAGGGATGGCGCCCATGTGCGCAGGGGCTTGATACCCCGTTTTTAAAAATTAAAGACCCCGGAGCCCGCTGTGCTCCATGCGGCGCTCCGGGTGTCTGTGAGGCTGGGGTGGGGGTCCGGCGTCTGTGGGCTCCTTGTGGGGCTTGATACCCCGTTTTTTAAAAGTAAAGACCCCGGAGCCCGCTGTGCTCCATGCGGCGCTCCGGGTGTCTGTGAGGCTGGGGCGGGGGTCCGGCGTCTGTGGGCTCCTTGTGGGGCGCTCGGCCCCGCTTTTAAAATTAAAGGCCCCGGAGCCCGCTTGCCATGGGCGCTGCTCCGGGGATCTTGTGGGACGGTGGTGAGGGTTCCGGTGGCGCCAAGGTGCGCAGGGGCTTGAGGCCCTTTTTTAAAAATAAAGGTCCCGGAGCCCGCTTGCAATGGGCGCTGCTCCGGGGTTGCGGGCGTCGTTGTGGCTGGGGCTCCGGTGTCCCTGTAGTTTAGGGCGGGGGGGCGCGAGGTCGCTTTTTTTTAAAATTAAAGGCCCCGGAGCACGCTTGCCATGGGCGCTGCTCCGGGGATCTTGTGGGACGGTGGTGAGGGTTCCGGTGGCGCCAAGGTGCGCAGGGGCTTGAGGCCCTTTTTAAAAAAAAAAAAAAAATAAAAAGGTCCCGGAGCCCGCTTGCAAAGGGCGCTGCTCCGGGGGTCGTGTGCGGGCTGTGGTCTAGGCTCCGTTGGCGCCAAGATGCGCAAGGGGGGGGGGGGGGCTTGAGGCCCTTTTTTAAAAATAAAGGTCCCGGAGCCCGCTTGCAATGGGCGCTGCTCCGGGGTTGCGGGCGTCGTTGTGGCTGGGGCTCCGGTGTCCCTGTAGTTTAGGGCGGGGGCGCGAGGTCGCTTGTTTTTAAAATTAAAGGCCCCGGAGCACGCTATGCACCCTGCGGGTCTCCGGGGCTCTGGGGCGGTCGGGGGCTGGGGGTCCGGCGCGAGGTCCCTTTTTTTAAAGTAAAGGCCCCGGAGCCCGCTATGCCTCATGTGGGGCTCCGGGGTTCTGGGGCGGGTACTGAGTGTTTGGGCGCCGTGTGGGGTGTTCGGGCCCTTTTTTAAAAAAATTAAAGGCCCCGGAGACCGCTTTGCACCAGGCGGAGCTCCGGGTGTGGGTCATGCGTCCTTGGGCTCCGTATGTGGTGCTCGGCCCCATTTTTTAATTAAAGGCCCCGGAGCCCGCTGAGCTCCACGCGGTGCTCCGGGTTGCTGGTGCAGCAGTGGTGGGGGCTCGTGTGGCCTTGGGGCAGTGTGGGGCGCGAGGCCCCGAAGCATAGAAATAAGCCCCAGAGCCCGCTTACCAAAGGCGCTGCTCTGGGGTCCATTGTAGGTGGCGTTTTCAGGGTCCACCACGAGGTTTGCAAGGGTGGCAGTATCATGGCTGCCAGGAGCTTCCCTCCAGGTTTCACGAAGGAAGCTCCTCCCCTCTGTGATGACATCACGGTTGGGGCTGGTCTTCCTTCGTGAAACACGGATGGGGTGCTCCCTGTTGGTATTCCTCCAATGAAGTGACTCCTAAGGGTGTGCAACAGGGCTTTAAGCAGCAGCCTGGTCGTGGTGTCACCAGGGCTTTAAATGGAAGTTTTTTTTCAATATTTTATACAAGCCTTAGTTGCTGCTTATTTATCTTATGCAACTAACAACTATTGACAAAGCCAATAGTACTACCTTATGTAGTTACCAACCCCCTGCCAAAGTCATTAGTACTGCTGCTGGGACTTCTTGTATCATATATCTGGATACATTGCCATAAACATTTCATGCAAAAAGTGTGTGTGTGTGTGTGTGTGTGTGTGTGTGTGTGTGTGTGTGTGTGTGTGTGTGTGCATGCGTGTGTGTGGGTGTGTGTGTGTGTGTTTTTTTAAAACGCAAATGGCAGCCCCTAGTTTTAAGGGTTTATATATTCTAAAGGTACCAGCTGCCTATATTATTGGTGCATCTGCTTCCAGGGTAAAATAAATGGCTGAGTTTTGTTTTCAATTTAGATATTTATGTTATCCCAAACTTTAACCATGATGTTTAGCTGGGGGCATGTCTACAGCTTGTACACCCATAATCAGGGGCCTGTATTCCGAGGTACTGTTTTATGTAGACGCGGTGTAAGGGTGCATGTCTCTCTGCGTTGTGTATTGGCGCTTTCTAAGGTGAATGTATGAACTTGTAATATTATGTTTATGAAGTGTAGTTTTAAAACAACCGTTTCTTTTTATCCAGACGCAGGACATGCCGGAATTAATCCTAACCGACTCTGAAATGCTAGCCCTACAGACAGGTACATGTGTTTTGAGGTGTATAGTTCCGCGTAGTTTTGTTCACATATATATCTTAGAAGTTAGGTGTTTCTAATGGTGTTCTCGTGTATGTGTGATTTTATAGGGCTGGATCCCGAACTACAATGGATTCTTGATGATATAGAATGTACCAAGGGGGGTCAAGACGCATCGCCATGTGTACAGGATAGCCCCGTTCTTACAGGTAAATCAGAAAGGCGCTGCTTCTTTAAAAGGTCTAAACCAAGGGGTGTCTAGATCCCAAAAGCCGTAGTTGTGAACTACAGGAACGCGTCGTAGAGGGGGGCTACTAAGGCCTGGTATATACTGTAAATCTGATTATTTTTTCTTTACAGGGTCCATGGAGTCACCCCGGAAGCAGTGATTGTGCAAGAGCCGGCGCAGCGCCCAAAAGAAAGACCTGTGAAAAGGAAATCTTCAACATCTAAAGAAGGGCCTGTGGCAAAGAAACGATCTGTGAAAAGACATCTAAAAGGTGTGTTTTATACAAAAAGGGTGTGAAAAAAGAACTCTCTGGGTTGTATTCTCTCAAAACAAAGGGGTGCACCGCCATGTAGTACCATATGTACTACTATGGGTATTGTAAGCATCTTATGTTCCTTATTGTTTCTAATATATATTTTTTTATGTTACATTCTAGGAACCGTTCAAAAGAGCCACGGCGAAGATACGCATAAGTCTAAGAGGTCTACAAAACCACTGAGGGATATAACAAAGACCGTTCTGAACACCGGGTCTGCGGCAAAAGGAGTGAGTAGGCGTGTACGCCAGAATAAGATCTACACATACTACACCCACATGCAACAGAGAACCGACGTGTCCGATGTGTATCTGAACCCTCTCAAAGCCTCAAAAGGAACTCTAAGCTCAAACAAGCCCAAACTTAAGAAGAAGCAAATGGTCGCAGAACCACAGACATGCCCTTTAAACCTCAAGAAGCCGTCTTTGGGCCTGGAACCCCAAGCAGCCCCTTTAGACCTCCGCATGAAACGGGTGGTCCCGGAGACCCTAGCTACACCTTTAGATCTAGCATTAACAAATGTTGCTAAGCAGGGGAACGATCCATCTACCCCCGCGCTCTCTTTGGGCCTCCCGGCTGTGAAGCCTGTTGTGGAAGCTATGTTACAAACTCAAACCCCTAAAGTCAACAAGCTTTCAAGAAGTTATCTTAAGAATAAGCAAGGGGTACAGGCGTTACAAGTAGAAACATTGGCAGGATCCTTAAACAAACCGGCTACACCACAGGCCCCTTCCCATCCTATGACGCCCTCTATAGTTTCAAATAAATTAGCGCCGTCTGTAGAGGAATGCCCCGTAGAACAGACCTCAAAACCTTCTAGAGGCGTTACTGAAGGGTTTAGGGGCCCCTGGTCTGGAAAAGGGCAGCCCCTAGGAGGAGCGTATAACACCAACAATAGCTGTCTCAATACAATGGCAAGTATGGTAGACAAACTTGATAAACCCTCAGAAGCAGCGCCCGAGGGGGCTTCTAGCACATACAGGGGGGTTTTGCAGACCCCTGTTACACATTCACCCATCCCCTGCCCTGACAATAACTTAGCCGTTACCACCCTCGATTATTTCGACAGTCATTTAAACTCCCCGGACCTTATGTCCCCTATTACCCCACAGGGGGCTTACGACCCAACCAGCCCCGCGTCCAGTGTAAGCTCCGCAACACCCCCGACAACCTACAACACTGACAGTACAGGGTGGGACGACTGGTCAATTCATAGTACGGGGGTGACATTTAGTGTGGCGCCTTTCCCAAATGCCCCGGGGTGTTCGCACTGGGATCCTATTTCTATGATCCCCCCAGGCCCTCAGTTACCGAATGGTGTTGGGGATGAAGGACCCTTAGAGGCCCATGTGGTGTTAAAGGCTGTTATACAGCCAAACACCGTATTCATACCTAACCCTCCACAATACGACGCCGTAGACCCAAATCCGGTACTAGATGCGCATGTAAAAGATATACAAATGGCTGTCAGAAAGCTAAAACGCCAGGCGAAAACCGCAGCCTTAAAAATGGGGTTGGGTGGTAGCGGCGACAGGTCCATGGTGGAGGCACAGCAGAGGATACTGCAAAGAGTTGACGTGTGTAAAAGGCTGCTCCTCAATACATGCCAGGAAGCGGGATCAGACATAGGGCGTATACAGGCGTGACTAGGGCCGCGCCATACCCTAAAGAAACCCCATGCCAGCGGTTCTAATAAAAAAGAACACACATCAAAATATAGCCGTAAGGTCCAAACAGTACTGACAAAGTCCCTGCGCTTCTTACGCATACTCCAGCGTAAAAAGTACATAGAACCATGCAAGCAGAGTCATACCCCGATACCATCCACCCCTCAATACGTAAGTGTAGGAGAAAACTATCCTAGGGGCGGCCAATTGAATGCTGTTGGCGGTAGAGCGCCAACACTTCGCCACCCGGAACACATAGAGGGGTCGAGGGGTGGGTATGTAGCAGAGGCCGCCATGAGTACAGCGCACGTAGACACATCCCCTACTGTTCAGATAGGAGGGGGACGGTTACCTCGAAAAGCCTGGGCCCTTAAAAAACAAAAGTGGGCTAATAGCGCCAAGCAGCGACGGCTTTTAATAAGTAAATTAAAGAAAGCCCGAATATGTGCTACAAGTGTGCTTAAAAGACCCACAGAGACCCTACTAAACCAGAACCCCCAAAATGATACGGCAGTAAGCTCCCCAACAAGTCAAATCCCTCAAGATGAGGATTCAGAGGTCGTCTATTTAGAGAGCATTAGAAGCTACAGGCGTGATGTAGAGAGATTTAATGCCACCGAGCACTATGAGGAGTTTAGGTTTACCAACCTCCACCAGATAAGGTCCTCCGATCACGGTGTTTTAGCTATACATCAGGCGGTGCAAACGCTCATAGAAAGGTTGTTACGCGATGTGGGGCCTAATGATTTTTTCCAACTACGCTTCCAGGGGCAGGGTTTTGACAGTCCATTGTTCACCAAACGAAGGTCCCGAGATGTGTTTGACGCCGTGGAATTTTTAGAAAACCTTTCGAGGCTTTTACAGAGCAAGGCTGAACTAGTCGCCTACGGTACTTTCAGGGTCATAGCCCTCATTGTACGGGGTCGTGAGGGGGGTGTTTCAAGACCTTTAAAGAGTGTGCTATACAGTCAGATAATTGGTAAGAAACAGCGGTGGCTGCTCGACTTTAACAACGACACATCCAATATCTGTCTGGCGGCCAGCATCGTAGGTTTGTTGATGGGGCGCAACAACACCGACGCGACCATCCTGTCTAGAGCGGCTGAAGCCCACACGTTTCTTGAAATACCACCAGACCGCATGGTCGGCTTTGGCGACATAGGTCTTTTTGAGAACTATTTCTCTGTGACGGTGAAAGTTCTTTATCACAGCGGCTCTTGGAAGTACTTTACAACAGGGGACCGTGTGAGAAACAAGACCGTATATGTCCTTCACCACGAAAATCACTTTTACGGTATCTTGAACCTTAAAAGTTTTCTGGGTGTCAAGTACGTGTGCACACATTGTGACCACATATACAACAGTAAGGACCGTCATCAGTGTGAAATGCATTGTAAGATGTGCCAGAGGGACGGTTGCGTCGTAGACGCTGCCCTGAAGGTGTGGTGTCGCACCTGTAAGATGTTTTGTCGCTCTCAAGACTGTTTGAGCAACCATAAGAAAGCTGTTAAATGCAGCCCTAAAATGGATTGCTTTGAGTGTGGTCGGTATGTGACGACAGATCACAAATGCAAAGGTATGAAATGCCCCAGGTGTCAGACGTCTTTTGAGGCGGGTACCAACCATCGGTGTTACATGGTTAAAGGCAGACCCCAGACCAAAACTGAAGCATACATAGTGTTTGATATAGAGTGCACACAAGAGACGGGAGTACACCAACCTAACTATATTTACGCACACCATCTAACTTCCGACGACAGCTGGGAGTTTGAAGGCAGAACGTGCGTTGGTGATTTCCTTAACACATTCATTCAAACCAAATTCAAAGGGTATACCATGCTGGCCCACAACTCAAAAGCATACGACTCATTCTTTATTTTACAAGATATGATTCGTGAAAAGGTCCAAGTAGAACTCATCACTCAGGGGTCCAAGCTGATGTTGTTAACAGCCGCTCGGTTACAAATAAGGTTTATAGACACCCTGAATTTCCTACCTATGAAATTGAGCAAGCTACCAAAAGCCTTTGGATTCCCCGGTTGTAAAGGTTATTTTCCACACTTTTTTAACACCTGGGCGAACCAGAATTATGTGGGTCCCATGCCACCTCCTGACAGCTACGGGGTTGAATATATGATGCCATCCGAGAAGGAGAGCTTTCTAGAATGGTACTCTGAAAACCGTGAAAAGGAGTTTCATTTTCAAACAGAGTTGAAAGCTTATTGTCAGGCTGATGTGATGATCCTACGACAAGCGTGCAACCTCTTCAGAGATGTTGTGGTGGAAATGACTAAGAAAGTCAGTATCCTGAAACCCAAGAAGTCTCAAATGACAAAGAAAGTCAGGATCATGAAACCCAAGAAGCCTCAAATGACAAAGAAAGTCAGGGTCTTGAAACCCAATACACCTGAAATGCCGAAGGCTGTCGAATACATAGACCCTTTTCAAAACATCACATTGGCCTCCATGTGTATGTCCATCTACAAACACATGTTTTTAAGACCAAAAAGTATTGCTCTAGTGCCGGTAGACCTCTATAATGGCAAACAGAAACGCTATTCAACCCCCTCCATCCGGTGGCTCATGTACATTTCTGAGAAGGAAGACGTACATATTCAACACGCCTTACAGGGTGGTGAATACCGGGTGGGGCCCTACTACCTGGATGGGTACGCTGTAATTAAGGGGGTGCCGACGGCCTTTGAATACAATGGCTGCTTTTACCACGGCTGCCCTCAGTGTTACAAACCCCATGAGTTTAACAGACTGATGGGTGTCAAATTTGAACACTTACACAGACGTACGCTGTTGAAGGCTCAGTATGTTGAAAAATGTGGCTTTGCTATGAGGGTTCTTTGGGAGCATGAGTGGTTAGAGATGTTAACAACCGACACAGCGCTCTGCTCTTTCCTTCAGAGTCGTGATTTACCAGAACCCCTGGAACCCCGCGATGCCTTATTCGGGGGTCGTACAAATGCCATACAACTGTACAGGGCCGTGGGTGATGGTGAGAAAATACACTACTATGATTTCACCAGTCTGTACCCATTTGTGAACAAAATGAAGGTATACCCCTTAGGACACCCCATCATCATATATAGAGATTTTAAACACATATCCGAATACTTTGGGCTAGTCAAATGTGAAATCTATCCTCCCCGACAGCTTTACTTTCCGGTGTTACCATACCGCGTCGATGGTAAACTGTTGTTCCCCCTCTGTCGCACATGTGCGGTGCTTAAAGAGGTTGACGATTGTAGACACACCGATGAACAAAGGATGCTCACAGGGACCTGGTGCAGCATCGAGGTAGAAGCGGCCTTAGAGAAAGGTTACAGGCTCGGTAGGATACATGAGGTATGGCATTTTCAGAGGACCACGACACGCCTCTTTGCCCCATACATTAATATGTTTCTCAGAGACAAGCAGGAGGCCTCAGGGTATCCCGAATGGTGTACTAGTCAGGATGCAAAGCAGAAATACATCGATGACTACTACGCTCACGAAGGTATCCATTTACGACCCCAGTTGATAGAGGTCAACCCTGCACGCCGTCAGTTAGCCAAGCTCTGCCTCAACTCCTTATGGGGAAAATTCGCACAGCGTACAAACCTGTCAAATACGACCTTAATAACCGATCCTGATGAGCTGTTTAAGTATCTGTTTGCCCCATGTTACGAGGTGTCCAGCTGCGGGTTTATCGATGACGAGACCGCAGCTGTGTGCTGGAAATACACAAAAGCGTACCCCACAACGTGTAACAACATCAACATCTTCATAGCGTGCTTCACCACCGCCCACGCCCGTCTAGAACTTTACAAGGTTATGGACAAACTACAGGACCGTTGCTTGTATCACGATACCGACTCAGTGATTTTTCTGAGTAAACCAGGGGATGAAGACCCTCCTCTTGGGGATTATCTGGGTAATTTGACCAGCGAGCTCGATAAGGATGAGTATATAATAGAATACACGTCATCAGGCCCTAAAACCTACTCCTACCGCACAAACAAGAACAAAGTGTGTATGAAGGTCAAAGGCATAACCTTAAATGTCAACAATACCCTAAAAATCAATTTTGACAGTCTGAAGAATCTGGTGCACGAATACGCGGCCTCCGACAATTGTGAAAATGCTAAAACCATAGTTGTGAACCAGCCGTGTATAGTCAGGTCCAAAAAGAAGTGGGAAATTACAACCCAACCCTTACATAAAACATTACGCGTTGTTTTTGATAAAAGGGTCCTGACTGCCGACTATAAAACACTACCGTATGGTTATTAGCCTCATTAGAGATACAGACCCCGCCCACCATGGACACCAGATTACAGCATCCATTCGCATGCGTGTTAGCAGGGCCCTCAAACTGTGGTAAGAGCTACTTTATAAAAAGCTCTTAGAAAATGCTGCCGATGTTTTATCCCAAACCCCTAATAACATTGTATGGCTTTATTCATGCTGGCAAGCTCTTTATACCGACCTGGCCAGTCGTTTCCCCATATCAGATTTATAGAAGGCATACCAGATAATCTCAACGATGATGAGTTACTGCCACCGTCCCTTGTAAACCTTATAATTGTCGATGACCTTATGCGTGAAGGTGGGGATCATCCGGAGTTAGAGAGAGCTTTTACGCAATATTCGCATCATCGTAATCTAAGCATCTGCTACATTGTGCAGAACTTGTTTTACAAGGGCAAGAACAGCAGGTCTATAGCTCTCAACGCTTCATACCTTGTTTTATTTAAAAACCCCAGGGACAAACAACAAATATCAGTCATAGCTAAACAGATGTACCCAGGAAACACACACTTCTTCATGGAGGCCTTTAACGACGCTACAGCAAAACCCCACGGATACCTGCTGGTTGACTTAAAAAATGAAACTCTAGAAGACTATAGACTTAGGGCTGATATATTTGCCCCAGATCTACCAGTCGCTTACACCCCTAAGCCCAAGGCCCGTGCATATAAAAAGCAGCGCTGATGACTTTTAGAGACATTTACAATCCGACCCCTTATAATACAAGGTGTTGACCATGTCGGCCCGCCTACGTCGCAATTTAGCTCTCCTGAAAATGCTTGTTACAGCCAGTCCCCAGCACCGAAAGGCCATCCTGTGCGCTGCTTCTGACGACTTAGTGTCTGCCATTTCTGAAATTGCCCTAAATACCCTAAAAGGCAACGTCCCTATATCAAGGAGTCAGTTACAGGTTCTGAAGAAGAAGAGGTCTCTTATCAAGAAGCTCAGTAATAAAAGGGCCTCACTCATTACCAAGAAGAAACTGGTGAAACAGTCTGGAGGTTTTATAGGCTCTTTGCTGGGCATAGCTATACCCATAATTACGAGCCTCCTCTCGGGACAGTAATGGAGCATGCCACCAAGATGTATTTGGTTCCGAGGCAGCAAATGGACCAGCTGGGCTCTTCAAAGGACAACGCTTGGGATATACGCCGAAATGAGACTCTGCGTCTGGATGCTGAAATTAAAGACATTTTGAACAGAACCGATCTAAACCCCTATGACAAGGCAAACCTTTACACCAGCACCCTTAAAAACTTTTTAAGTTACTACAACCAATGGAATACCGAGAAAAATAAGCTGACTCTATACACCCCGGACTCTGAACAACCAGCCGCCCCTCCAAATGGTCCTCAGCCCCTGCAACCATCACAGGACCATGCATCACCCTCAGATGACTTTGTTGCCGATCTCTTAAAAAATATAAGTCAAAGACACAGGGGGCCGCGCAAATGCTGATGAGTAAACTTGCAACTTCTAAAGACCTGACATCCTGGAATGAACGAGGCGAATTTCTCTACAAGGGACAGCCGGTTGCAGGGTCACACATGTACGATCTAGTCAAAGGTCTCACGCACCCCAAAATCATAACGCCTCAAAACGCACCGCGTGGTTGGGATGCGTTTCTACGAGCCGCTGCTGAACTCAACATCCCTTCCACGCTCGTGGGTAATAACGAGCACCGTCGTTTGCTTGAAAATCTGAAAACCCCCGTACACCCATCACCAACAGGCTCTGACACACCCCTGCTATCCCCCTCCTGGAGTACCCATAAAACGATGGTTGTACCTCGAAAAACGGCAATTTTCAAACCAAGTACCTGGCTTACACCCTGATGTTTCTTCAGACTTTTTATTGTTTTTTAATAAAATGTGACTATTACGCGTATAGCCGCGTCTGATTTTTCTTCTTCTTATGTTTCTTGAGCTTTGGGTGTTGCTGTAATACACTCCTGCATAGATGTTTGTAATAAAACACTTTTTTATTTATTTATTTTTTTAATAACTTTACAACCTGCCTCTGTTGTCTTTTAAAATGTTTTAATTATGTTGTATGTGGTAGCATAGAAATACAAAGTCTGAATACCGTATTTTTTAAAAAATAATGTCTTTTATTTTAGGCGTTCATCATTAAACATACACATGTCCCACGGACTTACAAATAGATGTTTGTAATAAAACACTTTTTTATAACTTTACAACCTGCCTCTGTTGTCTTTTAAAATGTTTTAATTATGTTGTATGTGGTAGCATAGAAATACAAAGTCTGAATACCGTATTTTTAAAAAAATAATGGTCTTTTATTTTAGGCGTTCATCATTAAACATACACATGTCCCACGGACTTACAATTTTGACAAGCGACATATTCGGGTTTCACAGGTCTGACCGAGACCACTGTGTTTTCTTTTACATATTTCACAACTATACTGTCATTGTTAACAAGGTCACGCGAATATAGATTTAAGAAATTTCTAAACGACATACCCTCAGACATTTTACTGATAAAATAAATACAATGCTCCCCACATGTGATGGCTATGGAATCCTGGATCCTCAGCTTGTTATACTCCAACACGCGCAGCGGCTTTTTTCACAAACTTGAATATAGGGGTTGTATAGATACGGTGTTCGGGGAATTCACCGGCACTGTCAAACAATATAACCTTGTCACTGTCTATAAACAAGGACACCCAGTGTGTTCCGCTCTTATCATGAGGGTCTGTGTTAAAGACTAGAGTGCGGGGCCTTTCTAACCCTATTTCAGGTGGTAACCCGTCGCTAGGGAAAACACCTAAAAAGTATTTCCTAGCGTCTTTATGCCTGCTTAAGAACGAACGTATCTGCACAGTGTCCATTTCACAAAATGTTTTAAAGATAGTCAAACAAAATCTGTCTTGCGTGGTTGATCTGAATGATGCTGTCGAATACAGAGAATACGACCATGTTCACATTCGTCGGTAGCGGATTACTGAATCGTATTTCAGCTTTTAGATTTCCGTTTTTGACAAGGTTGTAGTGATCGCCGTCTTCCATGTCGGGGGTCAGGTCGAATGCGAACAGCGTGTACCCGTCCCCATAGCCTTCTCTTGACACAGCTACACCGCAGTCCCTTAGATGCTTCCCGGTTATTGAAACCAGCCCCTGATATTCCCTGATGTAGTTGGAGGTTATAAAACTAGGGGTGTAGGGTTTTGCAGGAATCACAGTGCCCTCGTGGACCAGCGCCGCGTAGTTGATGTTGTAGTGTCTAAAATTGAAGGGGTTTAAGGCGTAGGTGCCGCTAAAAGCTGTATTGTCCACAAAACCGATGATGATGAGTTTGGGTAGTTGCCCTAGAAATAAATTCTGCTGCTGGGTTAAACGGGTACCGGCTGGGATGCTGAACACCTTCAGAGCTACTCTTTCCACAGCGTACTTGGCGTTTGATATTTGCAAAGCGTCGGCGTGCGCTAATCTGACGCTCGGGGACACTTTCACTCTCTTTACAAACAGGCTCGCTGCCAGGATGTCCAGCTTGTACTGGTCCGCATCCCCGCTGATGAGACAGAATGAGTCCTTGTTGCGTGTGAGCTTGATCTTAAGATCAATACCATTGATGAGCAGTTTATCTTGGAAAAAGAGATCTGAATGTATGCGGCCCAGGAGGTCAAAGTTGCGACTGCCTGCTGCAAACCTTGCTCTTTTTACAAAACCATGATTGGCACCGTCCAGAGCCGTGGTTTCAAACTGGCCGTATGTATCCTTGTAGAAGAGACCAGCTGAAAGCTGCGTGTCAAGGGCGTCGCTACTGTAATTTAGAATACTCTCGAGGTAGGCTCTGTAGGCGTACATGTTATCGTTCTGTGTGATGAGTCGATCACCCAGGGTGATGTCCACCTGATTAAACATGGCCGCTAGGGGGTAAGCGATCGTTGCCACTCGAGCATCTGCTGCTATGTCGGACCCATCCGCTTTTACGATTTTACACATAAGATGCAGCAGAGTGTTGTTGAGATCCAAATACATATCCGTGGACCCTGACACAAAAACTCTATAGGGGCCAGCGGTGTCAAGGCGGCTAAAGGCGATACCTCCATGAAGAAGCTGTTTTCAATGCTTGTCTGCGTTGGTTTTAGAGTAAACAAGTCTAACTCAGATTTGGCGCACTCGCCAGATGCACAGTGTACGAAGGCCATGGTTTAGTTTACGATGCTTTAAAAAATATTGACTTTAGAGCCCTTTCTCTTCTTCGCAGCTCTCTTCCGTCTTGGAGTTCTTCTTTTCTGAGGGCGTTTTGAAGAACTCCTCCTTTTTTTATAGGGGACCGGTGGACCCCTGCGTCTCGAAGGCCTGCGCTTCCTTTTAACACTCGCGCGCGGCTTGTACAACAGACCCGCTCCTTCTTGCGGCTGTTTGTTCATGCGCTCTGCAACCGCCGAAGTAACAGACCCAACAACATCATGGGCAATGTTCGTAGCAGCCGTCTTAACATGCGGTTTTACAATTTCATAGCCTCTTCTCAAGAACGGCATAGCTCTTCTAAACAGGCTCCTGAAGAAACCCCTAAACCAGCCCCATACATAACCGGCGACCCTTGAAAGTACGGCGGACCTCCATATCCGGCTTGGTTTCTGTAATAGTCCCTGTACATAGACGGGTCCCCGTATGTTTTCACGACCACCATGATGCCTGGTTAATAACCGCTGTCGTGTCTCGGTCTTAAATGAAGCTTAACAATAACTTTCCCGTATTTAAAGGCCACCGGCTCAGACTGATCATCGTAGATCATAATTGAAATAGTGTCAAAATGGTTTTTAGAAACTGCGACGTAGTCGGGCTTGTTAAATTGAATATTAACCATCGTATTATTTTCACCCTGTACATGGACCCATCTTAACAACGGTGAATAAGTATCACCGATCCTCTGGGCCTCTACAATGTCGCTATACACATAGAGCGTATAGAACCCACCGTTAATATCGGGGCATGTGTGATCCTGCTCCATCGGACTTTTCGCATGCAGCACGGTGCCTAAAACCCTTCTTAATTTACCGGAGCAGTTAAACGTCGTGGTACGGCTTGGTGCTTTAAGAAATACCTTCCTTCTGACGTTATCTAATGACAGATGCGTATTCGGATATGCTTCGAGGTTGGCTATGGCTTTGTTGACAGCATCGACAACACTTATAACGGTTGGGTAGTAACCGTATGGAATGCTCTCGTGCATGCTCACTGGATCCTGCTCACGCTTTATGTAAAACTTTGCCTCGGCCTGTGTGAATGTATTCCATGTTCTAGGGTATTGAATTTCTGTTAGGGCCACCTCCCAATCCCCTTTCAGGTCCACAGGCTTAGCCAGTTTCACGGTGTAATTAGAAATCTGGTTGTCGGGGAACATGCCCTTAGAAGCGTTGGATGGTAAGGTGATATAAAAGGGGGCTGTCTCCATCTTATTAGAGGATTTTAGACGGTCCTTAGCTCACACACCCTTCAGGGAGCTGGCCAACACCCAACTGTTAAATTTCTCCGGCCATCCCCTCCATTTGACATATGCCTGGCTGATAGCCCCCTACCTTTCCTTTTCAGAACCTTTTCAACCCTATACACCCTGTTCGGATCATCAGGTACCATTTGTAACTCTTCCTTGTAAAACACCCCCGATACAGCTTCCCCAGCGTAGTCCTTTAAGCTGTAAATATACAGCCCTTCTTTAAGCTCCACATTATCCACTATAAATATCTCGTCGCTAAAAGTCTGGCGGTAGCCCTTCGTGAAGACCCCTTTCAATTTTGAAATCCTCACATGCGTGCCTTTTTTAAAAACAGGTTTCTTCACCTTTGTAGCAAAATTATGCCCGTACACCGTTCGCCAAACATCTAAAGAATTACTAGGAGTCACCTCTGCGGGTGATGTTTTGATGGTCCGGTGATAACTGGCATTATACACATCTAAAAAGCCTGTAGAACATCCACGTATCTGTAGGTGTTGTTGGCCGTAAAATACCGCCACATCTTAGACTTTAAAGTTCTGTTAAACCGTTCTACAACCGCTGCTTTCACCTCCGTGTGTGTTACAAAATGTTGAACACCGTGGTTGTTTAATAATTTCTGAAATGTCTTGTTTAAGAATTCTTTACCGGCGTCTGTTTGTAGTTTTTGAGGAACCCTGCCCTTCGCGAAGATGGCTTTAAAAGCGGCCGTGGCGCTGGCCCCTCTTTTATCGCTTAACGGTTCTGCGTAGGCGTACTTGGACAGTACGTCTATGACTGTTAATATATAACAAACGCCGTTGTTATGTTCTGCTATATCTTGAAGGCTGATTATGTCAGCTTGCCACTGATAATCTATTTGAGCATTAACGATTGTAGGACGTCTCTTAAAACGGCTTCTGGCCGGCTTGTGGAGCGAATACGCCTCCTCTCCTGATAGCCATGTCTTGACCAGGTCTCTGCTCACGGGCTCGTTTTCATCTGCAGCCCTTCTGTATAGGGCTTCGACACTTCCAAAGCTACCAACCCCTCTTGTATCATAATAAAGTTTTCTTAACATAGCCCCCGACATGATAGCATCCGGTACAATTAATGAAATGAAAGACGATTGTTTTGTGTAAGGGCGTTTTATTAAAAACCAGATAAACAATACTACCAAAACCTGAGCAAAAGATACTTTACATTTTCATAGGAAACGTGATAAGTACGTATTAACACATAACCACCTTGCGTTGTAACATTCCGCTTGTTTGTTCTAAATACACACTATCCTGTAACATTACATAAGAACTTAGGTAAATAGTCTTCGGGGGCCAAAGCCCCCTGAGATTATTTTTTTATACATGTTACACATACGCCTTTCTACGAGTCTTTGTAGCAGCTTTCTATCAAGAGTCGGGCACATCTCCTGCATTTCAGGTAGTTTTACGCTCGGGTCATAGGCGTATTGGATCTCATTGAGTGCAGATGTTAAGATCCTCAACATATCGGGGTGTACAGTTTTATTTTCAGGGTTCAGGCCGTACACCACCTTTAGCAGCTTATACAACTTGTACGGGTTTAACAAGCCACAAATATAGCGTATTGTTCTTGCTCTGTATGATTCGCACAAACATTCGTGAGCCGCCTGCTGTGGATCGCTTATTTGGTGGCCTTGACAAAGACTGTAATAGTCACGTTTGACACAGTTTAGTACTACCGCCGCTGCGAAACCCTTAACTTCACGCCGTTCAAAGAAGGACAATCCGACATCTTCATCTTTTTCACACGCGGCGCTCTTAGAACCGCATACGCATTTGTCGCAGCCCTCGCTGTTTTGGCACGTTGAGCTTTCAGCCTGTTTTGAACACCACAGACAATTAAAGATTACATTGTTCGCTTTTGCAGGTCGCCAGGCTCCAGCCGTTCTTTTTGGGGCTTCTATCTAGGGTTAAAAAAAAAAAGATTGACAGCCCATTAGTTGAAGAAATAAAATACATCGTTATATAGATACAAGGGCATAACATTTTCATACTAACCTCCATATTTTCACAACCCTCTGCGGCAGCTCTGAAATCCTGAGAGTCGCTAATGTCCTGCGATGCCCCGTCATCTTCGACGCTTGTACCGGGCTGTTGCAACACGCCCTCCGCAGCAGCCGCATCCTCCTGAAGGTCCATGTCTTCGTAGACAGAGGTGTTAGGAGGTGCTACAGGCTCTTTACCATAGTGCATTATGAAGTAGGTGCATCCTGCTGGTGTTACGCTCTAGGGACAAAAAAGAAAGATTGATATGCCAATAGCTGAAGAAATAAAATACCGCATTTTTTTTTTTTTTTGTAACTACCGAGCATAACATTTTTATTTTTTTACTAACCTCTGCATTTTCACCGGCCTCTGCTGCGGTTCTGAAATCTTGAGAGTCGCTAGTGTCCCGCGTTGCCCCAACATCTTCGGCGACTGTACCCGATGGTTGCAGCACAACATCATCAGCATCCGGGTCCTCCTGAAGGGCCTTGGTTTCATAGACGGTTGTGTTAGCTGGTGCTACAGCCTCTTCAGATTCCTCCATATCCACGAAACTGGGGCCGGCAAACAAGCTGCCGCTACCAGAGCCCTCACTCTTGCTGTGGGTGTCCTTAACCGGAGACAACAGGCATACGCAATCCTTGAGATTGAGGTTTTGCACCCCCGACACATGCTATTACTAAAACCAGTAAGGTCGCAGCCCCTATCCTTAGGTGTTTCTTGCTGAGCATTCTCGTCCATTACCAGCGTTGGTAAGCTGCGGTAATATCTACTGATAGGTGGTTGGGAGCAAACCCACATAGGGCTCTTCACAAGAGGGCTGTATCTCTTCATTTTGCTATGGGAACCTTCTTGTCTTCCGGCGGCTGCTTGCTGTACAACGCTCTTAAGGATGCCTTATATGTATCCTAAACAGCTCCTAAAAGGGGGCGTACCATCTATACATCAACAAGGCCTTAGAGGCGTCATAGGGCTCTGGCTCGCTGGTGGCTCCCGAAACAGCCCCGCCCCTAGCACCGCCCCTTGGACAAGCTGGGCATCTCATGATACTCACACTCTGACACATACACGGTGCCACACCCTTGTATTTCCAGGGGCTTGAGGCCTGTCACTTTTAAGGCCACGCGTCACTTTTAAGGACACGCTTCACTTTTAAGGACACAGCTAGGGGCTTGAGGCCTGTCACTTTTAAGGACACAGCGAGGGGCTTGAGGCCTGTCACTTTTAAGGACACAGCGAGGGGAGGGGGGACCTGTCACTTTTAAGGACACGCGTCACTTTTAAGGACACAGCGAGGGGCGGGGGGACCGGAGGGGGACCTGTCACTTTTAAGGGCATGAATGGGGAGGAATGGTATCCGCTTATACTACTTACGTTTATTGGTTAAAGAAGTGTATAAAATACAAGTTGCAGGTTTAGTTTTTCGGAGAACACGACATAAATATGGATAAATACAGATACGACGATCAAAATATACATACGAATAAGTGCAGACGTAAATGTCAAAAAATAAATACCATCAAATGAGGATCTTACTTTATATTGCATATTTTTCGAGGCTCTTTGTTTCTTTCTGTAAGGTTTCGGTAAAGTTGCCTACTAACACCAAATGTTTACTTCCTTAAAAAAGAACCCCCCCTTTTTTAAGTTACCTGATGAACAGATCCCATTGCTGCTCTGCAGGTACCTGGAAGTTATGCTGTCACACAAGGGGTTCCTTCTTCAAAGGAGCTTCAATAATTCGGAAATCGTTGGGGTCTCCCGGATTGTCTAGCTGGGCCTGAAATAAAGACCCAGAACCTGGAATAGCCAGAGCTTTCAAAATGGAGGAATGATATTAATTTTCCTGGGGAAGGTTAAAATATGCTAACTTTTGGGAAAGGGAACTCCCAGTGTGACTTCCGGAAAAATAGGTAGCAGTAGTCAAGAAGAAGTCCCTCTCAGCCTAGCTCACTGGCGGACTTTATTTGTGGGGGAGTCGATAAATATATCAGATTGGCAGAGGAAGCATGGAAGTGACCGCAGATACTGCGGTGAGGTGTCTTCTCTCCCGCTCACACTTACCCCACTATACCTCTAACAGCCTTTAGTGAGTTGTGAGTTTTAACTCTCAACTGGTCCCGATTCCTCTAAAAGGCTTCCAGACCTTTGTTTCAGGTACTGTCTCTTTACTTCACTGTCCAGGACTCGGGATACTGTTGCTTGCAAAGGTTTTTCGAGTTTCCTTTACTCTTCAGTGGCAGCTTTGGTTGAACAATCAGGCCTTGCACAGAGCAGTCACTTTTGGGGCTTGGTTGTCATGGGCATCACTCAGAAGTGACCAGGGTCGCAGGTGCGACCACTGGTTCCCCCTTGCAACACCTAATATTGCTTATGCGACCTTTGACCTCAAAGGTGGCAAAAGCAGTGTCAAGAACAAAAGGTCAACAGTGCCCTGATAAACACTGTTTACTTTCTGCAGCTCCCACTGGGACACACACTGGGGCATTACATGGTCTGCTTGGTAAAATGAATGCATTCAGCAGTGCTGCGCTCTTTAGAATGCATCAGAAAATGAAATAAATGAAAACAAATACCAATTTGCTTGATATTGCCATGCATCATTATTTGAATACATTAAAAACAAGCTTTGACACAGTCAACTGGTTTAGCCTTGGCAAGCTGCTGAAATGTTTATTTTTTTTTTTAATTGCAAAAATATGCCACAAAAAATATGCGTCCTAAATGTGGTGGTATATGCTTGAAATAAACATTTTAAATAAAAAATGAGAATTGCATACAGTTTTAGTACAAATGTATGGGTCCTTCCGCGCAGGCAGGTGTACCTGTAACAGTTACTGAAAATCTTTTAGTCATAATGCACGTCTCTTGAAAATACGAGTCTTATTGGTGCAAAGAAAATATGCTGTTGGCTCTGAGTTACTGTGACGTGAAGACATAATTTAACACTTCAGTGCTCAGGATGAGATGGCCTTCGCACTCAAAGGGTAAAGCATACAAAGATGACAAAATAAAACAAGCATTGGCATAGCCAAAAGGTCTCGCCATTGGGACTTTTTAAGTGTTTAGCTAGAGCTACTGGCTTTGCCAATGTGTTAACGTTATGTTGTAGAATAGTGTGGCTGCTGTCTAACCCGTTGAAAAGTTATAATAAAAAGTTGTTATAAGCATTTCTATTTCCTTACATATAACCAAGAAGACATTCTGTACTACTGAATGATCCTATTTAAAAAAAAAAAAAAAAAAAACACACAAAAAATGTATTCTATTTTTTTTGTGTTTGTAATGCTGGGAACTTATTCCTGCCTGTTGTAATGCTCATTTGTTATATATTTATTTTTTTGTTGGGAGGGGGGGGTATAAATAATGGGAAGGTAGATGTTGGGAAATAGTATTTGAATTATTATACTAGTAGGAGATGGGCAGTAGGGGAGAATGAAGAGATGTATTCCGTGGTCAGACTGCATTTTTGGTAATGGGGCATATTAGAAACTGTGTGGATAGAGGGTGAAATCAGTGTATATATATATATATATATATATATATATATATATATATATATATAAGCTTTCAGGTTAGAGATAGAGAATGAATCAGTGAGGTAAAAAGAGTGTGTGAAGGGGCGAAAAAATTAATATGTGAGAGAGTGAGTTAGTAGGAGAGGAAAGCAATAGAATAGAAAGAATAATACCTAGAGGAAGGAATAATGGTGACAGAGAAAGAGAAAAAAAAGAGAGCTAGAGTAAGAAATTGTGTGTGTTTGTGGTTAAGAGAGAGTTAGAGGAAGCGAGAGAGAGAATGCGCATTAATTCATCATTTTGTCATTTGTACACGTTAACACTGTCTGGGAATGGATTTCACCTAATTAGTACCTATTTAGCACCAAAATACAGCAATAAGCAACTGAAAGACGACCAGTCAACCTTTGCGAAGGGCCTTCCAGTGCACAGTAACATGTGTCGGCATATTTTAGTAACTTTTGATCCCTTTGCATGTTTGTGTATCTTTGCTATTTTTGATCAAAAACGCGAAAAAAAGCCAAATCCCGGGAACACTTTGGTACTTACTTTGTGTGTAGAATCGAAGACTTGACGTTTCTTTAATTTGTCAGAACCACTTCAAGCATAGATATGTTAATGGGATGAGTGCTGTCTCTGATGAGCGGAAAGCTTAACTGCTCAGTGATTGTGAACCCTCCACACCTTTCATTACATGGTAATAAGTCAATAAAAGGCTGCAAACTAATTTGGAGAAGTTTGCCAAATGTGAATAAAAATTGGGATGGTACAGATTATTTAAAAGTGAAATGATTTAAGGGCAGCCAACAATACGGCTCAACAATTTAAACACTCACCACTGATAACTGTTGTGACCCACTGGAGAGGTACACAAATTACAACATGCCGCTCATTCTTCCAAGGTCGATAAATAGAGCACAGTTAAATTTATTACCCTTCACACCTGTTGTTTGCAGTGTTTAGAAAAGGTAAAACTGCAATACAACGCGCTATGTGAACCAGGATATACATTTACTCATTTGCTATTTGCCGGACATGCATCCTCTCTCTCTGGCTTGGGACCCCGCTGGAAGGCGAGTTGGAGGCTTGTGATTGTTTTCACCTGCATAAGAAAAGCACGGCCCTAAACACTGTGCCCCGTCACGCTTTACTAACCCAGAATGCTCAGCAGGAATCCGATCCTGCGTTTTCGTTTGATGGCATTACAAGAGCCAGGGCTGTGCTTGTCTAGCATGGGGCTGCAGAACAGACTCCGATGAACACTTAAAACCAAGCAGTAGCGTGGCTCGTTTTTTGTGTTAAGCTAGATGACAACACCCAGCACTCTAAAAATCCAGCAAAATCTTCTGCAACTGTTTATTCTGATACATTCTGAACACCTCCCCCAGTTAAGGTCAGAAGCATTAATCACACCCATCCCCCAAAAAATGTGTTCTAAACCATGGCGGACACAGATTACAAACAAGCGCGGCCGTGAAAGCGACGCGGCCGTGAAAGTGAAAGGCCACGCTAATTAAAAAAATAACATATGGCCCCTGCGCGCCTGCGCCTGTTTCCCTTGCGGGAGCGAGCAGGGGCACCATCTGTTTGAAAGTTAATTACAAACAGATGTCGCCAAAGCTCGCTCCCGCAAGGAAATCGCCAAACGTGCACGCGTTGCCATTGAAAGCAATGCAAAGCGTGCACGTTTTTGGGCGAAAAAGCGAATCGATTCCTAAAGGTCTCCTCCTAGGCAGCGCATGCACGCTGCGTAGGCGAGACCATAAAAGGATAAAGAATGGATAGAAAAAATAATTGTAAACGTTAGGCATATGCCAACCATCCTTGATACTGAGATTAATGGCTTTTTATGTGGGTGTGCATATATAATCGGGCAAAATGCTGCCACTCACAAAGAAAGGCAGACAATGGGCGAAGTGGGCTGATCTTTTGCCCGATACTGTACTCTGCAGTGGCTGGAAGCAAAATTTGTATGACAGGTGAACAGACCAGTGGGTGAAGAGAGCTTACCAAAGCCCCTCTATGTATGTATATTTTTTATTTATGAAGCTTGTTTAATTTCACGAGGGTGGCAAAACATCTAAGCTGTGTCCAGGATACCCCCATGGACGTGTTTGAACAATACAATCTCCTCTATGCTTCACATGTGCGATAGTTTGTTACAGAGGATGGTTAATCCAAATTTACTAACCATGATATGGAGAAAATCCTGGCCAATAACATAGTTCATATTCAATATATGGTCCACGAAAATTAACGCCAGATGACATGACCGCTGTTGTTTTTTAAATATCTTTCTTGGCACTCCCCATTTGACATATCAGTACATTTTATTTCTGAGCTATAAACAAGCCATCGGTGACATCAATAATTGTGATGTCATAAGGATCAAAGTCATGTGGCAGCTCACTGTGGGAATCAAGGTCAAAGATCATATGATGTCAATTTCTTTGATGTTTTTGAGGTCAGAGAGTGAGTCCGCTTACCCTGGCAATCCACGTTGATTGTGATTTTAGATCTAAAAGCACAGAAGTTATCAGACTCAATAAAGATCAATGTAAAGCACAGGTCCTGGCACCTTAACACGCCTGAATCTTTGAAGAAGCTGGTTGCGATCAACAGCACTAACAGCGGCGGCCGGCGCAGAAAACCGGGGTGGGAAGTAGAAAGACGACGGAATAGGTAAAATTAAATAAATAAATAAAACCTTTTCCGTCGTCTGTCGACTTGCGCCCTGCTCCACTGCCCCACTGCACTTACCTGCACCGGCCGTGACTAAGTACTAAGTGCTCTTGTGGTCTGCGTGTTAAGAGAGCCCAGTTGAAAACTGACAGGGATAACAGAGAAATTTCAATGTCAAGTGTCTGGGGAACCACAGATTGTGGTTAACTAAATTTTTGAAAGCTCCTGTGGCAAACGTGAAAACATATCAAAAAGAGAGATCGGAAAACCCCTTCAGTTCAAAGTCTAGTGCTACGTGCATTTGACCTTCGGTCCCTCAAAGAGTGAAAATTGTTAGCGAGCATCCTCTGTCTCTGGTTTCGTTGGTGTTTAGGATTGAGCTCACCAGGAAGAATCAGTACCCCAGAGCTGATCAGCTGTACTGTGCTGTTAATTGTTATTTTCTTCCAACCACTGGCCCAACACCTTTAGCAGGGCATGTCCTTCTACCCACGCCATTTTCAAAGTCTTTTGGGTAGAGTGGGTGTTGTAATGGAAGGAAGTCCAGGTAACCATAGGGTAGATTGTAGAATAAGGTTTATTAAGACTTAGTTACAGGATTATTAAAATGGTAAGTAAGTAGCATGTAGCCCCACCAGGAGCAGCCTCCTTGCTGCTCAGTCCACACACTCAAACTGACACTCTCAACCATGCCAGGCACTCCAGCATTCCACTACATCAAATCCATACTGGCTGAGCAGCAGGGAACAGGTAACTAAGGATGCACAGAAACAATTCAAGTCACAACACATCTCCTTTCCTTAAGGAAAACAATTAAT
Organism: Calotriton arnoldi; assembly: GCA_963921515.1. Taxonomy (NCBI): domain Eukaryota; kingdom Metazoa; phylum Chordata; class Amphibia; order Caudata; family Salamandridae; genus Calotriton; species Calotriton arnoldi. The sequence continues at coordinate 1,234,221 of CAWUFW010004099.1, forward strand.
GCAAAACAATGTTCAATGCAAACGCACATCATACAATATCATAAGCACAAGAGGAGGACATACGGGTTAAAACAAATTCATTGCAAATTGAAAGGACCAAAGAAGAAAAGGAAAACAAAATAGTCCTACAACATAAAATACATTAAAATTACACCAATGTAGTACTATGCAGACCTTAGAGAAGTAAGGACACCTCAGAGGTGTAACACCCTTACTCACCCCCTTCTGCACACAATAGGAAATTAAAGTACCACATCGGCACTAGCTACCGCACACGACCCTACCGTTAGCCCTAGGATACACGACCCTGCAACACACACACCTACTATTCACCTGAAGGGATAAGAGTCTCAAGCAATGCACACTAGGGTGCAAGACCATGAAACGCACATCCAAACTGTACACCCCATGCTACACACCTCAGGGTACACAACCCTACAGCACAGCCCTAGGGCACATGACCCTACAACACAGCAGTAGGGTACACAACCCTACAACTCAGCACTAGGGCACACAACCCCACAACACAGCACTAGGGCACACAACCCCACAACACAGCACTAGGGTACATGACCGTACAACATAGCACTAAGGTACATGACCCTAAAACTCAGCACTAGGGTACACAACCCAACAACATAGCACTAGGGCACACGACCCTACAACACAGCACTAGGGTACACAGCTCTACAACACAGCACTAGGGTACACAACCCTACAACACAGCACAAGGGTACACAACCCTACAACTCAGTACCAGGGTACACGACCCTCACTCATCAAAATTCTGCATAACCAATGTCACACACCCTACAAAACTAAGGGTAAAAAAAAAGCAGCACGAAAGTAATGTTAACTCATCCAGACAGCACACATAGGCATGGCATAATGTACTTAGGCAGGAAATTAATGATAGCATCAATAAACAACCACTCACCATGCAATACCAGCATGCAGCATATGTAGTAAATTCAAACCAGCATTTAACATCCACCAAAGCAGGAAAACATGAAATCAGACACTCACAAATCAACACAGGCATAAATTGGATATGGCATCAAAGAAACATGGCAGCAGAATAACAAGAGAATTCGAAATAGATGTAATAGAGCATCATTAGCAAACTTGGGATGGCAAGTATTAAACATCACAAAAACATTCCAAGTTCCCCTCGTGAACGATCTCTCACCTGACATCCCTCAAAAATCCCTGGCAACTGGAGAGAGAAAAGACCTCTGCAAGGCGTGGAATGTCTGAAACAACATGACCTCACCCGTGCCCCACACAGCCGACAAAATATCTGAAGACATAGGAACCAATAAACATTGCTGCGGGCACTGCTGTGATCTCCCTTGACGCGGTGCATCACAAAAGGCTGTGCTCCGCTTAGGTCAGCGTTCCAGTCTTTCACCTGCGCACTCTCCAAGTCACGCTGCAAAGTTCTAAATGACCGTGATGCCGTCTGCACATCTACACGTGTACGTCTGCCTCACCTGTGACCTCAGAGAGTCACGTATGACCACGCATGATTGTGCTGTCAGATAGTGCTCTGCAGGGATCAGAGCCTTTCACCGCCGTAAAGTGGTCGTCATGGAAACGAGGCTGATGCCGTGGCTCGTGCCCTCCTGAGCTCACGGTTCTTGCTCATACTGCAAATCCAATGGTGAGTCAGCTGGCCGGGCCTCACTGCATGAGCTCTGCTGTGCGGTTGACAGGGCCTCACAATGTGAACTCCGCAGTGCGGTTGGCAGGACTTCACAGCGCGAGCTCTGCGGTGCGGTTGACAGGCCTCGAAGCACGGTACAAGATGCCGGTACAGATGTCCCACGTTGGCAGAGATTCTCACCACCAAGCACTCCAGCATTCCACTACATCACATCCACACTGGCTGAGCAGCAAGGAACAGGTAACTAGAGGAAAGGATGCATAGTAACAATTCAAGTCACAACAGTGGGCATAAACTCCTAGACTGGTCACTGGCTCTGGTGATATAGCCACATTCAGTACTTGAGGCAGATCTGTAGGAGCCAGGAAGGCTGGACCTTTCACGCAGAACTTCTCCAGCTTGTTCAGAGCTCAAGGGATCAGGAACACATGTATCTCAGACTTCCTTAAAGCATCGGCACACATCCCACAGGTAAATGTTAGAAGTAGGTAGCTTCAAAACACTGCACCACTTAGTGTAGGAGTTATTCCTTTTGTGTTGGTCCCGTTGTACAGAGTCCGCCAAGTATCAGCCACGTTTCTTTACAATTCCAAACGACCAGCCTATCAAAGGTAAGAATTGTTTTACAACTTTTGCCCTGAAGATGGCTAAGAGGAAACTGGTTTGGGTTAGTACTTGAGCTGGATATCAATTCCTGTACTCAAAAAACAAAGTAGCTTAAAAACAACTCATTAATAGGATGCTTTCCTATATATATTATCTACTGGCGGTCACCAGTAGATAGTTATAGTTAGTACCTATTTTCCATAGGAAATCCGCAACATTCTATTTGAAATAACTCTTGCGTCGGTTGACGAATCTTTGCAAAAGTTTCAAACTTTATGGCCTGCTCCGGTCCACTCCTACCCTGAAAGTTTTGGGGTGATTCGTCAAGCGGGGGCCGAGAAAAAAGGGGGGTCCCAAAACGTGTTTTCCCCATTCATTTTCCCATAGGAAACTTTAGCCACGGCTACAGCCCGAACTGCTGAACGGAATTACAGCAAATTTGGCAAAGAGGTAGTTCTTGGTTCAGAAAGAACCCTTTTTGTTAAATGGTGTAAATCCGTTCAGTAGTTCCTGAGAAAATCAAAAGTAAAGTCACATATATATCTATGGCCGAGTAGGGTCCGCTTACCCTCCCGATCACGAGCTGCATGCTAATTGGCTGTCAACACTCCAAATCAGGAAGTGTTGGCAGCCATTTTATCCTCGGTAGAACCGAGGGACAGAAACAAGTGCACAAAGCACAAAAGGGGCAGGGTAGAAACACCCTGACCCCTAGGTCTGCTCAGGGGGTCCCACAAGGACCCCCTGGGCAGAAAAAAAGAATTTTTTTTTTTAAATCGGCGGGATGCGCTTAGGGTGCGCGAATCCCGGGGGCATGTGGGGGGTGGGTTTATAGTTAATGGGGTGGCCTCTAAGGCCCCACAAGCCCCGGGGACCGCCACCCCCCGGGGCTTTCTGATAAAAATGGTGCGGGAGGGCTCTGAGCCCTCCCGCAGCCCCGGGGACCACCACCCCCCGGGGCTTCTTTTTTAAAATTAAAAATACCTGTGTGGGGGGGCTCCAGCCCCCCCCACACGCCCCGGGGACCGCAACCTCCCCGGGGCACTAAAAATTTTAAAATGGGGGTCCGTTTCGGACCCCCGAAGCCCCAGGGACCACCACCTCCCCGGGGCTTTGCAGAAGTGGGGAGGGGGGCCGCGCGGCCCCCCTCCTGGAGACAGTGATGGCCCTGGGGACCGCCACCCCCCAGGGACGGCTCCTGCAGTGTCCCGGGGTGCCTATCCCCGGGACAATGTAGTTTGCTATGACAGGACGGGAGCCTTGCGGCTCCCGTCCTGTCATAGCAAACTGCTTTGAATTTTGGAAGCGAGAGCAGGGAAACCTGCTCTTGCTTCCAAAATGCAAAGCAGATTGCTTTCCACATGGGGAGCTGCATGTTAGCAGCTCCCCATGTGGAAAGCAATGCCGGCTCCCGCAGGACGCGGGGAGCCGGCATGGTCCGTGGGGGAGTTGGGGTCCCCCCACGGACCCCAAAGGATAGGGCCAGCCCCGGGGGATGGGGTCCCCGGGGCCTAAGGAGGCCTTAGGAGGGGGGCCACGCAGCCCCCCTCCATGAAAATTAAAATAAGGTGGCAATGGCCCGGGGGATGGGGTCCCCGGGTCGAAATTGGCCACGGGAGGGGGGCCCACGCGGTCCCCTTCCCGGTCCTTTTTAAAAAATAAATAAAGGGGTCAGGCCCTGGGGATGGGGTCCCCAGGGCTCAAAAATTACAAAAAGGGGGCCACACAGCCCCTTTTAAAAAAAATCAACAAAAAAAATCCGGCATCGCGCCGGAGGCCACGCCCCTCCTTGTCAGCACTCTGCAAGCGCGCCCCTGGTGCGTTTGCAGATGGGGAACGAATTCCCCTTGAATACTGGGGGTCCCTGGGGGCCAACTAGCCCACCAGGAACCTCCAGTATGCGCCAGGGGGCTGCGTTGCAGAGAGGTGTACAGAGGCCACGCCCCTTTTTACACCTCTCTGCAACGCAGCTCTGTGGCGCTTTTGGGAGGTACATGGTGGGCTAGTTGGACTCCAGGGACCCTCAGGATTCAAGGGGACTTAATCCCCCACGGGGCGCGTTTGCACAGTGGTGAAGGGAGGGGGCGGGGCTTCAGGTGACATGTGTGCAAACAGGCCCCATGGCGCGTTTTAAGATGGGGAATTAAATGCCCTTCAATCCTGAGGTCCCTGGGGGCCAACTAGCCCACCAGGTACGTCCAGAAAGCACCACAGAGCTGCGTTGCAGAGAGGTGCAAAAGGGGCGTGGCCTCTGAACACCTCTCTGCAACGCAGCTCCTGGCGCATACTGGAGGTACAGGGTGGGCTAGTTGGACCCCAGGGACCCTCATTATTCAAGGGAACTTAATCCCCCAACTTAAAACGCGCCACGGGGCAGCGTTTGCACAGTGGTGAAGGGAGGGGCGGGGCATGTTATTGTTAGAAATTAGCATTTAAAAAACCTTTGAAATTCACTTAAAAAAACCATAGGTTTCAGGCACGTTATAGTTAGAAATTAGCATTTAAAAAACCTTTGAAATTCACTGAAAAAACCATAGGTTTTAGGGACAGTTATAGTTAGTTGGACATTGCACTCGTACAAAACCCGTGAAATTTCCCCGTTATAGTTAGTTCAGGTAACTATAACTCGCGCCCCCGCAATGCACTGCTGATGACGTCACATATTACATCACTCATGACATGGTCAGTGACATCACTGATGACATCACTGAAGAATGTGCTAGTATTTGCATGAGTAAGTGAGTTGGTGTGTGTATAACTGTATAGGTGAGTAAATGGGTGTGTGCTTAATTTTTGGCATGACTGACTAGGTGTGTGAGTACCTCTATGGATGAGTGGCGGTGTGTGAGTGTTTATATAGGTGACTGAGTGCATATAATATTCCTGTACTGAGTGACTATAAGTATGAGTGACTGTACGGGTGAGTGAGTAGATGTGTGTGTGTAGACCTAAAAATCAGTGAGTGTGTATATAGTAATTGGTGTTGGAGTGTCTATGGTTTTGACAATGGCAGTCTGTAATTTACAGTGGGTGTATCAAAAGTTATATTAGGGTGTGAAAAGATGCATCAAATTATCACATGGATGATGTCATCAGTGATGACATGAGTGATGTCATTTGAGATGTCATCAGTGATGTCAACAGTGATGTCACTGACCATGTCATGAGTGATGTAATATGTGACGTCATCAGCAGTGCATTGCGGGGGCGCGAGTTATAGTTACCTGAACTAACTATAACGGGGGAATTTCACGGGTTTTGTATGAGTGCAATGTCCAACTAACTATAACTGTCCCTAAAACCTATGGTTTTTTCAGTGAATATATATATATATATATATATATATATATATATATATATATATATATATATATATATTTTACATTTCTTTATTGGTTTTCAGCATAAAAATGGCTTATCAGGTCAACAGCCTTCAGTGAACATTACAAACACAAATGTGCATCTTCTCAAATTCCTCTGTAAATTTCGAAGCACAACAAAATGCCTCCAATACACCCAAACCCAGATATGTGCTGACAATATAGCGTTAATGAAGGTTTGACTATTGGTGGGGATATATGACACAGAACATTGTCACATTCAATGCAAAGGGTACATTTGCTCTTGTGAGGGGTGTGTTCTCGCCAGTGTACTCTCTGTGTAAAGAGGTGATGAGCGTATCATATCGCGGGCCATAGCGATATGTGCCTACTCCCCCAGCCACTCCTCTCTCCTCCTCCCACCCCACGGCAGCCTATGGCATACTTCCCGGCCGGGGACGTGCGAAGGCTTCATCAGCTGAGTCAGACGGCCGAGCCAGTAGGTAAGTTTGTAAGTGATCCCAGATATCTTGGGCCTGGAGCCAGGAGGGAGCATTTGTGCATGGGGGTCAACTGATCCCTGCATTAGATCATTCAGCCACTCTTTACATTTCAGGGCACTCTTCCATCTACACGTAATCCTCCACTTTGCTAGAAGTAAGCAGAGCGCCTGGGACATACACTTAAGAAGGAGGGGAGATCTTGGAATGGAGAACACAACTACAGCCATCTATCCCTGCTTGCTGGGGCCTCCTGCATCTGTAAACCAGCAATCACCACACACAGTAAGTGAAAAAGGTCGCACAAAGGGTTGATAGACAAAGCAGAATTCAACCACAGTCCTTCCTGATGATTACGAACTGGGTACAAAAAGAGGAGTATTGTTTTGGGCTCCTTTTCCAGACCACAGATTAGAAATGCCATGTTGTCATCTCTGAGATTCAGGGATTACTAGGTGAAAAACATTTAAAAACATGGCAACTTTCAGGGGTGTGGGAAGCAAACCTTTACTGGATGGGACAGCTTTTACAGGGTGGTCTCCACTTTTGTCTTTACAGTTCAGCTTTCCAGATCAGACTCACATGGGGAACAGCTCTTCAGAATATTGCCTCAGCAGTCCATCAGCATTTCAGTGTAAGTACCACCCTCTTGCTCCAAGATTTATATGAAACCCTTCAAAGACATGGGACAGGAAGGGAGCCTAGATTGTCTCTTTTTTTAATGGCTGTAATTATTTAAGGAAATGTGGTCTATTTGGATTGTGAAGTTTGCCCTCAAAGCAACAGACACAAACCTCTTCAGCACCTGGACAGCAGCAACTCATTGTTTCACATCTTCTGACAAGTTATGCTCTTGTGCTATCAATTTCTTGCTAACAAAAGCAAATGGTGAATTCTCCAGTTCCCAATGATTTGTGCGAATATAGCTCCAAATTATCGGCCAGAAGTGTCATTTTGGCTAATTAAGTGCTGCCTGAAGTCATGAGTCTTCAACACCTGTATTTTATTAAAGTCCTTTTTCTTCTCCTTAGAAAGGCCTACCCACTGTCTGCATTCCAGATTAACTTCTAATGCTTTTTCGAGGAGGCCAGGGCTACAAGGTCAGGAGTAATGCCCCATAGCTGGTAGCAAACGTGCAATAATTACTTATCAACCTCCTCATCAGCTCAGTGGATGAGATGTGAACAGTCTGTGTTTTCAGTGAAGGTGGGTAGTCTGCACAAAAATAAGTCCATTGCCCATTGCCCCTTGTTGTGGAACTCAGAGTGTTCTATGACCCACAAAGTTCATCATCATCTTGACCACCTCTTCCTTCGTGTCGTTGTGAACCTTTTCTGGTATTAAACTTGACTCGGATATTATCCCATATACCAATTCCATGGGTATGCAGTAAAATTAACCCAGGAGTCAAAGAGAACAGCTGAGAGAACTGTCTGATAGCTGCTCCTCACTCTTTCTACTGTTCATATGTCAGACTAGAGGGTGCTTACACATCCTCTACTGAGACATTGTTCTTCGCTCCTTAAGCAGGGTTGAAAAGGAGTCCACTGTCTTCTTCTTAGTTAGCCAAAAAAAGGAAGCATACCCAAATGGTGGTGTGGCAAGAGCCGGTTCGCTCAGAAAACACAGTAAGATGTGTGGGGGCTGCAATGTCAACCGCCAAAGTAACTTCACTAAGGTAGTGTACGGGTGTCACCGTTGTCTTCCAGACCCCTAAGCTTTTTGGCCTTATTATCAGAAGCTGCTGACCATCTTGATACAGATCAGTGTTTCTTTCTGGCCGTGCTACTCCTTGGCTTGTTTCTATGTCTCTGAAGATTCACTTTTGCTAAGTCATGGGTCGGTCAATCTTTTTTCCTGAGGGCCTCAATATATTCCACCATATTCCACAGTGTCATTTTTCGATGACATTTGCCTTCCTCTCTACTGCTTCTTTACTACAATGGGTTCGCCCAGATATGGTGGCCAAGGAGGATCTCAAGGAAATTAACCCAGTTTACTTTTACGGTACTTTAACGGTATCTTCCTGTAGGTGAACGCAAGCATGACAAGAGGATATTCCACTTTCTTTTCAGGGGCTGCCCCAAAGCACTCATTATACTCTTAACCATTACAATGATGCGCTCAATATATCCATTGGTCATGGGGTGTTCATGTATGCAGAAATGAAGCAAATTCCTCAGTCAGAAATAACCTCCTGGGGGAATGCAATCGAAGATAAAAATCCAGTCAGTGCCCATACTACCACAGTGGCCTTCCTTAAGGTAGAGTAGTGTTGCACCGTGTGGCATTGTACATGACAACAAGCATGCCCGTGGTCCAGACATCTGTAGTTGGGGCCACCTATGTCCATCAAAATCATCTCAAAGGGGTAGTGGTTCCAGGGTAGCTTGTGCCTATCCTCAAGATTTCAAGGATAGCTGGCAAGTTTGGCAGGCTCATCCTTTTTAGGTCTCGCCCTGAGCCAGCGCTTGTGCTGGTCTGGGCGAGACATTTTGTCAGTGGGCTTTCAGAAATGCGACCACAGCTTTTTGTGTGGCATTCTGCGTGCGGTTACGCGCACAGGCACGAGCAGAGGCACCATCTGGCTTTCCTCTCGCTCTCCCGCGCGCGCCTCGCTCTGCCTCTGTCTTGCTCGCACCTCCCCCACCAGAGCCGCCATCTGGCTTTCTCTGCACGCATCACTCGCGTGCTTGTCAACGGGCCACACTTTTTTTTTTTAAAGTTCATTTTCTGTGAAGCCATGCTCGAGGCGCTATCTGTTCTATGGCTGAACAAGCAGGAGGGGCCGTACAAGCACGAGCGGAGGCGACATCGCGCGCGCACCACTCGCGTCCTTTTTTTTCTTTCAAGCATTGGCCGCGCGCGCACACAACTCCTGCTTCTCCCCCTCACCCACCACATATCGCGTCTCGCAGCCGCTCGCGCGCGCGGCCAATGCTTATTTGTGCTGCTGTGTGTCTGGGCTACGCCTTCCAGTGCATCTAAACCTGAGCTCCATTCCGCGGCCGACTCAAGTGCTGAGCTGCTCACTCGGCAAGCATGGCGATGGATTTCTTGGCTGACTGTGCAGGAGGTAAGGGCTTCGCTGCAGAGTTGTGCACTCGTCTATCTCCTATTGGTAGTAAAAGAAGACGTTTATGTACTATTCTTAAGGTGTGTTAGTATTTGCAGAGTTTGGTGCCCTGTAAACATTCCGCAACACGTATTATGTACATTTGTTTTCTTTGATTTTATTTAAAGAATACATGGTGCGCTGACACTAACCTGGCCCTTTTTAATCGGGTATGATGTTGTTTAATCCTCCAGCTTTTTTATGCTATATATTGTGCTCCATTGTCCTTCGTTCCTCTTTTAGGACGCATAGCCATGGTGGCCGAGTTCGGCAAAAATCAGTATTACTGAAGAGAGGAAACCGCAGACCCACAACTGCCTCTTAAAACACTTCACTATTGTATTGGGTTATATGTGTATTTTTAATAGTTTATAACGCGTTGGACATTGTGTATTGTACTGAGCCACCTTGATTTGACTATTTATCAGCGTGGTGAAATGTGATGCTTAAACTGCTGACAAATGCTGTCCCCACTAATACCTTCTGAGCGGCATTATGTTTTTGTGCGAAATAAGCACCAGACCGGGGATAGTGGAAGTATACTTGGCTGCACAGTAACAACATGATTACTTTAGGGAGTGGGAGGTAGTTCAGGACCCCAAGGAGACGAATCCGGGATTGAGAAGTTCATGATTCATTTCGTTGCTCGATTGCTGTTGGGGTATAAAAGCAAATATGCATTCACATTTGTAGCACAATCTTCACTTTTTGAAGCAGTGGTGTTATATTGCTGTACAATACTGCTTCTAGGCCTCCTCATCTACCAAACACATGGACACAGTTGTTCTACAGCTATCCACCTTTCAAAAATGACGGAGGGGTTTGGATGTTGCCACCCGTTGGTAAACTTAATAGGAAGTGGCCGATGATCCTCCATCTTAATGACCAACATTGGGGTCCAACTTCTGAGAGCTAGGCCTTCTTCCATAGCACCACCCCGTTGGTGATACTCCAAAAGATGTATTCCCACCCTGTTAATAGGAGGACGCCGATCATGTGCCAACTTCTGAAAGATGGCTTTTATTCTTTTAATGAGTTGACGTAACTCTTTTGGGTGGTTTTCGGACTGCCACCCCCCTCAGACCCTTGCAAATTGCAGCAAAGCTGCCACCTACCTCACCAATCCACTGCATACAGCCATGGTCCTCCATCTACTTTGTCAAGAGCTTGATTGTGGAATTCAAACTCATGTTTGTATTACTAATCACTTGGGGACAGATGTGTGTTGTTTCAGTGCACCTTCTCAACCCCACTGGAGAGGTTGGCCCGCTCAACTCCTTGTCTAGCCGGGTGCCTGCATGGTGGGTTGTTATGTTAGTGTTCTGGAGTGGTTGGTAGCCTTCACTATACATTTTAAACATACAGGGGGTTTCTTGTTCACATCGATAATTGTTAGGTTAGAGCAAGTATGTTTTCATCCGTTTCCAAAACACTGCGGGATAGTTACTACTGCTTGCCACCATAGAATCTTCCGACGAGAAACCCAGTCTCTGGCTCCAAGCAATTCGTTCTTGTTCACAGCCTTCTAAGTCAGTGCGAAACCTTGGATTACTTCTAGATTCCAAGACTGCTCTGGGGCTCTCGGATCTCCGCAGTTTAAAGTGGTCACTTGTGCCAGCAGAGGATCCTGCAGCCTATTCTTTTAGTTCATTCTTCCTTGGTCTCGCAAAGTGATTCATTTACTCCTGTCTCCACTGTGGAAATAGTATCATCTGGAAGCGTGATGAGCTTCACTGAGGGAATAGTATGTGTTTGGAAGCGTGATGAGCTTCACTGTGGATTTAGTATGTATCCGGAAGCGTGACAAGCTTCATTGTGGAAATAGTATGCATCTGGAAGCATGATGAGCTTCATTATAACAATAGTATGTATCTGGAAGCGTGATAAGCTTCATTATAGGATTAGTATGTATATGGAAGCGTCACAAGCTTCACTGTGGATTTAGTATGTATCTGGTAGCGTGATGAGTTTTTTCGAAGAATCGCCTCCAGCTATATCAAATCGGCACATTAAGGTTAGTTAGGGGGCTCTTTAAATGTAAGGATATTTGGCCAAAACTCGACATTCGTCACTGGCTCCCAGCACCCAAGGAAATTAATTCTCCTGCAGTCCATGTCTACCCCTCTCTACCGCTCTCTCTCTACCGCTCTCTCTCTACCTCTCTCTCTACCCACCTCTCTCTGCCCACCTCTCTCTGCCCACCTCTCTCTGCCCACCTCTCTCTACACACCTCTCTCTACACACCTCTCTCTACACACCTCTCTCTACCCACCTCTCTCTCTCTCTGTCTACACACCTCTCTCTCTCTGTCTACACACCTCTCTCTCTCTCTCTCTGTCTCTCTACACATCTCTCTCTCTCTCTCCACACCTCTGTCTCTCTACCTCTAAGTGGCAGCCGGAGCCTGATAGCACTGCTTGTCCTTAAAAAAAAAAAAAAAAAGCATTGGCATAGCCAATAGGTCTCGCCTTTGGGGCCTTATAAGTGTTTAACCATGCAACAGTTAATGTTGTTGCACCAAGGATAGTGTGCTGCATAACTAAATACTTATAAGGTCCCAAAAGCGAGACCTATTGGCTATGCCAATGCTTGTTTGTCATTGTTGCCATGCTTAACAATTTGAAGTGAGGGTACATCCACCCCTGGACCTTCCTCATGCTGAGCTGCTTTCCTGAAGGAACTTCATGGTTCATGGCAAAGGAAGCTATCAGGGAAACAGCCTTTACAACATGGGCTGAGCCACCTGTGCCGTGTCCCCACAAACATAACCATGCTTTTCCTGAACCACGCATCTGCCTTAACCAGGCATATGCGTTGTTAAGGCAGATGGCGCTCTAGTGTCAGGATGGGCAGGGAAAGGAATAGGAAGCGTCTGAACAGATAGGTCCGGACGCGGACAGGTAAGTGGGGCTGGGGCCGGGTTTTGGGGGGATTAGTTTTTAGGGGAAAGACGGTTTTATGGCTCAGGGCGGGGGGGCAGGGTAGTTTTTGGAAGGGGGCAGGGTTTTAGGGCTCAGGGCGGGGAGGGTCAGAGTAGTTAAGGGCTGGGTTTGGGGGGTAGTTTTTATGGGTGAGGGTCGGTTTTAGGGTTCAGCCCAGCGGGGGGAGGGGGTTAGGGCAGTCTGTTTAAAAGGGGGCAGGGTTTTAAGGCTTAGGTTGGTGGTAGGGGGTTGGGGTAGTTTTAAGGGCTGGGTTTAGGGGGAGTTTTTAGCGGTTGGTGTCGGATTTAAGGCTCAGTACGGGGTGTCAGGGATTTTTTTTTAAAGGGGGCAGGATTTTAGGCCTCAGGGTGGGGAAAGCGGTAGGAGTAAGTTTAAGGGCAGTGCAAGGGTATGTTTTAGGGCTCGGTGGGCTGGGGTCGGGATCGTTTTTGGTAGGGGGCAGGGTTTTAAGCCTCGGGGTGGGGAGAGGGGAAGGGATATTTTTAAGGGCAGGGTGGGGTAGGTTTTAGGCCTCAGGGCGGGGAGGGGGTGAGGTAGGGGGATAGGATTTTAAGGCGAGGAGGGGGATCAGAGTATTGGTGATCTTTACCACACAATCCCTTTACCAATCATGCCTTTACAATGAAATTGCATGGTAAAGGCATGCGTGGGAAAGGAATGCGTGGTTAAGACGCATTCGTGGTTGGGTCCACGTTGTAGAGGCGCACGTGGTTCAGCCATGCGTGCCTCTGTTAGACAACCAAGCTAGCCACCTCTTACTGGCTCCAAGTTCAGAAGATGAGTGGTTACAGTACAGAAGAGCATCTTGCCAAAAGCCTTTGAAGCACCCACATGCTTTTTTACCGATATCTGGCACCTCGACCACCACATACAATTCCCGCAGGGTAGCACACTACCTGAGCAATGCCGAATTGTGCATTGATCAAAAAGCGAGTTTCGACCAACATCTGCAGCTCTAGAGGACCCCTAAGGGCAGACAGATGGGTCATAAAGACCTGTATTGGTCGTCTACGCAAATCACCTGTGACAGATCCACTTTACACCCTGTCAGTGACCTTTATGGAAGCTCTACTAGATGATGGCCCTTGAAATTGTTCCAGGTGGACCTTCTGTGACTCAGTCAACATTGAGCGCATCAGCCCTGACTCTATGAGTACGCCAAATGCAGGTCCACAAGAGCCACCAGGAATTTTGTAATCTGTAAACCATGTGTAGAGGGTGAAGCATTTTCATACATACATTCATACATTAATGATTTATTTTAGGTGCAGTTGGGTTACCTGATAGATTCTTTATATGGACAGAGTTTCTCTTTGTTGATATTCAGTCTCCTGATTCAGCTATGCTGACTTGGCTGTGTGTTTTCATGCTGCATTGTCTAAAGGGGATTGAAGCGAGAGTATGCCCCAAAGAAGTAACAGTTATTAGAACATTGAAATGTTGGGAGCTTCACTGAAGACAATGGAGTGACTCAGGGCCAATAATGGCATGATCCTGGCATACTGCTTCAACATTCCAATGTTTGTCTTTGTGGTTCTCCCTTTTTAATTTAGAACATTCTACCCTCAGTCAGTGGAATGTTTTAATAGTCTTATAGCCCTTCTGCCTCAGGTTATAGTGGCTATTAAAGCCCTCTCCCTTTTTAAAGGCCTTTTCTAGCAGCTCAGTCTATAACTCAGGGCCTTTAATGACCGGTATAGCCCTCGGCAGCGGGCTATAAGGCTATAATGTTCTTATCCTGTTGTATGCTTGGTGTGAGTATAATGTGATTGGTAGGTCAGTCAGATATATCTCAAAATCTAGAGTGTGACTGCGTTTCTATCAGTTGAGCAACGAGCAAAGTTCGTTGAGAGGAAGAAAGAAGTTGCTTAGTCCAGGGTGTTGGACTCTGGATCCAGTATTTAGGTATTGCTGAGGTGAAGGCTTTCCCCTTGCGGTCCCTCATTGTGAGGTTTCCTGGGTGAGCATTTCTCAATTAGAGTGGAGCTCTGGGCTCATTACATCAAATGCCCTTGAATGATGCTCTTTCAATTATTGCAACCGAGGCCTTGTGAGAGGCTGAGTGGCAAGCTGCCAGAATGAAGACATTCTCTGGGAATGAGAGGAGGAGGGAAGAGAGAGAGAGAAAGCACAGCGAGTTCTATGGTTTAGATTTTGCTCTCTTGATAAGTCACTCACACTGAGGGAGCTCTCGGCCAAATCTGTTCAGCTTGGAATTTAGTCATTCATGTGTAGAAGGAAGTGTTCAGACAGCTTTCTCTAAGTAGCTCTCAATAGACTAAATACTCCTTCAATCTCTATTCAAAAGCGAATCACGCTTCCTGAAAGGAAACTTGCAAAGGTTCTTATAAAGTGAGCTACATTAATGATGGGGAAATTTCTTCTCATTTTAAATGACATATAAAGGAATTAAAGCTGAAGATGTTCGGGATACATGCATTACCGGGTAATGCTTTAGCTAAAGGAGTCATGTCTTCATTATGCAAGCTCACAGTTTATACGTTGACCACTGGGCTGTTTACTTGCACATCAGGGACCTGGAATAAAATGTTGAAAGTCACATTAGGAAAAACAGTACCAGCTCTCTTGTAAGGTGAGACAAAATTAATATAGAGTACTGATAATAGTCCCTGTGGTGCTTAGTAATATTTGTAAGATTATGAATATAGGGAATGGGATCTTCCCAGAGCAAGCATATGTGCTAGTCACATATTTAGGGCCTGATTTAGAATTTGGTGGACGGGTTACTCGGTCATAAACGTGACGGACCTGTCCTTCATATTACAAGTGCATTATATCCGATGGTACTTGTAACAAGGCCATATTCCAGTACAAGCTATGGATTTTGTACACACAGCACACTGTATATGGATAGGTATTTAGCACTCTTGAGTGGATAATGGGCTGTGAATCTTCACACCCACAATAAAATTTTAGAAAGTGAAGCGAAGCACTTTAAGTTTGCTTGCAATGCAGCAAGCACTTACTCAGATTACTTACCCTCACCTGTGTACGATAGAGATGAGCACAGTCTTCTGTTTGCAATGCGCACCTCATAATTAAAATATGAGGAAAGGGGAAAATGCTATGTTTGTCAAGTGCACCGCGCCGGTCAGATTCTGAAGTGACTGCACAGCAATCAATGGAGTACCAACAAAAGTGCTGCTATGTCTACAATGCATCGGGCATCTGCCCCTTGGGGTCATTCTCGTGTGCCTCAGCCTTGTGGTCCTCCATCTTCGTGTTGGCTTCAGAGTCTCTGAGACCAGGGAAAAGAGCCAGCCCACAAAGCCATTTCACAAGAATGTATGGCTGTTGCAAGGTACTTTACAGGCCCTCCAGGATCTGTCCTCTTGACCACTAGTGTAGGAAAGTAGGATCTGCTTCTAAGGTTAGCCCCATTTTTTGCCTGGTGCTAAGCTGTATTTGACTAGTCTTACTGGGTTTCGGCTAAACAGGACCCCAGTCTATCTGCTTTCTCCCTAAATTGTTGTGTTAAGTACTTGAGTACATCCCAGATTGGATACTGGTATACCCTTATAAGTCCCTAGTATATGGTACTAAGGTGCTCAGGGCATAGGTATCCAGAGGTCCCCCATGGGCTGAAGCATGCATTATGCCACCCATGGGAGACAATGCAAAAGGGAACTACAGTCCTGCCATTGCAGCCTGTGTAAGCTGGTGCTAGCACCACTTACGAAAGATATGGGTTTCCTATATCTAGGGTCACTGCACGTAAAACCTATTAGTCACCCCTATAGCATGCCTTTGCAATCCTGAAGGCAGGGTGCTTGGTTCTAAGTGAGAGGGTGCCCCTCCATGAGCAGGACAACCCTGCAGCCTACGGAGTCCATTCTCCCGGGTTGTCAGTGAAGCAGCCATATATTATATAGAGGGACAACGCGTAATTGAGCAAAGACCATCTCGAAAACTGCTGCAATGAATCCTATCATGTTTGGTATCCAACATGTTGGAATCATCCCCCCACACCGTAAACGGTGTGGGAGGTATGATTCCAAGCACTGGAAGAACTCTCCGTTAGGCTCTCAGTGTTCCCAGTAACAGCCTTCTTCACCCGGACAGCACAAAATGGTTGCTGCCGACCAGAGACACAATTCTGCCCTCCTGCTGCTGAGCCAAGCTCGAGCAGAGGAAGGTAGAACAATAGGCATCCTGTCACAGGGAGGTGTGAACACATCCCAGACAGGATTTAGTGTATTGGGATGGGGTGGGTGCGCTTGCCAGCGCCACTCAGTCTGCATGTCCAGTTCAAACCAATCCTGGGAGCAGTTGGCTCCCACTCTGGCGCGAAACTGGACAAAGGACATGAGAGTAACCTCCTCCCTGTCCAGACCCTTCCCTTGGAGGGTCCCCTGAATCTTCCCAACCCTTTCCCTAGGGTACTTAGGGGCTTACCTGGGTGTAGGTCCCTAGATTCATCGTGGGATAAGATTCAGATCAGACACCACTGCTCTTCTACCGTCAGGGCACTCTGGACTTCACTGGACTTCGTTTGGGCCTGACTTCGTCTCCCTTCTAGTCTGCTGTATCGTCTGTGCCTGTGCATCATACAGGAACCTTCCAAGGCCTGTGAAGCATCAAAGACACTTGAAGAAATCTCCCTTGGAGTGAAGGAGTCACTCACCTACATTCACAGGCAACGCAACTAAGTTGACCGGTCTGCTGATCCTGAGCTCCTCCGGACTCTGAAAGGTTCTGAAACACAGGTGGTTTTCCACAGCTTTCGAGGCCTGCCCTGCCCTCTCACTAAGTTTGAGGCCAGTATCTCTCATAGGGGTTTCAATAATTGAACCCCTTTGCACAGCATCAACTTGCAGTTGCAAAGGTTTGTTGACTTCTTTGCAAGAAGATCTTTGGGCTCCAAGTAGCCCCAACCTCGAGCATCTCCAGTGACCAGAATCTCCAGCCACATCGCATCGTGTGCACGTGGCTTGCATCTTTTGGTGAGCTGCTTGAGGTCCTCCCACGATTCCAGTGCCTCGGGACTGTGGGTCCACTTGAGAGTCACCTTTGCTTCTCTTGGACTCCCCTGTTTGCTCGGGGCCTGCCCTGACTCCCCTGCTTTTGGTGAGTCCCCTGAACCTTGCTGGTCCCAACGTTGCTCCTTCTTCAGCTCCTGCTTTGTTTGAATTTGCCAAGGCTTGTTGGTGCTCCCGCCGGACACTGACCCCTTAGCACTCAACATCCTTCATGGGACAGCTCATGCATGGCTCCTGGTCTTCCTCAGTGTCGCCTGGTCCTCACAGCTGCAAAGTCAAGGTCATCGTCAACCATCCCGCAACATCCGACATCGGAGGGCATTCGTCTTCCAAGTCTCCTGGTCACCCCTGAGTGACATAGACTCTGTCCCCTCTGCTTGCAGGTACCTCTCATCAAGAATCCATCTTCGGATTCCACCGGACACTTTCTCCTCTTCCAGCAGCGTCACTTTCCTGAAGTCCTCCATTGAGTTCAGCTGCGGTTTTCGACACCACTTCACACGTATGCACCCGGCTTCCCTGGTGTAGGTAACGTGGGTACTAGGGTATCCACGGGTGGGGTGGCTCTCCAACCTTTTGTCTTCCACTGGGTTTCTTCAGGGTCCACTGGGAAGGGTCCTTAATCTTTAAAAATCCAACCGCGACTTACAAGTAGAGTTGTACGGAGCACGCAGTCATGTTCCCACACTGCACACGCTCTCCGTGGGGTCCCTATCTACTCACCTTGGGTGGTTCCTTGGGTCCCCAGCACTTCTACGTCCTCTTGACATTGTCTTGGCCCGAGTCATGGTTCTTATACCCCTTTCTTAGTATATAGTTTGGTCCCCCCCTGGGTCAACTGTGTATTTTGTGCTATTTACTGTGTTTCTTTGCTAAAGTATTGTGTGCATTGTGCATATCTCCGGGTGGGAGATATTTCTATGTATTATAGAGTGTTATATAATAAATACATATTTTATAACTACTTTGTGTGGTTCTTTTTCACTTAAGCTATACTATAAGATTGCATTCTGGTAAAACAAGCTGCTTTACACTCCTTCAAGACTAAGCCTGAAGGCTGCTCTCCACAATTACCACTTAGAGAGCTTTCTAAGGTTGTCTAAGACCTCTTAAATCACCATAAGAGTTGTCTGGACTGGTGCAAGGGGCCCACTTACATTAGTGGATATCATATACCAGGCCAGCCTCTCACAACTAGTAATACCATGAAAAGCTCCACTGAAGTCCTTGCTGTTTCCTTAGTCATTTGGGACACGAGATTAGTTATTGGGGGACTTGAGGTTAGTTCTGGACAATTGATCAGTGAGACTCTTCTCCACAATCACATCATGCCTGGGCTCACTTGGCTGCCTGGACCTGAAACCTAGAACCATTCCAGTGGGTCTTTTCTCTGTGATTTGCACAATATCTCTGTGGCTGATCATTTTTGTGTTTTATGCTCTTTTATGGTTTACCCTGTTTGCAATCAAATTACCCTGAGCCTTTGCTTATATACTGGGGTGCACAGCAAGTAACTTGGCCAGGGGCTGATGCTGTTGTGTTGGACATGCATCCAAAAGGTGTTGACCTAGCAAAAACATCAAACCAACCTTGAAATATCACCAATTTTTTACAGCCACAGATAATCCAGATTCTTGCTTGGCTGTGCATCTTTTCCTCCCCAATTAAATTCCTCTTCCTCTGGTCTCCTTAAAATTCTATAGGTACCGCGCAAGAGTATGATTGAAGTACCTCTTTATAGCGTCTTACATACTTTCATAAAGTTTCTACTCATTATAGGAAGTCCAATAATCTCTTGATCTCCTCAGTCGCAGCAGGCATGGCTCGCGGGTGGGGGGGCAGGCGTGTCGCATGGGGAGGGGTGGGTCGCACGGGGAGGGGGGTCACGGAAGAGATCAAGCGGGGGTATAATAAAAAAAAAATTTAACTGGCCGGGTCCCGCGTCTTCTCGGCTCCTGCTCTCCTGCCTCCGACAAGAACAGGAAGCAGGCAGTTAGGCTCCCTCCCCTAAGCCAATCTCAACGCTGCATGCAGCGTTTTGATTGGTCGGAACAGCGCCCAGCCAGGGGCTTAAGTCGTGTGCATGTTCTCCACGCAGGCTGCATTGCAGCCTGCATGGAGAAGGGCAAAGTGCGTATGACTGGTTTGGGTGGCCCGAGAGGGCCGACCAAACAGTCTTTGCCCACTCAGGAGTGGGCACACCACTCCTCCCCTGCCCGCCCACAATGCAAACATAAAATGGTAATAACTAAAAGTTATTACCATTTTATGTTTCTGCTCCTCGCACTGCGAGAAAGCCATGGGGCGACGCTCCTCCGCCATAGCGGAGGAGCCGCCCCTAGATCTGCTGATCCCATCCAAACATCCAAAAGACTTGGGCATGCGGCTAAAATGTGCTTTTTCCTTCCAGTCTTGTGTTGGTACAGGAATATCATGCGAGGCTCAAACGAGCTTGCACCCTTGCCCTAAGTTCCTCAGAGCAAGTCTTTGAGCCTTTTTGCCATTTTTGCACACACAAGTATCCTGGAAGTACACCAAGGTCCTGGAATGATGAACTGACTGCCAGAGCTGGACTTTCCATTCTGGATGAGCAATAGGGGTGTGCGAAGTTTGCGTAATTTGCTTTCAGGTTATTCAGTGAAATTTCAGCAAAATGATGTGTAATTATGTGAAATGCACATCAGTAATTTCGCTTTGCATTTGAGCTCAAAATACAATTGATACAAGGATTCATTTGGCACTAAAAGAAAGTGCAAAAAACAAAATCCTGGTGAACAACAGCTGCTTGTGTTTTTACTGCAAATGGCACATTCACAGTATATTTTTACCACAAATGCCGCAGAGTCACACAAAGTGGTGTAATAATGGCGTAATTTCAGGAATTTCACATAACAAGTTGAATACAAAATTTCCAAATTTAGCAGATAATGCTGGCGTAATTTAAATTTCCCCCAGGCCTAATCAGCATGCCAAGTGCACCCTTCTCTTAGTTGAGAATGACTACTGTCCTTTGATAGGACTGGGGATTACTGTAGTGATGGGAGCATATAATCATGGTGGGGACTTCTTCCTGCTACATGCATAGGGATAGCGGCCTATCAGCCTTACCTGTTAGAAAAAGGTTCTGTCAATCACTTTTTCCAAAGCCTTTTGCTCCATCTATCTGGGTGAAGGGTGGTCACATGAAGGTTTTCTAGTAGAGGTGTGGCAGATTGCAGTCCAGCTGCCTGGGGAAAGAAGACCCAGTGCAGAGAGGACTGAGCAAGGGCGTCAAGCATTGAGCTGGGTGTGGAGAAGGAACTGTGTTGCCTGGAGCCAGGGTGAGCCGTGTTGTCCCTCGCCCCCTGTTTCTGCACGGCCTGGCCCATCCCTCAGTAGACCCAGTACATATCTTCAGTAAGTGCTATTCAGGAGAAGATACCCCTCTCTTTCTAGTTTAGGGCCAGACAGAGATGCACTTTTCTCATACTCTGTGACCTATGGATTTATTAGGTTGATTCAGGGTGGGGTCCTAACTGCCAGAAGGGTTTTTGCCTGGACTACGAGTCCCAGAGTGCACTGGTGCAACTATCCAAAAGCTGGAGGAGACTGTGGGAATGGGCCTGCAAATGCTACCACAGGGGTATGCTCAGGGTTGTCATAACTGGACTACTTGTAATCATAGCCTTCTGATTGCACAATAGTATACGAGACATTATTGCATTCTTTGTCATTATATGTATATTATTACACAGATGCAGAATAAAATATTTTTTAATAGCTAAAGTTAAAGCACTGGATGGGCATTAATTTACTCTGTGCTATTGACATTGGGCCAGATGTATGACCCTTCCATTTTGCGAGCCGCAAATTGCGTAGTTTTGCAATTTGCAATTTGCGGCTCGCAAAATGGAATGTACAGCAGTGTCTCAGACACTGTTTGCGATTCCCAATGGGGTTGCAAACGACCTGCCTCATTAACATTCGTGAGGCAGGTCACAATTTGCGACCCCATTGGGAATGGCCAGCACTCACAGGAACACAGGGATGGTGGCCTGCTGGGGTCAGCAGACCACCATGTCTGTGACTGATTTTTAAATAAAGCAGTTTTTTTTTCAATGCAGCCCGTTTTCCTGAAAGGAAAACGGGATGCATTTAAAAAAAAAAATGAAACATTTCTGTTGCATTTTTTAAAAGTAGGCAGTGGTCCATGGGACCACTGCCTGCTCTTAAAAAATATTTTCGCTGACAGTCACAAAGGGGAAGGGGCCCCCTTCCTGTTTGCGAGTGGCTTACCCCTTTTTGAAATAGGTGGTAAACTGCAAGTGTTTTGCGACTGCAATTGGGGTCGCAAAACAATCGTACGTAGAAGTGCGACTCACTATTAGGAAGGGAAACCCTTGGCACGCCCCTTCCTGATAGCGAGTCGCAAACCCTATTTTGCGAGTCGGTATTAGGTTACCGACTCGCAAAATATGATTTGTACATTGCACAGACCTATTTTGCGGTCACAAACGGGCCGATTTCCCGTTTGCGACTGCAAAAAACGGTCGTACATCTGGCCCCTTATGCTGAGGATTGAGTCTCTAACTCAGCACCGTTCCTCTGAGTAAGCCTTGGGTCGGTGTGCCTAACTACTCTATGAATCAATGGCTAGAGCGGTATCTTTGGCACTCCGTTTTGAGTCCAATAGTAGGACAGGCCCAGGGACATCAGTGATAAAATGCCCCAGTTGACGCAATTGGTGTCCAGTAATGGCTGTGTGTCCAGGACCCCTGAACCTGTGTGATGTAGTTAACAGTCTCTTACTAAGGTTCCATTGAACTGGAATGTGCTGGAAACTTCGTGGGATGTCCGTGTTTCCAGCATCCCGCACCTGCAGATAAGTTTTATTTCTAATAAATACACTTATTCAAATACTCATGGCGAGGGCAATACTTCCACTAGTGGTGAATGGGCCAGGAGGGATGCTGTCCGGATGCCCAGAGGCAGTGCAGGCCATCAAGAAGGCAGAATGTCAGTAATGAGCAGAGTTTAGGCTGGGTCCGAGGAACGCTGAGGAAGTGTTTTGTAGTAGCGTAGCTAGATCTTTTGCAGCCCGTGAGTTTGCCCGGTGGCCACATGTAGGAACGGGGGGGAGAGTGTTAGCGATTCCTGCGTTTGACCCTCCGAATCGGCCGCAGTGGCCGGAGGTAAGAGCGGGGGGAGGCTGCCGCCCCCAAACCTCGTGCCACCTGGGGTGGACCCCCCCCCCTTGCTACGCCACCAGTGTTTTGTTAAGGATTTTGGAGGACCTGGGCATGGAATATTTTGGGGTCCTTGTACAGAACAAATTTGAATTTTGTTACCCATTTCCTGTAAATTCAATCCTCTCTGATGTCAGACAGCACTAAATTATATGTTAAACATTAACAGGGTCACACAATAACAGTTGAAATATATCTTACCAGGGACCCCAAAAACTCTTAAGATGACACAGGCTAGAATGACAGAGTCAATGGCAGTGTTAGGCAGGGAGGGAAAGCGGTTTAGATCGAGAAATAAAATAGACAGAGATCAAATAGAGAGAAAGCTCACTTTCCCAGTGGCCCCTTGGAAAGTGGAGGACCTGGGCAACTGCCCGCTTTGCCCATGCCTTAAAAAGTCTCTGCTCTGGGGAGAGACGAGAGAGGCATAGACCTAAGCAGCAAGGTAAACCATCGGTGCCAGCCTGGGGCAACTCAGGTTTCTAGGTTGATGAAAAAGCACCTTCTCTGGATAGGTGGGTCTCTGCAACCCTAACCCTAAGCAGGGTTCGAAAGGGAAAACTATCTAGTCATGAAAGCACTGCTGAGTCTCCGAGCTCTGTTTTGCTCACAGAAGCATAAATACAACGTAGGACGCGGTGCCTTTTGGTGGTTGGCACCATCACTCATTTTCGAGAACCAGGACTTATATTTCATCATCAGACTTTGACCCAGAGCAAGAGATGAAAAGGCATAAAGAGGGGAATAAAGAGGGAAGAGAAAGATTTACAAAGGAAGAAAGGAGAAAACCGGGATGGATAAAGAGTCCTTAAATGTGAGCTAAAGAGGTGAATCAGGTAGGGTAGGGCCGTGAAACAACGAATCATGAGGCAAATAAGGACTAGGCAGCCTTAGTGTTTGGCAACCTGATATTCACCATCATCGGAGAAGGGCCTCCTAAGAAAATCTTTAGGCTCTGCGCGTAATTGTTTACATGTTTATTTTACAAATTAAGCTCTAGTGATTTTATAAACGTATCTGTGAACATGTTTGGATCCACATTTTCTAGTTGACAAGAGTCTCCCTTAGTGTGGTCACGATATAGATTGAAGTGAAGAAATAAGTTACGGTAAACATCCTTTACACCGGCTGCGTTACAACGCATGTCATTACCCCGCATTTTTTACTCCGCAGCAACTTTTACAATGCAGGGATTTACACCGCAAGCCAGTACAACGCATTCCCCATTACAACGCCCCGGTGGAATTAGAATAGAAAATTGCGTTGTAATGGACAATGCGTTGTAATGACTTGCGGTGTAAAGCCATGCGTTGTAAATTGCTGCGGAGTAAAAAAAGTGGGGTAACGGCACGCGTTGTAAACGTGTGTGGAGTAAAGGGTCATATTCATAAGGCACACCACAGCTGCCTGCCTTCCAGAGCCCCGGCGCTTTCTGAAGCAATTCCTTAGATTGAGTTGACTGGGCATTGTATAAGACACGTAGGGCCCGATTCACAAAGAGCTTCCTTACTCGGGCCCCGCAATGGGTAACTGCAGTACGGAAGTCCCGCCACGACTGAGGGCAGTGGCGGCTCGCATAGGGCGTGCTGCGGGGTGGTGGGCGGGGAGGGGCAGGGTGGGGGTAGTAAACTCGGACATACGACGGAACGGAGGAACGTAATAATTACTTTCCTCCCTTCCGTCGTATGTCCAAGTTTACTACCCCCCACCCTGCCCCTCCCCCGCCCCGTTCCACCGCCCCGCAGCACGCCCTATGCGAGCCGACACTGACTGACGGGCCTCCGCCATGAGTGTGGTGGCCCTTTGGGAATCGGCCCCGTAATCAGAAGGCCAGTGACTTTGTGCTACCTGGTCCTCAGTAGGTTTTATTCCTATTTTCAGTTCCTCAGCTGTGGGTACTCGGAGAACCATCAAGAAAGGTATGAGGAAAGCACTGCTAACAACTATCAGTTGTAGAACTGACCAGACCCTCTGCCCCCATACTCCTGAACCAACCAATGGCTGAAGAAATCTGAGCCAGACCCCTCATATTTTTATAAAATATAATTTTTTATTACGAAAACATGAGGCTATCAAGGCAGCCAATTCTGTCTTTAGGCCCCACCTAAAAAGCGCATCCATAGCATAAAGCATCCTGGGAACTGCGTGATGTCACTTCCGCTACCCCGGACATTTGAGTGATTGTCCATGCTCATGACATGGAGTCGGTTGTCTGACGTGGCCTCTTCCCAGTCAAGCCTCATCTGACCTGGGACCAGCTCCTGCTGTTCATTATCAGTCGCGGTCGGTGGAGGAGTGCCGGCCGGGCGGTGACGTGGGGCGGGGAGGGGCAGGGTGGGGGTAGCAAAGTATGGATTACGGACCTATACAGGTAAGTAAACATTTAAATCAATGAAACGAATTTCGTTGCGCGCACTGCATCGCATTTGGCGATGCAGTGCGCGAACGAAATTCGTTTCATTGATTTAAATGTTTACTTACCTGATAGTCCGTAATCCATACTTTGCTACCCCACCCTGCCCCTCCCCGCCCACGTCCGCCGGCCGGCACTCCTCCACCGACCGCGACTGTTCATTATTGTCGCGCTGTTCTCCAGCCTTAAACCTATGAAAAAACTTTGCTCCCTACATTCTCGTCCATCTATTGCTTTGTAAAGCAACTACCACTGAGGGAAGAGAAAAAAGCATGTTAAATTACTCTGTTTGTTTTCAGGGAGCGCAAATCAATTTATAAACTGCAGGACTTGTTTAAAAACGCATCTATTGACTAAATATACGGAAATAAATTAAATCCACAGCTTTTAAAAGGCGCTTGTCCAATAATTTGATTTCCCTCCTCTCTCTCCTCAAAGGCCGGCGCCAGCTAATCAATGCCGCGCTGTGTCCACCGCCCTGATTACAGTTTTTTCTTAAGTGAAAAAAGTAGGCCGCAGCCCCCCTCTGCCGCCCCCCGACGGAGTCAATCATTTCTCACAGTGAGGACCAATCGTTTCAGAGAGCAAGTGCGGTGCAAAGACGGCGAGGAGCGGAGTGGACCGCAAGGCAGAGACTTTTCAAGGCATGGGCAAAGTGGGCTCTGACCAAGGGCCCCAGCCATTCAGGGGGCCCCTTGATAAATCCAGTTCTCTGTTCTTCACAGTCTTGCCCTGATGACCTCGAATGATTTTTAAACATAAATAGTTTTAAATACCATTTCCATTCAATTTATTTTTAAAATGGCAAATATGCGGGAGTCTATTACAGACGTTTTACAGAGAAATGGTTTGTTTATGTTTTTCAACACCATGCAACATCTATAAAAAAAGTTTCTTTTAGGTTAAAACAGGACCTCACATTTGAGAAATGGCAGTGGGTCGCTTATTTGCAATAATATTGGTAAGCTGCTGCTATATTACAGTATTTAAAACACAGTTCCCTATCCCTTAGAAGGAAACGCATTTAGAATTTAGACCAGTCTGCTTGTGCAGTGTCAGTGACCTGGCCAAAAAGGGCATGAAAACGCTGGAATCGGATCATAAATTCAAAGATGTTCTGAACAGGGCCCCCCAAAATATGTTTGGCCCAGGCCCCCCCAAAATCATTAAGATGTCCCTGCATCAAGGCAGAGCAAATGCCCCCTGCTTGGACACGTGCACACTGGCAGCTGCGTCACTGCATGGCACGGCATGGCACAAGCGCACACACCAACACTTTGTATTGTACTGTGCTTGCATTTATATACCGCTTCATGCCACGTGACGAGGCCCCAAAGAGCATTAGTTGATGGTCAGAACCCTGCACCATGGGGAGTGCTTGGCTGGAAGAGTGTTGATTTGGAGTGTGGCTTAGGTGGAAGCGTTTTGGTGTCGTATGCCAGTGACCACAGTTGTGCTCTCTTGTTGTCTTTTGTCGCTCCGCCTAAGCGTGTAATGGCGGAAAAAGAAGTGAAGAGAGAGAGAGCTAGAACATACGCATTTTACCTACATGTACTGTTCTGCCCCCCTGAGGGAACCTATACGATACAACCCGGAAGTGATAGAAGAGCAGCCCATAGCATATCCTGGATAAAGGCAGTGATGCTCTATAGAACCCCCTGACACTCAGAAGGGTGGAAAGAATCATGCAGGTTAACTGAACTGGTCTAGAGGGGTCCACTGCATGGATGTGGTGCCCATCGCATTGTACGTTAATTGCCAGACACGGAGTGAGTAAAAGATTCTAGGCAGATGTGAGAAGCAAGAATGAGAAAAGTGTTATGTTTGGTGGAAATTGGGGGTAGAGGACAGAGGAGGGACAGAGAAGAGGGGAGAGCGCTGTGTAAGAATGGAATAGTGACTGCTGGATTTGTTGTGGATTAGCCAATGGGCCAGAGATGGGTAAGAAGACTTTTGTGTGATGCGTGTAGCTGTATTAGAACTCTCTTAGGGTCCACTAGGGTCAATATTAGGCTATGCTGGAGGTCCCCCTAGACATTTATGGTCGCTGCTGAGCGGCAGTCGTGGAGGGTCGATCATATGTAAGACTCAACTCTGGAAGGCCTGTTTGCATGGGGCTGAGGCAAACCTATCCCAGGTCTTCCCATGTTGTAGAGACCAACTAAGAATACAAAAGGCAAAACTTAATGTATCCTCACTGATCACATTGTTGGGTACTGAGTCTGCGATGGAAGGCTTGACTTCCAAGCGTTGTTCACCCACGGGGTAGCTTGGTCGATCTGTCAAGACCCAGCTCATCGAAGGAGATCGAAAGGTTGATCCTAGACCCAATGTACACAATCAGTACAAACCCAATAAAAATGAAAGCCCGGCCAGGTTTTATTTTCTTAAAATGAAATACCTTTTTAACAAACAGCTTCACATTGTAGAACAGTGGAAACGGGAAAAAGTGGTGGTAACTTAATATTTCTACCACTAATTGAGAAAAAGTGATGCACCCAAATAATTTTGGGAATGGGGTTAAGTTAAATCTGTTAATCACAGATTGGTTGGGGGCTGATTATCGCTTAGTGACTCCCTGCTGCGTGGATCTTTAATATCTCAGGACCAATTCACAACTGTGACATGGTGCATGCATTTTGGACATTAGGGGAGTCGCTCTCACTACTGGTAGGGGCAAGGGTGGCCGACACTGAAATCAAGTTGCTAAGGGGGAATAAGGTGGGCAAGGTGAACAACTAACAACCTTCGCAACAGTCTTAGGCTCAAGATCCAGTGTGTCAAGAGCCAACTAGGAAATGGACCACGGCACAACATGGCATGGGCACGTGGACCTCCAGGTGCAACTTCCTGGCAAGTCTTGCTGTATCTCAGTCAAACTCTGGTGATGGGCCTGTCTTAACTGGAAGACACACTGGAAGAAGGCTAGCAGGGCCAGAAATACTAGCATTGGCCTTGAGTTCACTTAGACACTGAGGAACCATTATGGCGGCGGCCAGGCTGGCCAGAGTCACTACTCCTGGGGACTGCTCTGGTGCACCTAAGGGTAGGTTCTCATACAATTGCTTACATTTCTAGCATCAGGCTTGTAGGGCTTGTAGGTGCTATGCATCACCTCTTCAGGGCTACTTGAGGCAACTGGAGGCAAAGGAGCGGCGGTGGCAGGCAGGAGAGCAGGGCCGCATGTAGAACTTCAGGCTTGGGCCCAGTCTAGGGAAGATAGGCAGGTCGCTGCTCCAGCCATGTAGGAAAGCACCAGGTAGATGCACACGAGGATGTTAAGCTCTTCAGTTAGCTGGAGTGTGGCTCCAGCTTATATTTCCAGTCTACGCCCATTGGATAGCACCTGACTGCCAGTCTGACCAAAGTGATATGCTCATGCTTTGGTCACCAGCTGTTCAAGAGGGAGGTTAGATTTGTGAGCTTCTTGCCATCGCTAGGAGTTTCTTGTGAAGACTATGAATATAGGGAAAGGGATCAGAATGTACTGTGGTTGTCATAGTAATGAGTCACGTGGCTGGCACAGATCCAGGAAGGCTGTTATAGTGGGACATTTTGTGTATTCCTGCCAGACGGCTTCTTAAAGAAAGAGTGAGGTATGACTGACCTACACTGAAACAATCTGGTGGGCTCTTAGAAGTCTGTGCTGGTTGCATCCTCATTGCAACTGTAAACAATATCAAACACTGCCATCAGTCGCTATCCAGCGCTTGAGGATTTGAGAGGTGCTCCTTCCAGAAAAAAAATAACAAGGGTCAGAGATGTGCAAAGCGGGCAATTGCCCAGGACCCCCACCTTCCAAGGGGCCCCTGGGAAAGTGAACCTTTTCTCTTTTTTACTTTTGTCTGTTTCTGTTTGTCAACCTTTAACATGTGATTCAATTTTGTTTGCCACTATAGGGCTTGATTTTGCAGAAAATGGGCAGCAACATTCACAGCTGTCCCAAACAGGCCCCCCCAAAATATTTCTTGCCTGGGGCCCCAAAATCCTAAAGACAGCATTGACGAGGGCAACACTTTCATCTCAAACCTACCTGAAAAGACACAAATGTTGTGCCCAGGGGGCAATGAGGTTCGTGTTTGGTTGGGTCCATGGATTAAGGGACACTCAGCCTAAAATGACATATGTACAGCGTCTTTTCTGGACAAAGCAAAAAGATACATGATTGAGCGGCCTGTGCCACAGCTGTGACCCTTCACCCTTACAAGCAGGGTCAGTCAAATCAGATAAAGAGAGAAAAAAACACAGACTATCTGAATAAAGAGTAAGGTCATTTGTTCTAACACACACCGAAAATGTGCTGCAGATGTTTGAGTGTCCTTTGGCCACGCTTTAGAGAGGGGTTGTATGACAGAACAACGCAGGTAAAAACATTGCATGCCTTTACAGCGTATTTTTTACCTCACATTTTTTTAGCACGCACATGCTTTTACCTCACATGCCATTACTGCCATTACCATGCATTACTAGTCTAATCTTTTTGGGGGGAGACCCACCAAACCCACATACTTACCTTAAATGTACAATAAGGTCTTGTGTGGTAAAGGCCGATGTAAAGACTGTTTGCCAAAGAGAGGGTGTTACAGAAAGAGAGAGGATTCCTGGCAGCGGTGAAGCCCACTTGCAAAGTCTTTGAGGAAGGGTCTGCAAATGGGAACGTAGGATGATCAGTTCAAAGTTTGCTATTGTAGAGGCCTCGTCTGCTACCTTACACCCCTACTGAGCAGCTCGCCCACTGGACCCCGCTCCTATTCCTGGTATTTTGGGGTGTCACGCACAGTGGGGTGAGCAGTGCCCATTAGTGAAGCTTTCAGGAAGAGATATTTACAGCTCCTCTCTGTATGTCTGCAATGGGTGTGAGCGCCAGTTGCCTAAGACAGAAACGTTTGCACACCGTGATAGTTGGAATCAGTGCTTAATTTGTAACAAAAGAAGTACCAGGGCCCTTGTCAGGAGTCCACTTCCACTTGCACCACCCATTGCCGTTGTCAGCGCTGCCAATTACAGTATCAACTGGCTACTAACCATTACACTCCTACAAGTCTGACAATTCTGACGATTCCAGACCCCCAAATCTATAAGAGTGGCTTCGGCAGCAGGTTTTAGTCATTTGTAATGTATGCTGCATTAATAAACCACTGCTGTTGTGCTAGTATCCAAACTAGGCAAACAGCGCCACCATGTGGCAGACTGTCATAAGTGCCGGTGTTGCCAATTAAGTGCCGAGCACCGGAAACCACCGGCTCAAATTAAGCACTGGCTTGAAGAAGATCTTTTACCCAAAAATGGATAAAGGGTGGGTAGTAAGAGAATGGCCGAACCTTGGTTATTAGACCCACAATCGTCCAAAGTCACACAGAATTCTTCTCATGAGTGAGGGTGGATTGCCATGTTGTCTAGTATTTAGAAGCCTTACTAAATTCCTGGCAGAAGGGCTATTGGTGGGGGGCACGGTAACATGGGGGAGGGTGGTGTGTGTGCTGAGTAAAGGAAATGCCTAGATTTCTGTCAATAGAAATACCCATTCCTAGGGGTTAGCTTTCCTTGTCCTGTACCTTCTTGGTCTTTGGTATCCTTGTTCGCGGAGGGGAGACCTGGGCCTTTCCAAAAGCAAATTACAGGTACAATGCGTCGAAGAAAACTCACATTTTTTTAGTTTTATTGCAAAAATGAATAGCCTGCGACTCACAGAGATAACAGAGAAGGATTTCTACATACATTGGCAAAGGAGTAGGCCTCCTGAGACAAGGCCGGGCACAAACGTACTCCCTGCAGGTGCCTAGCTAAGATAAACAGTTTTAATTGAGCAAGCTGGTTTTCAACCTTCAGACACAGCACTCCCAAGACTCGGAGACAGGCAAATGCAGAAGATTAAGTTAGAATGAGCAAGAAAACATGGCTGCCGCGGTTTACAGATACACTAAAACAAGGCAATGGGTTCAATTTATTTCTCACTTGGAGGGTAGCAGAAAAGGGGCAAGCAATAAATGTAAAGGGACATTTGGAAATGGCTGAGGAAACAATAATGCATGAAAGACATAAACACAAACACAAAGATCTAAAACCCCAGCCTGGTATACTGTCAGTAATATGAGACCTTCGCTATTAAAAAATCAGAGGTTATAGTTGTTTTATTTTATTACTTAATGTAGCGCTGAAACCATAAACCATAACTGTGTTTTAATAGAGGTAAATTTGGGGCAGGGCCAAGTGGCTAGAACAGTTCAAGGCCATGCATACTGTAGATTTAGACACGCACACACACACACACACACGTGCACACACACACACACCCACACACACACACACACACACACACACACACACTCTCTCTCACACACACACCCACCCCGCAGTGTCAATGGGCCAGACTGACAGCTCAGTGTGAGGGGCAGTTTTGTGGCACTGTGTGGGCCAGTTGTGTGGTGTGGTGGGCTGCTTTCACGAATATATTTATCTTCCTATTACCAGAAGACACATGCACTACCATTAGAACATGTTGTGGTACACCAGAGTCCCTGGAATTCTTTAAATGTGGCAATTGTCAGGTTTGCAGGTTTACTCGTAATATCAAAGTGCTTGTTACTGACACAAGAAATTACACACCAAGGTCCTTTTCAAATCTTAATGTGGGTAATGGGATTTAAGTTATTAAATATCTTTGCAGCCTTACCTACGCCTGCGAAATAACGCAGCTGCTTAAACAAAGGTTTTGTCAACACAGGAGCCGGATAAGGTGTAAAGTGGAAGGTGCACCATTAATGAAACATTCCCTGGAAATAAATCACTCAGAAGACGACATAAGATGGCAGGCTGCTGAGGTTGTGAAAAAGGACACTGGAGGAGGTGACACCATGACACTACTCAGTGTCAGGGAGTACAAATGGATGGACATGTTACAGAGCACCACTGAGGGGCTAAATGATATCTCTGACATGTGATGTTTAGCTATCCTAAGTTGTGTAGTTTTGACATCTGATGCACATTTGGGAATA
Organism: Calotriton arnoldi; assembly: GCA_963921515.1. Classification (NCBI taxonomy): domain Eukaryota; kingdom Metazoa; phylum Chordata; class Amphibia; order Caudata; family Salamandridae; genus Calotriton; species Calotriton arnoldi. Next base: position 1,266,003 of record CAWUFW010004099.1, read on the forward strand.
TATACTCATTACATTACACAGTGCTGCCTGAACATGATTTTTTCAAAAACAAAGGACCTTGGTGATGCACACCGTGAATGTGCTTGGTAGATTAGATCTGTATTCAGTGGCCCACATATGTATTTTAGACTGATTCATGATGGACTGCACTGTGCAGTACGGTACTACATGTGGTTTAGACATTTCAGTGAGAGTGATCTTGCGGGTACTGGAGACCATGATAGTCACTAGGCTCTTTAGCCCATTGTTGTGATCCACTTTTCACTCTACCAATTTTGGGTGTATTGATTCCTCCCTTCACCCTTGTTATTCAGACCCCTATTCATGCCTTTCCATGACAATGAGATTCTGACTATAGCTCGGCATTGGACATAGGCTATGCTTGTTTCTGATTGGTTGGGTTGATGTGCTAAACTTCAGTCCTAACATGGCGCATGCGTCTGGCAGGGTGATGGCCTAGCGGTTGGGGGAAGATGCTTGCTTATCTCTACGTGTCCAGCTTCTCCCCATCTTGATTTTGTTAGATGCAGCAGCAGAACTAGAGCTTGCGTGCCCTTTAACCAGTCCTTGTAAATAATTTCTATTTAGACAGGTAACCAATTTTTGTCCTTTGTTTTGAGTTTCTACACAAGATTATGAGTCGATGTGTTCTTTTGATATATATATTTATGTATGTATATATCTGGCCAGTCTCAGTAAATTGCTCACCAGTCTCTGCTCGATATTGTTACATTGGGTATCCACTTTTTGCTAAATGCAATAGCTCCTTTCACAGTCGGAGAGTTCTATCCCTGTTCTGTCAGTGATTGGATCACTTTGCACACAATTCATGCGGGATAAATTTGAGCGGACCTTTGGCCTTCTCGCACATGATAACTGTATTTATATAATTTTTTTACATACACAGTGAGTTGAAAGTATTTTGTTGCTTATACTAGGATTTTGTTCCACATATTAATTATGATGACTTACTTTGGTCTTACTTTGGTCCTAGGCCTCTACCTTGCACTTTAATCCTTCAGATGACTGTGGAAGCGATTAAACCCTTCAGAATCGCCTAGTAGGTGGACATGGAGGTACTAAGAAGAGGTTGTGGTGGTTTTTAAAGGAGTTTGCTGGACACATACAGTTTGACTACTAGTTTTAAAGGGCCATCTTTTCATAATTTTATGGGTGCATTTTATACAGGTGTCTGGTCCTGATGACACCCGTCAAATAGATTTTGGGTTGAAGCGTTGACAATATATCTTTGGTTTTACCATGAATGTATCATTTTGGCATAACCTGTGAAATGGATAACAGGCCCAACTGTATAGTGATTGGCAAGATTAACGAGAGATTTTGTACAGTGTTGTTTTCGCTCCTTTGTATATAATTCAATCTTTTGACAACTGTGTCGTCTGCACTATTGTCACTTCTTTATCTTGCACCAAGAAATATAAATGAGAGAAACTATACTATTGCAACTAAGAAAAGTGGGGCCTTGAGGTCTTTTATTGTATCCATCATTGAATGTTTTGTGAATAATTGAGATTTTCATTACATTACAGGTGATTAAACACACACAGTAATGCGGTACAGGAGCCCCAGGGGACCATTGCTGTTTCTGTTATATATCTCCTGGTCCAGGTGGGCTCATTGAGTTTGAGAACTTTGTTTTGAGATCGTTAAAAGGCAGTAGAAGGCAGACTGTGCAGGTTCTAGACAGTATGGCTGCCCTGAGCACACAGAGCATCGCAGGGTTAGTATCTACCATGGTATGCAAAGAGAAGCACCATGTCATATCAGGTGTGCTGTGGCAGGCGGTGTACTTCTAATATGAATAAAAAACAACTGCCACCAACCCACCATCACTGCTGCACAGATACCATCTACAAGTTGTCTACTCTAGCCTTCCTTTTGTTGAGCAGGTGCTAAATGCGCCAGGGGACGGCAAAAGCAGCAGCTAATTTGTTGGACATCGATGGGTGGAGTAGTGGTCAATTGGGCTCTGGTCACTTGCCTGTCCGGCATGAGCTCTCCATAGATGTTATGGAAGACGTGCTGAGTGCCTGGCAGGTTCAGTCATGCAGTGCTCTGTGGGTATGACTGAAAGAGTTGGGGAGGAGTTGTTGAGCCGGTAAAGAGGGCACAGTGAGACAGAGGAAACTGAAGGTAACTTTATTTTCTACAAATGGTCCCCAGGAGCAGAGGGCGTGACGGGCATCACAAGTACGAACCAACAACTGTGTAGTAAACGAAGTCAAGTCACACGGAAATGTGCTTCAAGATAATTTATTTTACAAGAAAGAGGTCCACAGGAATGACAGCAAATGCAGCTTCGCTCCACTTCACCCAGCTCCCTTCAACCGTCTCCCCCACCCACATCCTACCCTCGAGAATTCCACTACCTCATCTCATATGGAACGCTATAGAGATTGCATTCCAATACAGCTAAGTAATACAACATATCTATCCTTACAACAACAAAAAAAAAATGTGTATATATATATATATATATATATATATATATATATATAGAACAGTGAAATAATACAAAGTCAATAAGCAGATATCGCAGATATACAGGAGTAACACCAATTGTTCATATTGCTCTGAGAAACAAAGAAAAACAGGATAATCTTAAAACATTTTAGTCATTAAACTTTGCTGGTAAAATAATTCTTCTACCACTGTGTTCTGAACACACTGTTCCAGAGTCAGCTCTAGCTCCAGCAGACTGTTGTTCATTGCAACTTACAGTTTGTTGTTGTTGTTCATCGTTATTCCTAATACATTCCTTATCATTGCCACGATTCACAGATGTACTATCAATTTCACCATCCCCAAGAAAATTGTAAGAATAAAAATCATTTTCTTTCATGTCAGCATTAAGAATGTTTTCTTGTCCTGGTTTGAGTAACACAACACACCCTTTATTCCACCAACTTCCGTTTTCCAATAAAACTGCACTATTTGAAATTTTCATTTCACAAGCCGGTTTAGTGTATTTTGACTCACCTTTCTGTGTCCTTACAGGTTTTCTAACCATGATCCAATCTCCAACAACAATTTGTTTCGACTTATATCTATAGACATGATCATGATACATTTTATCCCTTTTCTGTTATTCCTCAATTTTTTCCTTGACATGTAAATTCTCATCCCTAATGATATCCGTGGTGGTATTTTTTAGTCTGTCAAATACAGGCATGAGTGTGGTACAACTGATCTACCCCTCAACGAATAAAATGGCGTAAACCCTGTGACAGAATGTGGTGTATAGTTTTAAGTAAAAACTCAGCTTCGTTTAAATTTCCGAACATGAAGACTCGATGCCAGAGCCATCTGTATTCCTTCTTTAATATACCTATTTACTCTCTCCACAAGTCCACTGGATGATGGACTATGTAAAAGCGTCTTCTGTTGTCTCATACCATGCCTGTCAAAGAACAATATCATCTTTTGCAAGGTCAATTGTTTTCCATTATCTGACACAACAATATCAAGATACCCTTATTTTGAAAATACTTCTTCCATAAAATCAACCACTCAATCGGTTATGATGTTGTCCACAAATTCATAATTCATCCATTTTGTATAGTAGTCAGTCAAAACAATTAAGTAACACATTCCTTGCTCCAAACACATATATGGCCCTGCAAAATCAATGGCCAACTTTGACCATGGCCTGTTTGGAATGTCCACCAAATGCATTTCCTCTTTCAAACATTTCCAGTGTTTGTCTGACTTAAGGCATTCTACACAACTATTAACATAAAGATCTACCTCAGAGTCAATACTTGGCCACCAATAATGTGTTCTCAATAAAGTTTTAGTGGCAGTAGCACCAGGATGACTCTAATGTGCCAAAACAATAAGCCTTTTCCTGAGACTTGATGGAGGTTTAAACAAATCATTCCGCATAAGAAAATTCCCTTCAAAGGTTAATTCATCCCTGACTTGACAACTGTTTGATGACTCTGTCAAGATTTCTGACTGGTGGCCAACCCTTCATCACATGTTCTTTGACTTTTTGCAACTTGATATCCTTTTCCATGGCCTCTAACCATTCTCTCCCAACTGGATAGCATCAATCATGGCCACAACACATTCCTCCTCCGTCTCATTGTCTACACAATCATCCACTTAAATTACTGGCAATCTAGATAAGCAATCAGCTCTACAATAAGCCATCCTGAAATGTGTTTAATTTTAAAATTGTACTCTTGAAGTTTCGAAATCAATCTGACTAATCTCGATGAGGCTGTAGAATTTCCACGACCAGAGCCATCCATCATATAAATCAAGGGTTTGTGATCCGTTATTAGTGTGAAGCTTTTTCCCTATAAATACGTTTTAAATTTTTTAACTGCCCAAACACACGCTAATACTTCTCTTTCTATTGTGCTATAGTGTGTCCCCGTATGAGTATTCATTACTGCTGACCCACGGTGCGGAAACTCGTAGAAGTTTGGACTAGTAGCCGCTCGTGGCGCTTATGGCCCGTGAAGGAAGTGTAAGATAGGACTGACCCGTTTCACTATATAGTACCTGCCAGGATTGGAATACATAACAGAGATTATGGCCCGTGGAGGAAGTGTAAGCTAGGACTGACCCGTTTAACAAAATAGCATCTGATAGGATTGGACCACACAACAGAGATTCCCGTGCGGCCCGAGAGGTATCCTGTTTCACGGTGCATGTGTATTTGCCCACCAAGAAGTACTGCGGGCCTGGAGCACGTCCGAAAGTCTTTTTTTGGTTGATTTTACGTTGGTTTCCTTACCCTTGTCCTGAGGAGGCCCAGAAGAAATTGGGGGGCGAAACGCGTCCGCGTCGACAGTTTTGACGGGAGGAGTCCGTTTTGAATACAAGAATTATTATTGTATCTGTTGAAGGCACACTAGATAGATGCATGTTGAGGTGTTGTAACCTCGTGTGCAGAGAGGACTACCTCGCAGTGTATTGCCCAGATTAAATGTGTGAACACTGATTATTAGAAGAAATTAGTGGGTAACGGTACCTCAGATTAACGGTAACACAGGTTTTGTTACTTGAATTTTTGTTGTACAAGTGTTTGTGTTGTAATATGTCTATGTATATGTATTTGTATGTATTTTATGTCCAAAATATGAACTAAAAATAATGATCGATTTCTTCAAAGAGTGCCTCCGTGGTGTGTGTATTTGGTGAATGAGTCTTTCATATACTGAAATAGGACTTTGGACTATCGATAAGGAAATTTGAGTTCCTTACGATTAAGTAAAAAAGAGATATTAGTTCCTCCATGACACTTTTTCTTCCTTGTATGTAGTTTCTTACCCAGGCATAGGAGGGTAATTTGGGTAAACCCCGGTGTTTGTGTATTATAGTGTTTGTCAGCAATTTTTAATTTACGTGACAGAAATCCAACAGTTTGCTCTTTCCCTTTTGATATCTGTGTAAATACAGCTCCAAGTCCTAATGCACTTGCATCAATGGTCACCACATTCTCAGCTTCAGAATCATACGCTTTCAAGGATGGAGCTCTCATCATGTTTTTTACTTTACTAAAAGGCTGCTGTTGTTCCTCACTCCAGATAAATGTAACCTTTTTACGCAACAATGACCTAAGTGGTTCAACTAAAAATGCATAATCATTTACAAAGCGAGAGTAGTACTCGCTTAATCCTAGGAATGATCTCAAAGAATCCCTGTTCTCTGGTACAGGAGCATCTCAAATAGCTTTTACAATGTCAATTTTGGGCGAAATTCCTTCTGAGGATACTGTATGACCTAAATAGTCAACTTTCGTTTGCAAAATGTACATTTTCCTTTGCTGACGGTAACCCCTTTACTTTCCAATATACCCAAAACATGATCTAATATCTTATTATGTTCTTCAACACTTTTTGCATGTATCATGATATCGTCTTGAAACGTTTAAACTCATTGTATCTGACTGAACAAAATATCCATCAATCTCTGAAAAACACTAGCCGCCGACGCTAGGCCAAACGGCGTGCGAAAGTATCTAAATGCACCAAAAAGTGTCACATATGTCGTTAGATCTATTGAGTCATCGGACTCAATAGATCTGATGATAAGCTGACTTAAGATCAATTATAGTGAAATAAGATGAACCACTAACCGCTGCCAACATTTCATTAATTTTTGGTAATGGTTAACAGTCTACAATGATATTCTTAATTAGTGACCTCAAATCGGCACAAAGCCAGATGTCTCCTGTCTTTTTCTTCGTGATAACAATCGCGGAAACCCATTCAGATTAATCTGTTGGTTCAATTATACCATCTTTACATTAATCATGCAATAATGCCTTAAGTTCACTCTTAACAGACATGGGTACATGCCGTACTTTATGACACACTGGCACAGTATCACTTTTCAACTTTATTTTGTGCTCAAAACCCTTTATGCAACCTACAAGAGGAGAAAATACTTTGGCATGCTTCCCCAAAATTTCATCAATGCTCAACTGATCTAATTCTTCTTCCTGTATATTTTAAATGGGCATATCGCCTAATACAATGGGATCCACTGTTCCAGGTTTAAGCCACACTCCTAATCGTCCCAAATCTTGCCATGCAACTATATTCATCCCATTCTCTGCAACATAGATCTTTGTTCTAATTAATCATCCTTGAAATTCAAGTTCATCTTCAAAATAACCTAACCAGATTATCTCAAAATCTCCAAAAGCTTTGGGATTGATGTCTAGCTTAAACAATGACACATTTTTCCATGATTCTTTGAACACATCTTCATCCAATATAGTAACAGGTGACCCTGAGTCAGCCATGATATTCAACTCCACTCATATGAACTATAGCCAATGGCCCCTTAAATCTGGTAGTGCCAGAACTCGCCTCAACAGTTAGAAAAATGTTCGCACACATACCTTCCTCAAATTCCTCAACAGAATTTACCTTCACACTTGGTTTACCACTCCTGCACACAGCAGAGAAATGACCCCTTTTTAAGCATTTAAGGCATTTTTTTCCAAAAGCTGGACAATTTGGATTATTACCCAAATGCAATTTTGACCCACATCTGTAACCTACAATTTGCCGTTTAGAAAAGGACCTACCACTTCTCCATTTATCACTACTATTACAACCAACACTGTTTGCACTACTCGAACTTGCAATATTACTAGAATAGTTTTTTTGGGAGATGAAGATTTTTTTTCACTGACTACACACACATTAGATAATGAATTTTTCTCAGAAGTCAAAACTTTAGCAGAAATGATTGACCTTTCTATCCCTTTTGCAATATCAATCACTTCTGACAAAGTTGGGTTTCGATAAGCTAATAATCTCCCCTGAACTTTCTTTGAAAAACAATGCAAAACAAATTGGTCTCTTATATAAACATCACTGTTATCTTCAAATTCGCACGTAGAAGCCAGTATTTGTAAAGCCGCTATGTATTCTTCAACATTTTCATATTCTTCTTGTTTCCTCGAGTAGAAAGTGTGTCTCTCCACCATAATACTAGGTTCACTTGTATACTGTTTCTCCATTCTTCTGACTGCCTCAGTATATTCATTCCACCGGACAAATTGTCCATGAGGCGCATCCTCTTCAGGAAGATTACAAAACACCACTTGACCAGCGGTACCAAGCAATCCATACATCAGTGCCTTCTTCCTCTCTGCACCAAATCTTTTTCCATCAATTGTTATTAAATAACTTTCAAAGTTTCTGTGTTAATTATTCCATTGTATAACTGGTTTTCCCGGATTTGGTAAAAAGTATCCAGGAGTGGCATACTGATTATTTGCCATATTAAATATATGTTTTGTTGTTGTTGTAAGACAGTAGTACAATGGTTTAAACGTAGATTCAAATCCAGAACAATAAATAAAACTTGAATTTTTTTTTTTAGTAGAGAGTATTTATAGATGATACTTATAGGAGTGCCTGTTGCCGAAAACAGGCAAAAACATTAATATATGTTCCCAAAATATGGCTGGCAACTAAATATGAATTTATTTTTAATTAGGGAGACAAAAAAAACTGGAAACCAAAAGACGTACGTATCGCCGAAGATAAGCACTTAAACAAATTGATTAACTTATCCTTCTCAAAATATGGCCGCTACTTTAATAATGTGCTTGTTTTTGATGTTGAATTGGAGCTTATGCAAATAAAATACTGGAATTGTGCGTATCGCCATAGATAAGCACATAAAGGAAGGATTCTCTGTTTTTTTTCCCAAAATATGGCCGTCATGTACACAATGTGTGTGCTTTCTACAGGAAGTAGAGCTTGTTGAAGAAGATACGGCCAAGTGCACGCGTCACAGTAGCAAGATAAGAAGGGAGAAACAATGGATGACACGTGCCGTAAGAGCTCAGCACACAACTGCACGCGGTAAGGGCATGAACAGCAATCAGCGCGCAATGAAATTCTACTGCTTGCACACGTTTCAACTGATTTCAAGCTCACGCAGTAACTGCGAATCCACTCCAAGACTCCAGCAGTGGTATACATTCTTTTTTTTAAACTCGCACCCTGTAGCAGTAAGCAGGAGTAAGAGAGCACTATAATAATTCTACATAAATAAAGTACTTGCTGTTCCATAGGTATGAACACAGGCGTGCAGCTGTAATAGTCAATATGTCGGTGGACCTCTCGGTCAGTAGGATGCCAAGTCAGCATAGTATCACAAAGGTTTCAAAAAGGAAACTTGCTTGTATGCAATCTTCCTCATAGTATTAATTTATTAAACTTGTACTGTCAATACTAATCTTTGCATTCACAAACACAGAAGGGATAGACGCTTGCCTTTGTGTTCTACTAATGAATAACGCTTGTCTATAAACCAAGATGGCCGCTAAAGCGCGGGAACCTCAATGCGCATGTCGCAACCTGATCACATGGTGTGACGTCTTTCTTTGCTTGGTGGGAAACTTCTGCTTCTGCGCAGTGTGCATTAAAATGGCCGCTAAATGTTTTCACATGCTTAAGCATGCTCTCATGTCATTATTAAATTGTCGTTTTCTTAACGCTACTAATGCAGAATAGTATTATGATTAAATGGGAATAGAGTAGGGAAAGTGGGTATACAGTGAAACTTTTTATTTGTGATTTTAATATTTTCTTCTTACACTTTTAGTAATTCGTAAACCTGGGCCTGGGTTGGTGTCTTGAAACTCGAGAAACAGAGGTTTCTGCGCATGTGTCCTGTATGTCTGCCAAGTGAAGTCAACTTGGACGTCTCCCAAGGCCACGACCTATTGGCCGAAGATGATGTACCCAATGTTTCCGGCGGAATAAATTGTTACTTTTCTCCTGTAAAATGTATAACATTTGTCGTGAGACGGGTGGGAAATAAAGCGAATGTATTAATTTGAAGGGGAGGGAACGTAAAGACAATAGGCTTTACAATTTAGGCCAAATCGATATGGTGCGAGAATCCACCCCCTGTCCCTGTCCAATCAGAAGTAGTTGTCCCATATTTTAGCAACATTAAGGGGAGGTACATGGGTGTAGAAGTGTATAATAGAATATAGCATTAGTAAATTAGTCAGAAGAGCATGCGTTCACAAAGAACAGGCGTCCATACTGCCAGAGCGCTCTCAACTCCAGACTGCCCAGCTGATCAGTTGCTGACTGAATTCCTGTCCGGAAGAGGTCCTGAGGACGGGGCGGCGGAGTCCATTAGACGACGGGAGAATCGAGAGAAGTCGAGTATCAGAGAGGGGAACGGCGCAGGCGTCGTTATAGAGAGGTTACTGGTCCTGTCCTGATCCTGGAAGAAGTCTTTGCTCTTCATCCTTCCTGGGTCCTATCTTTTCCAACTCCTTGGCCAAGGGGCTTGGTTCTCGCATTTAGGTAACTATACTGCAACCTTTAGTTGCGCTGCTGTCTCTATCTTCTCCTCTTCCTTAAACACCGTCATTTATTAGCAAAATCATTTTAATGCTTTTTCTTGGGTATTTCAATCAAGTACCGTGTTTTCTGTATTTTACTCTGCTAAAACTTTAGATAAACATTTTAAAACTTCCTGACTCAGTGATTATTTCAGGATTATGTACTATAATGAACGTCACTCATTTTAAACTTCCCAATTAGCAAAGGATCCATTGGTAAGTTATTACTCTTCAATCAGAAGGTAATTGGTAGCAGGGACTTTGATAAAAGAGTACATCTGACACCCAGCGTAAGTATTAGTGTAGTGTGAATGTATGGGCCCAAGTGAGTATATGGTGTATGAATGTTGTTGGCTAATATTGCGCTAGATCAGTTTTCTGGTAAGCAGAGGACGGTTTTTGTTACTCTTTGTTAATTGGGTAATGAGAATTTTATTTGTATTTTTTTATGAACTAACATTCGCTTATTTTTGAGTTTTTGTTATATGTTGTCCAGAATACCCCGGGGGAAAAAGAATAGTGGGTGGCAAGTGGAAGCCATACTGCAGTGAGGTTATCTGTCAGGCAGAATTAGTACTGAGAAGTTAAGCAGGACTTTCAGAACTCGTTAGGGACTCTATGCGTGTGAGTAATAGCAAAAAGGGTACGCTGATAAAAATTTGATGTTATATCACCTAGTAAGGGTAACATTGGAGAAGTAACAGGTACTTCTGGAGCTTGTGTGAAGAGTAGACGGAAGTGTTTTACTCGTAGTGTATGTATTAGTAAACGGAAAGGTTTTACTAAAGTGTGGAAGAAACTATCCTTTTCAAAATTAGTGGAAACTGGCACGATAGCGAATGTTTTATGTTGTTACTGAAAATTTAATTAAGATTTATAGAGAAAATAAGTTTGCGTAAATTTTTGTAAAGGGAGGGTCAGTTGCCGGAGAGGGAGCTGACGTCACAAAACGCCGCGCTGTGGTAGGTTGAAACAGCGGGTGTGGAAAGACACTTGTAAAGGAGGGGTCAGTAGTCAGGAGTAGTACTGACGTCACAGGTGCCGCGCTGGGATTGGTTAAACCAGCGAGGACAGAAAAGAGCAGATTGTAAAGGAGGGGTTGACAGAGAAACGTCACCAAAAGGCCGCGCAAGGATTGGTCCGGAAATAAAAGATAGCAGACATTTGATTGGTCGAAAATATAGAAGCAAAATTCTTAGTGGATAAGGATTGCATGTTAAAACGTGATCCGACTTTAACAGGAACTCGTCCGGATAAGAGATTCCTAGGTTTTGCAGAATATAATTTTGTACACAGAAGATTAGATAGAATGTACGGAGAAAGGAGAAAAATGTCATTCTTACAAAAGATTAAGAATTATTTTAAAAAGGACAAACCAATCAAAACTAGAGAAGGAATTATTATTCCACCAGCTAAAACGCCAGCATCATTTATGATGATGGAGAGAGGTTATCATACTTGTGTATGGATGGAGAATTGGATAGAATACACCAAAAATGATGGAGTATTAGCATTTCCCGAGAATGGTACCTTCAATGGAAGAATTCTTCAAAACTTGAGATTGAGGATGAATGATTTAGAACCCAGACCTAGATTAACCCAGTATGAAGCTCTAGAAGAATGGGAAACCGAGGCATTTGAGCGGGATAGATCTAGAAGTAATAGGAGTTACCCAGGATTTTACCCCAGATATTTACGTGAGTCAAGAGAGGGTCAGATGAAACAATGGAGAAGGGCAATGATTACAGAGGGACTGTATCCATTATTCACAGAAGGAGAAAAATCAGGAGGCAAATGTACAGAAAAGACAAAACATTTAATAAGAAATGAGGATTCAGAAGACGAATTTATGGAAGAAATGTTAAGAAATCCCCCACCATATCAGGAAGGGACAAGTGGATGCCCTCCTAGTGCACCACCACAAACTCCAATGATACCAAAGGTAATGCATGAATTCACCCCGACTAGAATACTTCATGACAAAGAAAAAGAAGCCCTAGAAAAGAACAGAGCAGAATTAATACAGAAAATAACTCAGATAAAAGTACATCCTGATTCATTGACCATACCTGTAACAATTGGTCCAGTAGTTCCATTATATGGTACGCAGGGAAATTGTCCTCAACCGATACTTACACCTACTCCTGTGAGTAAACCCAAACCCGAAGCTCCAGTTATAATTGAGGATCAATTTAGTGACTGTGAATCCACAATATCACTCATGGATTTACCTATTCGAGGTTCTGTAAATAGTACTCCCAGAAAAGATGTACCTGGAGGTTCAAAAGATGTAAGTTTAGTAACTTCATCAGGAACAAAAAGTGCTACCATAGTAACACCTGAAGATCTAGAAAGATGGGTACAAGGGTCAGTTAAACAGTGCACACCTCCAAAAGTACTGGATATCCATAAATTGAAAGTCGAATTAGAAGAAATAATAGCAGGAAATGTAGGAGTAGAACGCTTGAATACCTATGATGAAGAAGAATTATTATTCTTGTGCAGGTGTATCACTAGAAATGTAAAGATATTCCATGAAAAATTGTCCAATTTAGCACTACAGATGGGTATCGAAATAGGGAGATCAAAAATATTACAGAAACCATATAGAGCAGAATTTGCGGACAAAGATTTAGAAAATATGAATGCATCTGGAAGAAGACTGCAAATAAGAGAATTAATGTTAGTTTTACAAAAATGGGGAGATCTAGATAAATGGCGATCTAGGTGGGCCAATAAAAAGGAAGAAGCACGAACAAGTAGAACAGCATCAGAATATGTGATGAAGGAATCAGGAAAAGCAGACCAGATGTATCCAATGCGAGAAGTTGCGGGAGGAGGATATGTACATGTCCCATGGAGCAGACAGGATATTTTATCATTTACGAATGATTTTCCAAAATTGAGAGAAAAACCAATTGAATGGTACAAACAGGTTGAAAGGTTTGTGATGGTGTCAAAGGTATTGTTGAAGGATTTAGATGGTTTGTTTGACATAGTGGTACCTGCCGATTTATGGACAGATTGTAAGATCACAGTCGATTGGCCTAGTGATGAATATCCCAGAGATCCGAAAACAGGTGCCCCGTCAAATGACGTGATGAAAAAGTATCAGCAGGTGATAACTTACCTGAAAGGGAAAATACCACCGAAAGAAACAGATTGGGTGAAAATAGATCGAACAACCCAAGAAGCCAGTGAAACAGTACATTCCTATTATGAGCGTTTATTACAGGTGTTTAAACAGTATAGTGGATTTGAGGACATTGGAGACAAGAACATGAGTCAATTTGTGTATCGATTTGTTTACGGTCTGAAGCCAGAGATTTGCCAGATGATTAAACAACACATGCTGTGTTGGCAGGGAAAGCCCATAGATGAGATTCTGAAATATGCAAAATATTGTGGAGACGATATTGAGGATAGACACAAGAAATTGCAGGAAAAAGTGATGTGGGCTCAGGTGAAAATGGCAGAGAAGCAGGGAATTAATTTGGAAAATCCGAGTGAAAATCCAGGAAAAGATCCTGGAACGAGTGGTGATACGGGAAATGGTGGAAAATTTAGAGGACGAATGAGTAGAGAAGAAGCTAAAAAGAAATTTCCTTGTCATGGATGCGGAAAATTGGGGCATTGGAAGGATGAATGTAAAAAGATTCGGAATAATAATGGCCCAAATCAAAACTTAAATCCACAGACACAGAATGACTCACAACAGGGTGTAAATCCCCAGAATCAATTACCACCTCCACCTGTTCAGGGTAATATAAGCAGAGCAAAACATGGTACAGACATTGGATACCCAGGAGGGAGTGGTAAGAATGATTATATGACATCACAATTTCTTTTGCAGGACAATTACTGTAAATTCGACTCATGAAGGGTGCCTAGGAGAGGGGAAGAAGGAGTGCATACTTGGCGCATCCTTACAGGTAGATCAGTCTGGTCCATATGTTGAAGGAAATGTGAAAGGTAATGATATTACTTTCCTTTTGGACACTGGTGCTACCAGGTCTACTGTGAGATCAGCAGACATCCCAGACCTTCCTCTCTCTGGTGAAGATATCCAAGTAGTAGGGGTAGCTAATCAAAGAATTAGAACACCTCTTACAGAACCAATGGAAGTCAAAATAGGAAACTTCAGAGAAATGCACCAATTTGTAGTGTGCGATTCTAGCCCAGTGAATTTATTAGGTAGAGATTTATTGTGCAAAATGAACTGTACAATTTTCTGCACGCCAGATGGTGTGGCAGTTCAGACACCAGATGAGGACCATGTATATAAAATTATGGTTGCAAAACAAGGTACAGAAATAGATGAAATGTTTTCGTTGATAACAAAAGATGAGTTGCCAGAAGAATTAAAAGGTACAGTAAACCAAATAGTATGGGATTTCACCGGAAAAGAAGCAGGACTTATGGCAAAAATAGATCCAGTTCAAATTACTGTAAAAGAAGGTGCGATTTTCCCAAATACTAAACAATACAAAATGAGTGCAGAAGTAAAAGCAGGAGTCATTGAAGAAATCAATCGAATGGTAAAACAAAACATTCTAAAAGAAGTAATGAGTAGCCCATGTAATTCACCAATCATGGGACTAAAGAAACCTAGTGGAAAATATAGGATTGTTCAGGACCTGCGTAAAATTAACAAGATTGTGGAACCTTGTTGTCCCATAGTACCAAATCCTGCAGTAATTCTATACCAGATCCCTTGGAATGCAGGATGGTTCACAGTAATTGATTTGTGTCAAGCATTCTTTTCAATACCATTGCATCCAGACAGCCAGTATCTTTTCTCATTTAAATTTGAGAATAAAGTATATGTGTGGAATCGTGTTCCTCAGGGGTACACAGAAAGTCCTTCCATTTTCAACCAGATACTGAAAAAGTGCCTTGAAAAACTAGGGATGCCAGGAAGCTCAGTTTTAGTTCAATATATCGACGACTTATTAGTAGCGTCGACCACCAGAGAAGACTGTGTTGTTGATTCCATAGCATTATTAAATCTTTTGGCTGAGGAAGGGCATAAAGTCTCACCTGAAAAGTTACAGTTTTGCAGGACAGCTGTTAAATATCTGGGACATCAAATTGAGAGGGGAAAAAGAAGAATAACCTCTGAAAGAGTAGAATTAATAAAGAGAATGCAAATGCCTGTAACGCAAAGACAAGTGCGAATGTTCCTAGGAATAGTAGGATACTGTCGACAATGGATACCAAATTTCTCCATGTTAGCTAAGCCCTTAATTAACATGACGAAAAAGAAAGCAAAGGACCCTGTTGAGTGGGAGGATGAAAGTGTAGAAGCTTTTGTAAAATTGAGAAACGCACTTTGTTCAGCACCTGCCTTAGGCATGCCTGATTATAAAAGAGAATTTGCATTATTCTGTCAAGAGAGAGAAAATTGTGCACTTTCTGTCCTAACTCAAAGACATGGACTAGGCAGACGTCCTATAGCGTACTTTTCTGCTACATTGGACCCAGTAGCAGCTGCGTTGCCAGGATGCTTAAAAGCAGTAGCAGCGACTTGTTTGAGCATTGAACAAAGCGAGTCAATTGTGATGGGACATCCTGTAAAAGTGTATGTTCCACATGCAGTTGTGATTCTATTGACAAGAACCCGAACATCTTACTCCTAGTCGGCTGACTAAATATGAAAGGATAATAATGGGTGCTGAAAATGTGACCATGGTAAGGTGTACAATAATAAATCCAACTTTATTGCCAGACCCATATCATGAAACAAATAAAGAAGATGAACATGATTGTGTACAAATTACAGAATTATGTACAAAACCACGCCCAGACATAGAGGAACAGCCTCTTAAAAGGCCAGACAGGGAGCTATTTGTTGATGGTTCATGTCAAAGACATGAAGATGGTAAACTAACTGCTGCCTATGCGGTATGTGAATTAACTGGAATAGTCGAAGCATCCTATTTACCAGGAGTCAAATCTGCACAAGTAGCTGAATTGATTGCTTTGATAAAAGCATGCAAAATTGGGAGGAATCAGAGAGTGACCATATTTACAGATAGTCAATATGGTTATGGGGTCGTGCATGATTTTGGCCAACTGTGGATGCAGAGGGATTTCATGACTTCTTCAGGATCCCCCATTAAAAATGGACAATTTGTAAGGGAATTGCTAGAAGCAATACAATCACCAAAAGAATTGGCTGTGGTGAAATGTGCCGCACATCAGTCAGGAGATGACTGGGTGGTAGTCAGCAACAGATATGCAGACTTGGTGGCTCAACAATTAAATTGCCAAAACCAGAACGTCAGTCAATAAGAGGGTGGAAAGAATGGGAATCAGCTGCCAACTTATGCTGTATATGCCACCTGAAACTTGGAATGAGGCGAAGAAATTGCAAGAGGAGGTTGATGAAAGTGAGAAAAATTTGTGGATCAAAGTGGGTTGCTCCCAAAGAGGAGAAGATGAAGTGTGGATCAGTGCAGATGGTAGACCAGTCATGCCAGAATGTTTACTCTCACAAATGGCTAGACTGCATCATGGAGACACACACATAGGGAGAGATGCAATGATTAGGCTGTTCAGACAAAATTGGTACAATCCCAAATTCAGGGCTGTTGCAGAGAGTCTTTGCCAGAGATGTCTAACTTGCCAAATGCATAATCCAGGCAGGAAAACTATAATTGGGTTTGGAAAGATTGGAAAGGCAGAGGGCCCATTTATAAGACTCCAGTTCGACTTCATACAGTTACCACCATGCAGAGGACTAAAATATGTACTAGTCATAGTATGTCTGTTTTCAAAGTGGGTGGAGGCTTACCCTACTAGGAGAAATGACAGTATTACAGTTGCAAAACTGTTGTTACGAGAGCTCATACATAGGTTTGGTTTCCCAGTATCTTTGGAATCAGATAGAGGAAAACACTTTAATAGCGAAGTGATCCAGATAATCTGTGAAGCATTTCAAATCAAACAGAAATTGCACTTTGCATATCGCCCAGAGGCTTCTGGAGTGGTTGAACAATTAAATGGCACTATAAAGTCAAGATTGGGAAAAATGTGTGCATCAACATCATTAGAGTGGCCAGACGCATTGCCACTTGTCTTGATGGGACTCAGAAGCATACCTGACAGAAACACAGGATTGAGCCCCCACAAAATAATGATGGGAAGAGCAATGAGACAAACACATGTTTCCACAAACAAATTAGTAAATATATCTGATGATATGGTTCTGGATTATTGCAAAGGATTGGCTGACCTAGTGCGTTCTGTCTCTCATCAGGTTGGAGAAGACGCAGTTTCCAGGCAGCCTGAACTAGAACATGATCTGAATCCTGGTGATTGGGTGGTAGTGAAGAATCACACCAGAGAAACGTGTCTATCACCCAGGTGGAGCAGACCTTGTCAAGTTATATTGACCACCAATACAGCAGTGAAGTGTGCAAGATTTCCTAATTGGATTCACGTAAGCCACACAAAGAGAGTACCAGAACCTGAAGAAGAGAATCTACAGACAACGCCAATCACTGAAGAAGCTGAAGGTTGCCCAGCTGAGGAATCTCAGGCTAGAGGTTCGAGAGAAGCTGACGGAGAACAACCGAGCACAAGTCAGGATTGGATACCAGTGGTAGAAGTTCCTGAAGTATATTACAGAACGAGAAATCAAACAAAATTGGAGGAAATTGAAGAAGATCAGATAGGTGAAGAAGAAGAAGTTCAGGATCAAGAAGAAAAGATAGTAAAAGATCCTGAACTAAATCAGATAGGGAAAGAAAATTGGACTAAAAACAGTGAAGATTTAATTGACTTTACACAGGGAAAGACAGGTTTAGAAGAATCAGGTCAGGCTGCAGAAGTTCACAGTGCAATAAGCCCTGATCAGAAGCAGTTAGATCAAGAAGAATTCACTAAAGAAAAAGGGGTAAATACAGATGAACATAAAGAAATAAAAAATGAACAAAGCCAACATCTTGAAAGTCATTGTGGAGCTACTGAAAAGAAACCAATCAGACCTGAAAAAGAACAAACAAAAGAGGCAGTAATCAAAGAAAACAAAACAGTATTGAACAGTGAAAATAACGAGATCTTTGAAGACGTAAACAGAGAAACAGTGCCAACAAAGAAAACAAGAAAAGGAGATCATTGGCCAAGTGTCATTAAAAGAGTAAAATACCACATAACAACCAGAAGTGAAGATCCAGAACAAGTACCTGAAGTGACAAGTCAAACTGAACAAGAGAAAAAGTCAGGAAAAAGAAAAAGTAAAAGACTGAGACTTGTGAATAACAAATTCAAGGGTCCTGACTGGACTTATATCATTCTTGAAGATTTTGAAAGCTCAGAGTCAAGAGACAGTGGTGGCGAAGGAACAAGTGCAGAACTAACATACGAAGAAGAAACAAGACCACCCTGACTAAACAAAAGAATCATCTAAAGAAAAGAAGAAGAGATAAGAAGAGAAATCTTCCTTGTCGAAAAATGCCTGATGATAGAGTTACTGGGAGACCAAAACGAAATTGTTGTAGGAGATGCTGTGCAATCTGCATATGTAGTCTAGTATTGGTGCTTATAGTATGGTTAGTCCTGATTGTAGCAATTCCTTACCTTATAATAATAGATAAGAAGATAAATAATGAAACTAAAGGGAGGACAGCAAACATGAAGGGCAATAGAGTATAATTAATGGCAGAAGATGAGGCAGAAATTCATCATGAAATAGCTGATAACGACACTAGTTTAAATGTTTTCACAAAGTTATTGTTTCAGTATGTAGACACAATGGAAGTTAGTAATTGTTATGTCTGTATGAAGTTACCTGAATCAGTAGCGGAAGGATTAACATACCATCACTTACCACTGACATATGGCATATCGTGTAGTGTTTTGTCTAGTTTATTTTATAGAACAGGGAAACTTCAGTATTATTATTCAAACTTAGATGTGATATTTTCTGAGGTTCCGATTCGCAAGAGTATGAACCCAGTGCTTACTAGTCAAGAAGCAGTTTATGGGAGAGTTTTTCTTAACAATGAAATCGATAGACATAACACATGCACATAGACACAATGTAACATGTTCTTTACTAGAAGAAGAAAAGATATTTTTGAATTTAGTAGAAGATAGAAGACATGATTTTCAAAAGAAAGCTTCAGAGCATAAGGCTCATTTGCCACCTTGGGCGGAGAAGGAAGGGAGTTATACACCTGGTAAAGCTCAAGCTGCAATGGCTCTGGATTTTGTTAAGACAGGGAAAATCTTTCTACATAGGTTAAAGACTGATTATAACAATGTTTTCATCGGTACCAGTGAATGTGAACATAATTTTTTAATTATTGGAGGTTGGGGACTCAAAGGAGGAACAGATTCAGTTTTTCCTGGAATCTATTATGTATGTGGGAATAAGGCTTACTTTAGGCTTCCTGCAAGATGGTATGGAAGTTGTTATTTTGGAATAGTTTTTCCAAAGATATACCACGTAAAAAGAAACACTGGAAGCAATGAAAACAATAATGAATTAATACGTAGTAAAAGAGCTAGTTTTTCAGAAATTGTAGGTGATATATTTGGTGCATTGATACCTTCAGTGGGAATAATTCTGAACTCAAGGAAAATATGCAAATTGTCTACAGTGGTTGATCGTTTATCAACGGATACTGCTGAAGGTTTTCTAATGATTAATACAGAGATGGTTGCGATTAGATCTATGGTGATGCAAAATCGACTTGCTCTTGACATTCTATTGGCAAAAGAGGGAGGAGTCTGTAAATTATTGAAGACGAAAGATTGTTACACTTATATTCCTGATAAGAGTGCAGAAATTGGAACGTATATTCAGAACATAACTAAACTTGAGAAAGAACTAAAACCACTGGAAGTTGATAGTGTATGGGAAAAATTGACAAATAGTATCTCGTCAATTGGAACCTGGTTTGCTAATATAGGGAAAGGACTTATAGGTCAAATACTAGTACCCTTAGCAGGGATAGCAATAATAATTTTAGCAATAACAATATGGTGCAAATGTTGTAGAAAGAATGGAACATATAAAGTGACAGGAAAAGGAAAGAAGAGAAAACTGGATGAAATCGAACTAGAAGAATGGAGAAGTGATTTATACAAGAAATTAAAAGGAGACTGTAAGAATAGAAAAAGTAAAAATGAGAATGAAACGATTTGCTAGAAGTTGGCATCTGATTGAGGGTAGTATTTTGATGGCTCAGAAACGCCATCAGAGAGGGGATTGATGGAGCAAGGTTTCAAAAATGAAACTTGCTTGTATGCAATCTTCCTCATAGTATTAATTTATTAAACTTGTACTGTTAATACTAATCTTTGCATTCACAAACACAGAAGGGATAGACGCTTGCCTATGTGTTTTACTAATGAATAACGCTTGTCTATAAACCAAGATGGCCGCTAAAGCGCGGGAACATCAATGCGCATGTCGCAACCTGATCACATGGTGTGACGTATTTCTTTGCTTGGTGGGAAACTTCTGCTTCTGCGCAGTGTGCATTAAAATGGCCGCTAAATGTTTTCACATGCTTAAGCTTGCTCTCATGTCATTATTAAATTGTCGTTTTCTTAACGCTACTAATGCAGAATAGTATTATGATTAAATGGGAATAGAGTAGGGAAAGTGGGTATACAGTGAAACTTTTTATTTGTGATTTTAATATTTTCTTCTTACACTTTTAGTAATTCGTAAACTTGGGCCTGGGTTGGTGTCTTGAAACTCGAGAAACAGAGGGTTCTGCGCATGTGTCCTGTATGTCTGCCAAGTGAAGTCAACTTGGGCGTCTCCCAAGGCCACGACCTATTGGCCGAAGATGATGTACCCAATGTTTCCGGCGGAACAAATTGTTACTTTTCTCCTGTAAAATGTATAACATTTGTCGTGAGATGGGTGGGAAATAAAGCGAATGTATTAATTTGAAGGGGAGGGAACGTAAAGACAATAGGCTTTACAATTTAGGCCAAATCGATATGGTGCGAGAATCCACCCCCTGTCCCTGTCCAATCAGAAGTAGTTGTCCCATATTTTAGCAACATTAAGGGGAGGTACATGGGTGTAGAAGGGTATAATAGAATATAGCATTAGTAAATTAGTCAGAAGAGCATGCGTTCACAAAGAACAGGCGTCCATACTGCCAGAGCGCTCTCAACTCCAGACTGCCCAGCTGATCGGTTGCTGACTGAATTCTTGTCCGGAAGAGGTCCTGAGGACGGGGCGGCGGAGTCCATTAGAAGGAAGGCACGGGAGAATCGAGAGAAGTCGAGTATCAGAGAGGGGAACGGCGCAGGCGTCGTTATAGAGAGGTTACCGGTCCTGTCCTGATCCTGGAAGAAGTCTTTGCTCTTCATCCTTCCTGGGTCCTATCTTTTCCAACTCCTTGGCCAAGGGGCTTGGTTCTCGCATTTAGGTAACTATACTGCAACCTTTAGTTGCGCTGCTGTCTCTATCTTCTCCTCTTCCTTAAACACCGTCATTTATTAGCAAAATCATTTCTAATGCTTTTTCTTGGGTATTTCAATTAAGTACTGTGTTTTCTGTATTTTACTCTGCTAAAACTTTAGATAAACATTTTAAAACTTCCTGACTCAGTGGTTATTTCAGGATTATGTATTATAATGAATGTCACTCATTTTAAACTTCCCAATTAGCAAAGGATCCATTGGTAAGTTATTACTCTTCAATCAGAAGGTAATTGGTAGCAGGGACTTTGATAAAAGAGTACATCTGACACCCAGCGTAAGTATTAGTGTAGTGTGAATGTATGGGCCCAAGTGAGTATATGGTGTATGAATGTTGTTGGCTAATATTGCGCTGGATCATGCCGGTGGACCTCTCGGTCAGTAGGATGCCAAGTCAGCGTAGTATCCCATCCAGTTCGTCGGCAAATTGTAGTAAACAAAGACGAGTCACACGGAAATGGGCTTGAAGATCATTTATTCCACAAGAAAGAGGTTCACAGGAATGACAGCAAATGCAGCTTCGCTCCACTTCACCCTGCTCCCTCCTACTGTCTCCCGCACCCACATTCCGCCCTCGAGTATCCCACTACCTCATCTCATATGGAACTCTATAGAGATTGCACACCAATACAATACAACTAAGTAATACAATCAATCAATCAATCAATCAATCACAGCATTTATAGAGCGCGCTACTCACCCGGGAGGGTCTCAAGGCGCTGGGGGAGGGGGTAAGTTACTGCTCGAACAGCCAGGTCTTGAGCTGCTTCCTGAAGGAGAGATGGTCCTGGGTTCGCCGAAGGTGAGTGGGGAGGGAGTTCCAGGTCTTGGCTGCCAGGTAGGAGAAGGATCTTCCTCCGGCGGTGGCTCTGCGGATGCGTGGTACGGTGGCGAGGGCGTGGCTGGTTGATCGTAGCTGGCGGGTGGGCGTGTAGAAGGTCATGCGGTCGTTGAGGTACTTGGGGCCCAGGTCGTGGAGGGCCTTGTGTGCGTGGGTGAGGAGTCTGAACGTGATTCTCTTGCTGACGGGGAGCCAGTGCAGGTCTTTCAGGTGTCCGGTGATGTGGGTGTGTCGGGGATGTCCAGGATGAGTCGTGCGGAGGCGTTCTGGATGCGCTGGAGTCTTTTTGAAGTTTGGCTGTGGTTCCGGCGTAGAGGGTGTTCCCATAGTCCAGTCGGCTGGTGACGAGTGCCTGGGTGACGGTCTTCCTGGTTTCAGTGGGGATCCATCTGAAGATCTTGCGGAGCATGCGCAGGGTGTTGAAGCACGAAGATGAGACGGGCGTTGACTTGTCTGGTCATCGACAGGGAGGAGTCCAGGATGAAGCCCAGGTTGCGTGCGTGGTCCGTTGGCTTGGGCGCGGTGCCCAGGGCCGGGGGCCACCAAGAGTCGTCCCAGGCGGAGGGTGATGAGCCCAGGATGAGGACTTCCGTCTTGTCTGAGTTCAGTTTAAGGTGGCTGTTCCTCATCCAGTCGGCGACGTCTCTCATCCCGTCGTGTAGGTTGGCTCTGGCGGTGGTGGGGTCGTTGGTGAGGGAGAGGATCAGCTGGGTGTCGTCGGCGTAGGAGATGATGTTGAGGTTGTGTTGGCGTGCGATGGCTGCGAGGGGGCTCATGTAGACGTTGAAGAGGGTTGGACTGAGTGAAGATCCTTGTGGAACGCCGCAGATGACTTCGGTGGCCTCGGATCTGAACGGGGGAGGCGGACTCTCTGGGTTCTTCCGGCGAGGAACGAGATGATCCATTCCAGTGCTTTCTCTCGGATTCCGATGTTGCTGAGGCGCTTCACTAGGGTGCGGTGGCAGACGGTGTCGAACGCCGCGGAGAGGTCCAAGAGGATGAGGGCTGCTGTTTCCCCGTTGTCGGTTAGGGTTCTGATGTCGTCGGTGGCTGCGATAAGGGCGGTCTCGGTGCTGTGGTTGGCCCGAAACCCGGACTGCGAGGGGTCGAGGGATCCATTCGTCTCGAGGAAGGCGGCAAGCTGTCTGTTGACGGTCTTCTCGATGACTTTGGCCGGAAACGGAAGGAGCGAGATGGGACGGTAGTTCTTGAGGTCGGTGGGGTCCGCCGTTGGTTTCTTCAGGAGGGCGGTACAACAAACTGAACTCCTGTTCGAAACTAAACACTCTAAAACAGAATACAAAGAATAACAACATGGCGCTAACCACGAGGTACGGAATCAAAAACAGAACACTACAGACTGGTGCCACTCATGAAGCAAGTAATATATAAATGAGTAAGAGAATACCACAGCCGAGCAGACAGCAAAATATTGTTTGTTATGCATTTCAATCTTTCATATGAAAAGAGTTTAAATGTTTTGAAAAAAATATTCTCTAGTGTTTAGTGGAAGTGAAATATTCCCCGGCTCCTTCCCAATCTTCACTATAGTATTAGTCTGTCGACTGGATTCCCTTACAAATCAATTTCCAAATTCGATGGAGTCCAGAACCATTCTGCTCATCTCTTTCTCAGTCTGAAGCTACATGCCCACATCACACCTGAAGATCCTCCCCTGGCTACTTATAAAGTAAAGCGGAAATTCCAAATTCATCAGCCTCAGCCGCAAATTCTTATATGGCCGAATTGTGGTTGATGTATTCCTTCCATGGAGATACCACTCAAATAAATGTTCGGTTATTTCCCAGTACCTAATCCATTTTCAGTCTTTGTGTATCTGATTCATTGCACTCTGTTCTATTGCAAGGTTGTTTGCTGTGCTTTAGGCATAGGTTGGATGCTTGACAGATTTTCTAGTTCCTCTGCAGGTTTCTTTATAGTAGGGGTGGTGATGAGTGAGTTTGAGGTCTTGATCCCATGGAGAGGGAGGGATTGATTGTGAAAGGTAACAGTGAGGTGAGACCCAGACTAACCACATTTGCATTATAAACATCCCATGACAGGAGGAGTTTTTGAAAGAATCAAAGATTTTTCTGTGTGTAGGCTGTTTTTTTTAGGGTCCTCTGTGCTGTGACAGGACCAAAAATCACACACCCTCACACTGGTCCTTTCAGATCGGCCCACCTGACAGTGCCAGCTTGCCAGAAAAACCATTCCAGCACTGTCCTGCACCTCCTCATATAATGCTTCTGGTATTGAGCAAAGTTGTGTACGTATTTTGCTGCTCGCAGGTTTCAATAACCGTAGGACATCATAGAGGGTTATTCTGCCTGCTGCAAAACATTGCATGTTTGCGGTGAACAGAGCAGGGATGTGTCAATGTTGTTAGTTTGATAAGGCAAAAACACAATGTATTTCACTGCTTTATTGCCTTAATATTACCTCACACATTGCCTGCAGAACCAAAAAAGTGTGCTTTTCCCAGTACTTCTGAGAATACCCAGGCACTGTGGAAAAGTGCGAGTATAAGCGAGCGCGCCCTTAGGGCCCGGCCGCCTGGATCCCCGCCCACGTTGTTGCCAGGGGGCTAGCCCTATGGGCGACGACCAGCATGAGCAAAGTGTTTCCGGGTTACCCTGGACCGATTTCCGGCCTGGGATCCGGCGCGGGAAAGGGGCGGAGCATCAGCCTATTTAGGCCTCGGGGACGCGACGAGGGTCCTCTCTTTCCCGCGCAGGGCCCCAGGAGTAAGCTGGTCATCAATCACGGAGGACGTCGGTGATCTGTCGAGCAGAGGGGATTTCGGAGGCAGACGGTGGTCTTTGGACGACGGGTCCTCGCGGGATATCAGCAGCGGCGTTACGAAGCGGAGTGGAGCTAGGGTTACCGTGGGGGGAAGCACAGGAGAACGGAGGTAAGGTGTCGGGTCCTGGGCGGGTTTCGGGCAGCCGCGGGTGGCCGGTGGTGACGAGGGTAAAACGGGGTTGCTGTAGTTGCGGCAAGGCGCCATCGGCCCTCCCCGGTGGCCGGGAACGTTGCGCAGTGCTCGGCAGCCTGTATCCTCGAGCGGTAGAGAGCGGGGAGCACACCCAGGGTTTTCACCGCATCGTGGGGCCTACAAGAACGCAGCGGTCATTGTTGGGCCTATCGGAGGGTATTTGAGTGGAGATATTTGCGGCGCGAGGCGGGCTGCATAGACGGGGCATAGGTGGGCCTACCAGAGCGGGGTAAGCAGCGAGATTGGCAGCGCAAAGAGGGCAGCGCAGAGGAGCCTTGTAGGCTGTAAGACTCCCAGCGCGAGGCAGGCTGCGCAAAGGGGGCATCTGCGGGACATCCAGAGCTGTTAGCAATAAAGGGCTACAGCGCGAAGCGGGCAGTTTCGAAAGCAGGGATAAGTGGTGTGCATAAAAGGGGCATTGGTGGGCCTACCAGAGCTGGGTAAGCAGCGAGATTGGCAGCGCAAAGAGGGCAGCGCAGACGAGCATTGTGGGGCCTTGCAGAGCCGTGTAGGCTGTGAGACTTCTAGCGCGAAGCAGGCTGCGCAAAGGGGCATCAGCGGGCCATCCAGAGCTGTTAGCAGTAAAGGGCTACAGCGCGAAGCGGGCAGCTTCAAAACAGGGATAAGGGGTTTGGGTTGCGCAAGATGCCGGCGAGGGGGCGCAACGAGAAGCGGAAAGGGGGGGATCCCGACTTGGCACAGCTGTTGAAACTAGCGTTAGCTAAGCTGGGCCAAGAGGAGGGAAGTGATGAGGAGCTAGTGCCTGAGCAGGAGCCTGATCAAGACCAGGTCCCAGAGCCAGTGCCGGACAGTGAGGGGGGAGGGCGCCCACGGAGATCCACAGTCCCTCCCAAGGCAGCATTCCCCCCACTTGAGAAGAGGCCCAGAACTCAACCGGGCAAGAGAAAGGGAAGAACACCAAGGCCCCTAGGGGCAATAAGAAGGGGCCTAGCAACAAGGGGCATGAGGAGCAGCCCCCACAGCCTAGGGATCCCATTATCCCCCCGCAGCCCGAACCTGGGCTATCAGCCCCAAAGGAGGGGGAGCGGGATGATGTTGGGGCGATTGTAGCCGAAATCAGGGGGGCATTGAAAGCCTTAGCACCCAACAATCCGAGTCCAGTAGTGCCAGTAGGGACGCCAGTCACGGTACCGGTGCCACTGGAGGGGCAGGGGGGAGATTGCCCGAGCCAGCATCGACACCGGGGGAAGGGGTGCCACTAGCCCCAGATCAGCCGAAGAATACTGCAGGGGAGGGGCCGAATCCCACGGCCAGTATCTTAGCATCAGTAGCAACTTTGCTGGCGCAGTTGGCGGCCCCGAGGGCAGCAGTTCCAGCCTCCAGTGTACCGGTAGCACCCTGGACACCACAATCAGCAACAGAGAGCGCCCTTAACGAGATTAGCAAGCAGGTGGCGATACTAGGCGGAGCGCAAGATAAAGTAGTGAATGCTATACCTCTGGCGGTGGGTCAAGCGGCCCCCGCACAAGCTGAGTCGACGTCAGGGACCGCAACAGGTAAGGCGGTCGACAGCGTAAACAAGGGCGCAGGGGCGGAGTCAAAGGCAATGGGGGGCCAGGAGACCGTGTTATCGAAGCGCAGTAAATTGGCGGTGCATGTGTCGCAGGACATGAAGGAGAAGATTTGGAAGGGAGAGTTCATAGACATGTATGCCTTAATCAGGCCAAAAGGCGGGACTTGGAAACCAAGGGAAAGGAGGGAAAGGACAGCTCCTTCAAGGATAGGAAACCCTGGGTGGAGGAATCAATTACTAATTGGCAGTTTGGTTTCAATGTTTTTTCCACTGTGTTGTTAGAGAAGAAACCTGAGCTGGCAATTCCACTGATTTGCTATGCCAACAAAATTCTGAAAGCTCACGCGATGTACGGGGGGACTGCCTGGATGGACTATAACAGGGATTTCAGATGGGCAAAGGTAGAGGACCCAGACATGGGGTGGGATCAGACTGAGGTCAATGTATGGTTGGAAAGCATTAATAATAAGGCGCCAATGAAGCAGCCCTTTCGGACTTCGCAGGGAGGGGTGGGCGAGAAAAAAGGGACATGCTGGGCTTTTAACAGAAAAGTGTGTACTTGGCCAGCAGGGACATGTAAGTTCAAGCACGCTTGCGCATTCTGCGGCCACCCCTCCCACCCAGAGTTTAAGTGTATCAAGAAATCTAAAGAGAGAGGCAGGGAGCACAAGCCATCACAGCAATAATTTACCCACCCCAGTTAAGATAGGGAGACTGATTTTTGGTTGAATCAGTATCCTGACAGGGGTGCAGCCAGGACGTTGTTTCAGGGGTTTTCCACAGGTTTTCGCATTCCAGCGCAGGGGGTGCCACCAGTGGCACATTGCAACAATCTTTTATCAGCGCGCATGCATCACTCTGTGGTATCTCAAAAAGTTGGTAAGGAGAGAGCCCTGGGGCGGATAGCTGGCCCATTCCCGGCCCCCCCGCTGCCTGGTTACGTTTGTTCACCCCTGGGAGTGGTCCCCAAAAAGGAGCCAGGCCAGTTCAGGATGATACATAACTTATCGGCACCGAGGGGGACCTCAGTGAATGACGCCATAGACCGTCCCTGTGCTCTGTGACTTATTCCTCGTTCGACACGGCATTGCAGAAGCTGCGTGACTTAGGGCCCAAGGCTTTCATGGCCAAAATGGACATCGAGTCAGCATTCCGACTCATGCCGGTACACCCCGAGGATTACCACTTGTTAGGTTTTCAGCTGCAACATCAGTTCTATTATGACAAGTGCATGCCAATGGGTTGCGCTGTTTCATGCAGGTATTTTGAAATGTTCCGTTCCATGCTGCACTGGCTGTTTACTTTCAGGACAGGTCACAGGGACATCGTGCATTATTTGGATGATTTCATGGTCATGGGTCCCCCGATGTCGGGGGAATGTGGGCAGGCTTTGAAGGACCTAGTGGTGATGTTGGAGGAATTAGCGGTGCCATTGGCCCAGGGTAAGACGATGGGGCCGGCGACATGCATGTCTTTCCTTGGCATTGAGATTGACACAGTGGTGGGGGAATGCAGGTTACCAGCAGACAAAGTGGAGGCTTTTTCCCAGGCAATAGAGGCAGCATTGGCTAGACCTAAAGTAACATTGCACCAACTACAGGTGCTGGTAGGCCAGTTGAATTTTGCGTTGCGGATCATCCCGATGGGGAGGCCCTTCTCAAGGTCAATCGCAAGGGCAATGGCAGGGATGACTCAGAAACACCACCACGTCCGTCTACAGGCGGATGTGAGGGAGGACTTGAAGGTGTGGCGCAGTTTTCTGAGCGACTTTAATGGTAAGGTGGTCTGGCCGGCACCGACCATCTCCAGTGCAGACTTGGGCTTACTCACGGACTCAGCGGGTAGCGTGGGTTTTGGCGCTGTGCTAGGGTCACGCTGGTGCATGGGGGACTGGCCTGCAGCATGGCATGAGCAGGGGCTGACAAAAAACATAGCCTTTTTGGAACTGTTCCCCATTGTGGTGGCAGTGACTGTTTGGGCGCAAGTCTTCAGGGACAAGTCTGTGGTTTTTGGTCTGACAACATGGCAGTGGTGGAGGCCATCAACAGACAAGGGGCAAAGTGTAGGCAAGTACTAAGGCTATTGAAGCATTTGGTGTTGGCTTGCTTGAAGTTGAACTTGCTGTTCAGGGCGGCGCATATTCCAGGTGTGGAGAATCAGGCTGCTGACGCTTTGTCTCGCTTCAAGTTACAGGATTTCAGGAGATTCCATCCACAGGCGGAGGACCGGATGTCAGCGTTCCCAACATCTCTGTGGAAGATTGGAGCCCCGCCTTAGCAGGGCTAGTGGGGGCCTCATTGAGCGAGCGCACCCGGAGAACTTATCAGCAGCATTTCAAATCATACCGAATGTTTGTGCAGCGGATAAAGCTGGGGTGCCTATTTAGTCCAGAGGCCATCAGCGGCTTCTTACAGGCTTTGAGGGATCAGGGTAGGCCTGCTTCTTATGCCAGGGCACACGTGACTGCAGTAGGTTTCTTTGCCAAGCTGGCAGGCGAGCGCGATCCGGGCGCTACATTCTTAGTGCGGAAAGCACTGGCAGGTTGGGCCAGACTCGAAGGGGTTAAAAAGGACTGCAGGAGGCCACTGGATGTAGACACACTGGGGCGCATACTGGGGACCTTACGGGCAATATGCTGCTCAGAATATGAGAGCATCTTATTTGGGGCCGCCTTCTCACTGGCCTTTTATGGGGCTTTCCGGTTGGGGGAGTTGGTAGGATCATCTAAGTCTGACCAGACGGGAGGGTTGCAATGGCGGGACACAAAGGTGGTGCAGGGGGGGCTGGTGGTGGTTCTGCGCAGGTCCAAAACGGACCCTTTGGGAAAGGGGTGCACGATCCGGCTTAGTCCGGCACTTGGATCAACGGTATGCCCGGTTGCCAGGATGGAAGCATATTTGGGGATCCGCCCGCAAGGGAGTGGCCAGGCCCTGTTTATTCACGAGCGGGGGGACTGCTTGTCACGGTACCAATTCAGGGCGGTGTTCGGCCGAGCAATGGCTGATTTAGGATTGGGGCACGGAGGGTACTCTTCACACTCATTTAGGATTGGGGCAGCGACTCTCGCAGCAGGAGCAGGGTTACCGGAAGAGACCGTGAAAAGGGTGGGGCGCTGGTCTTCAACGTGTTTCAAACGCTATGTGCGCCCGGAACTATTATGAGTAAACAGGGATATGCTGCCTAGATTACGCTAACTTTTCCATTTCTCTCCGTCATTAGTATGCCCTCGATGGTAGTATGGGTGTTGGGACACTCGTTTGTGCGGCGCGCCACTGTCCGGTTGCAGCGGCGGCAAGTGGCGATACCGGGGGGTCTGACCGGGGTGTCGATTCTGTGGCGAGGCGTCGGGGGCCTGCGAATTCGGCAGCTGCGGCAACTGGTGGAAGAAACAAGAGCGCACGAGGGACAGCAGTCCCCAGATTTGATCATTCTGCATTTAGGTGGCAACGACATGGTGGACCTTGGGCGCCAAGCGGTCAGAGAGGAGTTACTGACGGACTTTGCATGGTTAGGTAGAATGTTCCCGCTGGCTCGGATAGCCTGGTCCAGTATGATACCCCGCCGGGTATGGGGCACCAATGTGCGATCAAGAGCCTTGAATGTATCGGTAAGGCGCCTCAACAGGGAATTGGCCAGGCTGTGCACTGGACAGGGCCGCTTGTGCCACATTCCCCACAGACTGATCACTGGGGATCAGATGTTTCACCATGATGGAGTACATTTATCGGACATGGGGACAGATGTGTGGATCAGAGGAATATGGTCCTTTGTACAGAACTTATTCGGTGGTGGGGAGGGTGAAGGACCTGTGGGCCCTGGTCACCCTTGTGGCGGTAAAGAGGCCACAGAGCATTGACTCGCAGGGTTAACGGGAGTCCTTCTTACATACTCCCTAGGCCAGCACTGAGGGGAGAGTCGGTAAGCTCTCCGCAGGGAGAATGGGGACACCGGCTGGGGAGGCAAGGGCGCCAGGTCACGATTTAGGGCAGGGGACAGCGGCCCCTGTTTATTCCCTACGAGCCTCCTCGGGAGCCTGGTGGTAGAGGGGTGGGCCCTGGAATTGGCGGACAAGGACCAGAGGGCTGGGGGCTCACCTCTCAAGGACGCAGGTGGGTTGCGCCTTGCGTGGTTCTCAATTGGGGATGCGAGCCTGAGGGCCCCTTGGTGCTGGGAGCAAGTTAATAGGTGATAAGTTATGCATTGTAAATATTAAAAGTGTGATTAGGATTTGATAATAGGATTTGGAATTATGTTTTACTGATTGTCATGTTTATGTGTGTTATGAAATAATTAAACATGGCCGTTTATACCCACACTCTGGAAGTATCAAGTGGTATTTGTGGGTTAACTAGGGAGCGGGGCGGGGAGCATCCTAGGCGTTCCGGGCCCTATGCCCTGCAAAAGTTTAGAGTTGCCGATTTCCACATGTGGGCACTTTTTTACTACCTAATTCATAAATGGGGACCACTTTTATATTAATGGGCGGATGTTTTCTGCCCATGTTGACACAAACACATATTACACACATACATTTTAGCTATTTAAAATGTAAAAGTGATTGTTTGTTTTCATTTCTGGATAAAATTCTTTGGCGATCCACCGAACTTCTGCGCCTTGTGGTGGTGGTAGCGCAGGGGTAAAATTTCCCATTAATTTTTTTGGGAAGCAAGTGCCAGGCCCACTTGGGCCCTGGACTGGTGTTTGCTCTGGGTAGGGAAGAGGGTGCAAAGGTCGAGTTTAGTGCGTACCAAGATCGGGACGGTTACAACTCATGGGGCAGGCTATTTATATGAGAGGACCACGGTCTCCTGCTCATCAGGATGTGCCGAGTTACGTAATTGGATAAGGGCATGCACAGCAGGCACATCTTCAATCATGAGCCCTCCCGCCTGCGTCATGGCCATGACCATCACAGAGAGGCGTACTGGCAGCGTTACACAACATGGCGGGGCCCATGGGTCTAGGAAGTGTGGGGGACGCGGGGGACGTATCCCCCAGATTTTGTAGTGGAGGACATGGGGGACAAGGGTGGGGGGGCAAGGGGACAACAGAATTTCGCCTCTCTATTCTGTCACTTGCAGGGCCATTGGCACAGCACGTGCCAATGGCCCTGCACTTGACCTGTGACCTTTCCTTTTGTTGTGCTGCAAGCCTTCAGGAATGTTTCCTCACCTCGTCCTTGCCGCCACCGCTGCCTGCAGTCTGCACTTCCAGGACAAAGGAAGAGAGGTAGTTTGTTGATTGCTGACTGCATCCTGCCCCTCCTCAGCCCCAACCCTACCTTATTTGACTGGTTCACACTGCGCAATTCAGCCACTCAAAGCCTGATAATTTGTTGAAATGTTTGACTGTTTCACACTGCGCAATTCAGCCACTCAAAGCCTAATGTTTTGCTGAAGTGTTTATTGTGAGCAATTGAACCTCGCCCTGGAACATGAGAACAATTAGCATCAGACATAGGGCCAGATGTATCAAAGGGTTTTACCCATTCTGTGTGTATGGGAAAATGTGTTTGTACATATGGCCCATAGGCTAAGCAAACATCTTGTGCTGTCACGTCCGGACTGGGAACAGCAACCACCCCTGGCAGATTGCTGCACGACCGGCTCCGGGAACGGGGGGGGGGTGCTTTTGTTACAGGGGGCCGATATTGCATCACTGCTGCAAAACCGCCCCCCACCAGAAACAAAACCGTCCCCCACGGATACAAAACCACCCCCCACCCCTCTGACCCACCGGGGAAACGCCCAGTGCCTGCTACAGCCAGTCCAGCCCTGTGCACTGTACATTGTGTCAGATGTGTTGGCCTTTCCTAATATTTACACAAATAACAATTTAAATACCACAATTTTGTCTTATTTCTTTTATAGCGCTGCTCAATCGGAGAGCTTTACATCACACATACACATTATACATTGACAATAAATCATGTGTGTGTAAACCAATTTCCAGATGTGTTACATAAGATAGTGAGGGTTACACGGTGTAGGAGTCACATTTTCTTTCCTTCATAGTTCACTGTGCTATAGTAGATGGATTACAATTTATGAACTACGAGTAACTAAAGGATCTCTGTGTTAAAAGCAATAACCCACTTACCCATCTACATAAAATACAAATCTTCATCTGTGTGTCACATGATGTGCTTTCCGGGAGACATATTAACCCTCTATGCTACTTTGATTCAAAACTGGGACTATACAAAACACCTGTCTCTCCAGCAAGTGCATTAACCTCCAGAGTTATCTTACCATTATTATTATCTCCTGAGATTTACTGGGTACATAAAGATCTATGCAGCAGGTTCCTTAACCCCATAACATATTTTACAATGGAGACTTTGCAACCAACTAAGCAGAACAGATATACTACCACGTTTCTCCTTGTTGCTAATTTCTTTCTGGCAGAGTTTTAATAAATACATTTATAAGTGGAGACCTAGATCTTACGCTGGGTTTGCATCACTTTTTTGGCACAACTCTGTCGCAAAATCGAAATAGTTAAATATTGTAATGCGCGCAAATGTACTCATGATAGACCTGCTTGACATATGTGAGGTCTTCGAATCTGATGTCATTTTTTGTGATATCACTTCCTGTGAGGTCACGTGCGATGCCGCGTGCTGTGATGGCACTTAAAGACTGCCTAACTTCGTTAGTGTCAATCAATGAATTAATCGGGGGTTTAACACGCACTACTCACCTGTGAGGGTCTCAAGAAGCGGGGGGTTGACCAGTCGTTCCAGGCTTAGGCTGCGATGTAGAAGAAGGCTCTTCCGCCCGCTCTGGTTCTGCAGATGAGTGGGGTTTCTGCTAGGGCGAGGTCGGCGGAGCGGAGGTTTCTTTTGGGTACGTGGAAGGAGACTCTTTCGTTGATGTATTTGGGTCCGGTGTTGTGGAGGGATTTGTAGGCGTGGGTGAGTAGCTTGAAAGTTACTCTCTTCTCAATGGGGAGCCAGTGGAGGTCTCACAGGTGTTGGGTGATGTGCTCATGTCGTGGGATGCCGAGGACGAGTCTGGCCGCGGTGTTCTGGATGGTCTGGAGTTTGTGTAGCAGGGATTTGTTGATTCCAGCGTAGAGGGCGTTTCCGTAGTCCAGTCTGCTTGTTATGAGCGCGTGGGTGATGGTCTTTCTGGCTTCGGGGGGGATCCACTTGAAGGTCTTGCGGAGGATACGGAGGGTGTTGAAGCAGGTGGATGCGACGGCGTTGATCTGTCGGGTCATGGTGAGGGAGGAGTCGAGTATGATGCTGAGGTTCCAGCCGTGGTCCGTGGGGGGGTTGCCGAGGGCGGTGGGCCACCAGGAGTTGTCCCAAGCTGAGGGGGTGGGTCTGAGTTGAGTTTCAGACAGCTGCTACTCATCCAAGCTGCGACGTCTTTCATTCCTTCTTGGAAGCTGGGTCTGGTGGTTTCGGGGTCCTTCGTGAGGGAGAGGATGAGCTGGGTGTTGTCGGCGTAGGATATTATGCTGAGTCCATGCTGTCTGACGATGGTGGCGAGGGGGGCCATGTAGATGTTGAAGAGCATGGGACTGAGCGATGATCCTTGGGTTACTCCGCAGTTGGTCTCTGTCGGTTCGGAGAGGAAAGGCGGGAGTCTGATCCTTTGGGTTCTGCCGGCGAGGAAGGAGCTGAGCCAGTCGAGGGCAGTTCCCTGTATGCCGGCGTCAAGGAGTCTGGCTGCGAGAGTGTGGTGGGAGACGGTGTCGAAAGCTGCAGAGAGGTCCAGTAGGATGAGGGCTGCGGTGTGGCCTTGGTCGAGGAGCGTGCGGATGTCGTCTGTGGTGGCGAGGAGGGCGGTCTCGGTGCTGTGGTTACTTCAGAATCTGGATTGGGAGGAGTCGAGGATGGCGTTCTCTTAAATGAAGTTTGTCAGCTGGGCGTTGACGATCTTCTCGGTGACTTTGGCTGCGAAGAGAAGGAGAGAGATGGGTCAGTAGTTCTTCAGGTCCGTCGGGTCTGCAGAGGGTTTCTTGAGGAGGGGCTTGACTTCTGCGCATTTCCAGTCGTCGGGGAAAGTGATTGATTCGAAGGAGGTGTTGATGGTGCGTTGTAGCCCGGGCGCTATGGCGGCGGCGGCTCTGTGGAAGATGTGCGGCGGGCAGGGGTCTGTGGGTGATCCTGAGTGTGTGCTCTTTATGGTCATGGTGGTATTTTCGGTGGTGAATGGGGTCCAGGCGGTGATGGTGGGCTGGCTGTCGTTGCTGGAGGGAAGGGAGGTTTCTGGAGTCTGTTCGCTGAAGTTATGGTAGAGGGCCTTGATTTTCAGGTGGAAGTAGGAGCCGAGGTTGTTGCAGAGGTCCTGCGATGGTGTGACGTTCGTGGCTTCGCTGGGGGGTTTGGTGAATTGCTGGATGATGCTGAAGAGTTCCTTTGAGTTGCTGGAGTTGGCGAGGATTTTGTTCCAGATGAAGGTCCTCTTGGTGGATCTTATGAGTTGGTGGTATTCTGTCGTGGCGTTCTTGTAGGTGGTCAGGTCTTCAGTGGTTTTGCTGTTTCTCCATCGTTTCTCGAGACGTCTGCAGGAGCGTCTGGCTTCTTGGAGGTCGGTGGTGAACCAGGTGGCCTTCAGGGGGCATTGTCTGTCGGTGGTGCGGAGGGGTGCAAGCTTGTCTGCGCAGTTGGTGATCCAGCGGTGTAGTTCCTTGGCTGCAGAGTTGGAGTCGGTCGAGGCGGGGGGGTCATGGAAGAGGGTGGAGTTGAGGTGCTCCTCTGTGACCTTGCTCCAGTTCCTTCGCGGAGGGCGTGGAGTGTGTTTGTGAGCAATGGCGGTGTTGAAAGAGAAGTGTACGCAGTGGTGGTCCGTCCAGAGGATCTGCGTGGTGTGGCGGAAGCGGATGTTCTTCCCTTCTGCGAAGATGGGGTTGAGGGTTTGTCCTGCCTTGTGGGTAGGGGTGGTCACGAGCTGTTTCAGTCCGATGTTGGCGAGGTTGTATAGGAGGGCGGTGGAGTTGGGGTCACTGAGGTTGTCGAGGTGGAAGGTCAGGTCTCCGATGAGTATGTAGTCCATGGAGGCGATGGCGTGGGGTGCGATGAGGTCAGCGATGGTAGTGGTGAACGAAGCGCGAGGCCCGGGGGTCTTTAGGCGAGGGTGCCACGAAGCGTTGTTCTAGGGCTGGTCTGGATCTGGAAGTGAAGGTGTTCGGTGGTGGAGGGGGAATCGCTCGTGCTGGAGGTGGAGAGTCGGACTTGCTCTTGTGTGCGATGGCGAGTCCTCCTCCTGGGCAGTTGGGGCAGTCCTTCCTCTGGATCTTGTACCCGTCAGGAATGGCGGTGGCGTTGTCGGGGGCGGAGGAGGCGTTTGTCCAGGCTTCCATGAAGAAGGCGACGTCTGGCGAGAGGGTGTCGAGGAGGTCCCAGATCTCTACGGCATGTCTGTGCAGTGAGCGCACCTTGAGGAGAATACACTTCAGGGCTTCGGTGGTGTTGGCGTCCGGCGAGCGTGGGGCAGTCGTGGGGGTGCGGAGGATGGTGAAGGATTGTTGGCAGTGTCGGCAGCAGAACTGGCCGTGGGTGGTGTTTGGCATAGACAGGTGGCAGTTGTTGTTCCTTCCGGGGTTGAGTGCGTGGAGGGTGGCTGAGTCCAAGCAGTGGGAGGTCGGAGAGCCAGGGTCCCTGATGCTGGGCGCGGTCAGGTCGCGGACGGGCGCAGACGGGCTTGCCTTTGTTGCTCCTTCGGCGCGCCAGAGGCACGCCCGCTGTGCGTGGCCGCCATTAAATAGGGAAGGGGGGAGGGAAGCGCAGCTGGGAGGTGGGAGCAGGAACTGGCAGGGGGAGGGGCCGTGTGGGCAGCAGCGGCGGGAAAGAAGCGGGCACGGAGGACACAAACAGGAAAAACAGAAAACCAGGCAAAAAGGCACAAAGAGGAAAAAGGCACAATAACAGGACACCAAAGGCACAAAAATAAACACTAACAAGGACAGAACAAAATGGGCACAAAAACAGAGACAGACAGAGGATCTCGAACACCTACGAGCAGAGGTGAAGCGGGGTCAGCGGCAGCGGCACATCAGCGGAGAGGTTGGGGGAGATAGCAGGTCTCTGACCAGGAGGTCAGAGGTCTTACTCACACACCCTCGCAGCGGCTGCCATTAAAGCCAGTGTCCCACTCCTTTTTTAGGACTTGTGCCCAGGTGGGAGAAATAAAATGGAGAACCGGTGTTGGGGGTTGTAGTAGGCTGGCTTAGTATATGCTGCACACTCTCATGAGTTAGGTACCTTGCACTAATCCAGGCAACCCGTATGGTGATTTTAGTGATCTTTAATAACCATAGAAAGTTCTCAAAGTGGTAGCTGTGGAGAACAGCCTTCAGGCTTATCTTGAAGGAGTGTAAAGCAGCTTGTTTTACCACATTTAATCGACAGTGTAGATTAGGTGAAAAAGAACCACATAGTGTTTATAAAAATAAATCTATTTATTATGCAACACAATCACTAACACATTGGTATATCTTCTACCTGGAGATATCAACAATACACACAAGAATATGTCAAAATAATCAGGTACGTAGCACAAATATACACTGGTCTCCAGGGGGAGACCAAACCATATACTAAGAAAGTGGAATGTGAACTGCAAAGGAGAACGGGACTTGGACCAGAAGACTCAGAGGAGCTGGGGACACAAGGAACCACTCATGGTGTTAGATTTAAAATTCCCTTTCCTATGATGCTTCTGCTGTGCTGTTTTAGATTAGCAGTGTGTGGCTAAAGTACATGCATTGATGTACGCATTCAGTAGCCCGTCAGGTATTCTTCGCAGTATGCAGGCCTCATTAACCAGAGTAACGCTATTTTGTTTTTCGCAATCCTTATAAGACTGCCTGTGCCGTGCTCATGTTAGGCCTTAGAGTTCAGAATCGCTTGCCTCAGCAGAACATTGCATTTTGTTATATTTTCTGTTCATGTTCAAGGCTGCAACTCGACTTGCTAACAGTATAATTATTCTGCTCTGCATTCCATTGTATACATGTAACTCTGCTCCCACGTTAAGAGACGGTGAGACTCGGCACAGTGGCCTTGGACTGCTGATAGTGCACCCATCTGGCAGGTGTTAGCCCATCTTTCTGTGCCTTCTTTGTTCGTGTCCGGCTCAGGCCGGTATTTTTCCATGGAAGGCGTGGCCGAAGTCTCCTGAAGGGTTTATCTTCTATTAGCGAATGTTGGGGAGTTAGTCCCTCTACAGCTATCTCAGGGTGCAGGTTATGACGGGCTCCTCTGCAGAGTGACGGTAATAAATGCTTGTTTGTATTCTCTACTGTCTGACCGACTCTTCATTTAGGAAGGCATAGCAGGTGGTCATAAGAACCCATGTGGCCCTAGAGGGCCTCGTCCTTCAGTTGGCGCCCGAACAGGGACCCCACAAAAGGGCCCCCTCACCTGTAACCAGGTTTGATGGGGCTGGGGTGGTGTCTGGTCGGTCGGGCGGATCAGGGCCCCTCACATACAAGACCGAGCTTGGTTCTTGCAGCTGCCCCACCCTCCCGATCAGACGGATCTTCGGCTAGTGGCCCTTGGCTGGGGTCCTGAAAAGGCGAAACCTTGGAGCTGACCGTTTGGTCCGAGGAGTCGGCAGTGGAGAATAACTTTCTTGACCTGTGTGCACCAGGTGAGTGATTTGGTTCTTGGAAAATGGCACCATTCTTGGTTGGCACGTGCCTGCGGGCCGTGTCCTGGTACAGTCTCTGACTGTCTTGTTGTCTTGGACTTGGTGGGTCTGCGGACCCTTGAGGGACACAGAGCCCTTGTGAGCGGCCTGCCGGGCCAACTGGAAATTGGCCTCTTTGTAAAAGGTCCGGGACCACTCACAGGTTCTCTGCCAGGCCAACTGGAAATTCGATTTGCTCTTGAAAAGGTCTGGGGCTGAAGCCTGTCCTCCTGTATTGGTGCAGTCTCCGGACTGTCTTGGGTGCAGTTTGCGAACTGCCTTGCTTGAACGGCACGAGTCGACGGGCTGTGTCTTGGTACGGTTTAATACCTTCTTGGTTTGTACCTGACGAGTTTTCGGATCCTTGGGAAAGACACGGAGTGTTCGTGAACAGTCTGTCAGGCCAACTGGAAATTTGGCTTGCGCAGGAAAAAGGTCTGGGACTGTTTGCGGACAATCTGCCAGGCCAATTGGTAATTCGGTCTATGCTTGAAAAGGTCTGGGGCTAGAGCCTGTCTTCTTGAACTTGGTACAGTCTCCGGACTGTTTTCTTGAATGTAGTACAGTCTCAGGGCTGACTACCGGTCTTGGAGCGGTCTTTTGACTGTTTTGTTCCGGGCTGACTTGTTGTTTGATTGTTGCGTTTGAGCGTTATGAGGTTTGTGGACCAACGTTGGTGGTGGTGTTTGTGAAATGCTTGCTTGAGTGAGTAGCGACTGTGCTTTCCGGACAGTGGTTCTGGTTCGTAAACGGTTTTTGTTCCTTTATTTTTTTATTTGTATTATATTTGTGGGTGTTGTCTGTCCGTTAGGGACAGGGTGTGTCTTATGTTAAGATGCCTTGTTTCAGTAAGTTTGGATGTTTTGGATGCCGATGCTGTTCTAAGAGTGCGCGGCTGGAAGAGAGCCAGCCCGCCCCTCCGGAGGGTACCCTGAATTTTGACACGTATGTCAAACACGGTCTTGGCCCTATTATGTTTAGCACATTGTGGAATAAATATCCGAGGGACAATTCTGAGCTGCAATGGCCACTTACTGGTTCTTTTGATGAACAGAAAATTAATTTCCTGCAGGATAAATTGTTTGCTAAAAGGAGTAGACAGTCCATGTTCGATTCTTTGAGGGTGTGGCAGAAGGAAGCGAAGCAACGGCGCATGAGGGAAGAGAAGGTGGCTCGGAGGAAAGAGACACAAACGATTACACAGAAGGCAGTAGCCTATGATGGGGATAAGATAGAGAAAGGCATAGAGCGCGAAGACAGAAGGTTCCGGCTACAGGCTGATAAAAGTTATGTGGTTAGGGAGGAAGGAGACAAACTAGTTGAGGAGCTTCTGGATTCTCGCCCTCCGCCGCCCTATGCCCCACAGCGAGTATACCCTACGATCCCTACTTCCTCAGCCCCGACTTCCAGGACTGCCCAATCCGGTATTCCCGGCACTGTTGCATCAGCCCCAGCCCCACTTGCTTCTCTTACATCCCCGCCGGTAGTGAGCACAGACGCAGTCCCTTCCCCTGCACTGTCCCTCCCTTCTCCTGACCCGTCTCTGGGTTCCGCCTCATCCGCTACACTTCCCCTTACTCCCCCAACACTGACCCCCTATATGATGGTGCCTGTTTCTGCCTCTGCTCTCTCCTCCGTGAGTGCCACACCTCAAACGCTGTTACACATCGAGACTCCTACATGTGGACTCTCTGACACCAATTGGGCAGCAGCGCAGGATCGCGTGAAGAAAGTGTTAGTGCGCTCAGCTGTGGGACTGGAGGAGAAACAGATGGTAGCGAATCAGGCAGCTCAGTGGGCTCGACACCCGATTTATAGTGTGGAGGATATCTGGAGTGTGATGAAAGACTATGAGCTCTTCATACAACAGCATGCCCTTAAGCACATGTCGGCTACGCTGATACAGTTGTGAGAGCAGTGCTTTCAGGGCACCGCGCCGCAGATTATTTATGACATACGAGACCGAGTATATGTTACAGACATGGCCCCGAATGAAGTTTTTAGTAATGTGACTACACTGGTGGGTTACCGAGGCCGATTACTCCAGAAGGTTCCACTATTAGGGACACAGCACCCCATGAGGGAGGTCCATTCCATTTATCATCCTGAAATACCAGAATTGCGCGACTCTACAAATACTGTAATAAGACAGCGGGTCGACGCTCGGTTTCAAGAACAATGGATCTATACCCCTTGGGAAAGGAGTGAGGTCCTTTCCCTGAAGGGTCAGCTACCGGACCCGAGGAAAGATCCCACTGCATATTATAAAGAATTGACAGAAGCGGCCTCCTCGACAGTCATGACGCTGGCTGACATAGAGTTATTCTTTGGTTTGTTGGTACCGATAGCTGTATGGAGGCAGGTCCATACCCAAGACCATGCAATGGAATTGGGGGGCACATGGGAGGAGATTAGAGCATGGGATAAGGAGCGCAAACCCGGTGAGAAGCCCAAAGCAGAGTTGTTAGACTTGCCAGGGCGTATCATCGCCTACATGCACTCCCTTATCCCACCGAAGTGAGTAGACTGGGATAAGTTGACTGCATGTCGTCAGAAGAAAGACGAGAGTGTGTCTGACTTCTTTACCAGATTCGAAGGGGTGTTCCTAGATTTCAGTGGCCAGGACTTGTCACAGGAGGGTGGTGTTCGATTGTTTGTGAATAGGTGTGTCACTAATTTGCTCCCTGAGATTGCCGCTCGATTGCAGGCCTCAGAAAGTACTTGGACGACGACCTCCCCGTCGGTTATATTGAGCATGGCTCAGTATTATGAGCATAGAGAGAATTACAGTCGACTCCCCATTTTTACTGACATCCAATTGTGGAGAGAATTTACTGGGATTGGATTTGCTGAAAAGATTACATGCGACAATATATTGTTCCCCGGACGGTGTCCACATGACTGTTGGTCCACGAGTTGCCCATGCCAAACAATGCTTCGCTAAAGATGACCCTCTACCTCCTGAGTTCCATGAGGTGCCGCGTACGCTATGGGCGGAGGGTGATACGGATGTAGGGCTGCTCCAGATTCCACCTGTCTCCATCCAGATAAAGAATAATGCCAAGTTGCCCCGAGTTCCGCAGTATAAAATATCCCAGGCAGGAGAAAAGGCCTTGTTGCAAATAATACGCGATCTGATTTAGTCTGGTGTAGTTGAAGAGACCACAGCGAATGTGTGTAACAGCCCTATTATTCCTATCCTCAAGAAAGCGCCTTTGGATTACCCTGACCACCACCCTGATGTTAACCGCTTCATAATTGACCTGAGAGAGGTCAATAAAATTGTAGTTCCCCAATATCCCGTGGTCCCTGACATTACCACGATACTGACTATGATTCCCCCGACGGCTCAGTTCTTCTCAGTGATCGACTTAAAGAATGCTTTCTTTAGTATCACAATACACACTGACAGCCGTTACATTTTTGGATTTACAATTGCTGGCCGGAGTTTTAGATTTTCTCGTGCTCCACAAGGCTATACGGAGAGTCCCAGTATTTACAGCCAGGCTTTGAAAACACAGTTGGATTCATTAGAGCTTCCCACTGGAAATGTGCTGCTGCAGTACGTTGATGATCTGCTAGTGGCTTCAGACACTGAACAAGGCAGTTAAATTGCTGTTTCATCTGGCACACCATGGCCACAAAGTGTCCTTATCGAAATTCCAATATTGTCGACAGGAGGTCACCTACCTAGGGCACCTACCGTCGAAGGAGGGTCGCAGACTAACACCCGAACGCATAGCGGCTATAATTAACGCACCTGTTCCTAAGACCCAGTGTGAGGTACGCGCTTTTCTGGGTATAACATCGTTCTGTCGCCAGTGGAGCCCTAATTTCTCCCTACTAAAAAAGTTCCTTCTTCACCTGATCACCAGGGATGTGCATGAGCCCTTGCCTTGGACACCTGCATGCCAGCAAGCTTTTGAACGATTGAAAACTGCGCTTTGCTCTGCTCCCGTGCTTGGCACCTCTGACTACCAGAAGCCTTTTGTGCTCTATGTATATGAGGCGGAAGGTTGCGCGCTTTCTGTTTTAACACAGGGTCTTGGTGGTAAGCAGAGACCCTGCGCTTACTTCTATGCCATCCTTGATGCTGTCGCTAGAGCGCTCCCGAGCTGTCTAAGAGCTGCAGCGGCAGTTTCTATTAGACAATCGGCAAAGCTCGTCCTTAACACTGACCTCACAGTTATGGTCCCACATGCTGTGGACGTGCTTTTGAACAAGACAAAGACACAGCACCTCACCAGTGCACATCTTACTGGATATGAACTGACTCTATTTGCTCCACACATCACCATTAAACGATGCACTACTCTCAATCCAGCCACGTTACTACCCCTCCCTTCGGAAGAAAAGGACAGTGATGTCCATGATTGCTTGTTTCGGATGGAAGAGGAAACGAAGGGACGGGTAGACCTGACAGACGTTCCCTTATCTGACCCCCAAGGGGAACTATATGTCGATGGCTCTTGTTTCAAACTGCCGGACAGCACTACTACTGCCGCCTATGCAATAACGACATT
This sequence comes from Calotriton arnoldi, assembly GCA_963921515.1. NCBI lineage: Eukaryota > Metazoa > Chordata > Amphibia > Caudata > Salamandridae > Calotriton > Calotriton arnoldi. The sequence continues at coordinate 1,308,863 of CAWUFW010004099.1, forward strand.
ACATACTGTAGTTGAGACATCACGTATCCCATATCAGTCTGCTCAAGCTGCCGAGTTAGTTGCCCTCCTGAGAGCTTGCGAACTGAGTTTAGGCCTGACTGTTAATGTCTACACTGACAGTCAGTATGCCTTCGGGGTAGCACATCATTTTGGGCGCCTCTGGGCGGAGAGAGGGTTTCTGACATCCCATGGTCAGAAGATACAGCACGGTCCATTGATACTCAGATTATTAACAGCATTGACTCTTCCTGACAAGTTAGCTATAATAAAATGCAGCGCCCATAAAGCAGTGGTGGATAATGTGGGGGGGGGTAATGCCTTTGCGGACCAAACAGCCAAGGAGACAGCCAGAACAAAGATGAATAGGATGTTTGTGGCGGGACCTGCTAGATGACAATGCGATGTTTGAGGACACTGTGGAAAGCGTGAGGGAGATACAACGAGAAGCGACAGCAGACGAATTGGCAATGTGGGAGGGGAGAACAGGACGCTTAGATGAGGACAAGTGTTGGACTGATTTGTCAGACAAATGGAGATGGTTGTTGCCCAATGCTTATGTTTTCCCTGTAGTCACTATGGCCCATGGCCCAGCACACATTAGTGCAAAAGGCATTTGTAAATTGCTAGATCCAGTATGGCAGAATGAGAATATCCCTAAGGTTGCAACACAGTTAGTGAGGCACTGTATCGTTTGTTTGAAGCACAATCCTGGAAAGGGCACCCCTACACCTGCTGGTAACTTTGCACCACCTTCCTTCCCTTTCAAGGTCATCCAAATGGATTTCATTGAAATGGAGCGAATAAACAACCTAAAGTATGTGCTAGTGGTAGTTTGTGCATTTAGTAAGGGGGTAGAGGCCTACCCAACTAAAGAGAATACAGCCATAGCAACAGCGAAGGTACTTCTAAAGGAGTACTTCCCACGCTACGGATTGCCACGTGTGATCTGGAGTGACAATGGGAGCCACTTCAATGCTAGAGTCATTGAGCTGGTGTGCAAGGGCCTACAAATTACACAGAAATTTCATGCGGCCAACCATCCTCAATCGGCTGGCCTGGTCGAGAAGTACAATGGTATCCTCAAACTGAAGCTAGCCAAGATTCATGAGAGCACAGGATTGAAATGGCCAGATGCATTGCCCCTAGCATTAATGTCAGCAAGAGTGACTGCACATTCTAGGACAGGATTATCACCTTACGAGGTGATTTTCGGGCGCCCTGCTAATGTTTGGGGCGTCCCGAGACCTAAACGTTTTTCAGAGATAGAATACCCTCTTTTGATTGACTATTTGTATGCCTTGTCTAAAGATCTGCGTTCTGTCCACCAACAGATATCTGCCGCCCTACAACCATTGCCAGAGGGTCCCGGACATCGGATCCAGCCTGGAGACTTCATCCTTGTTTGCCAGTTTCAACGCAAGTCCTGTTTGGAGCCGAGGTGGAGAGGCTCTACCCAAGTGCTCCTGGCCACTCGGACGGCTGTGAAGGTGGATGGCCGAAAGCACTGGGTGCATGCTTCCCATATAAAAAAGGTGCCTCTCCCACTCCCGTATGAATTCTGGGTGAAGAACGGGATTGCCGACCAGGACGGGGAGCTGGTTCCCCGCTTTGTTCCCTTTTCTGATGCCCGGCTGAGAGGGGCACAGACCGACAAGGAAAGCGACGAGGTTTTTTTTCGAGGCGATCCCCCCCTGAGATAAGGGCCGCCTCGGATACTCCAGCCCCCACAGCACCAAGTCCTGAGTCCCGATCCCCAACAGATTCTGAGTCCTTGCCCTTGTTTGTTGATGAAAAAGTGCCTGGGCACACTAGGTACAATCTGCGGCCCCGACGGAAGGACAGTGCACCAGCAGGGCAACACAGGAGCTAGGGAAGGACTTGAGCATAGGGTGCAGGCGTTGCGTCTCTGGTGCCTGTTTTAGATTAGAGTGAAGAACACTGGTGCACTGCCCTGGACACTGGACAGGATCGTTGAGGGTATTTGCCCAGGAGGGAGGTTGCCCTATCCTGAAAGAAGGATTGTTTTCAACAAGGGCCGCGATTGTTTTACTGGGTTGCAATTGTGCAGCTCCACCGTGGGAAAAAGAACGTTTGATGAACGATAGGAGCCTGCCTGTGAGGCTATGGACGGACACAGGGAAGAAGATTACCCCTCTGGCTGGTTGTACAGCGGCTCCGATTTCCCCAAGTACTTTTCAGCAATGCATCCTTTTGGTAGCCCCATCCCCGATGAGGAGCAGCCCTTTGCGGCTCCCCGCTCATACCCCCATGGTCCTGTTTGGTCTACCTGGTCCCTTAAAACTAAAATTGTATTTGTGGTGATAATTTTGCTTTCTCTGATCTTTGTATTTGGAATACTGTTCTTTCTGGAAGAAAAATACCCTGTGCATGCTTGGATAAGTACTAACCCCACACCCCCTGAACATATTATTGGTACTTTAGCCCCCCCAAAGAAGAACACCGTAAGACTTATAAAGATAACGTTTTTATTCAGACGCTGCATCAAACACATGCTGTTTATAATACGACAAACTGTTGGGTGTGTGGGTTGCTGCCCTCAGCCACACACAAGAGTGAAAAACTGCTGCCTATGCCTTTATCCTATGTTAACAGTTGTGAGGGTTGGTTTACATTACTTAGTTTGGTCCGCCCCTTTTCTCAACCAGATTCCTTGGAACACAAGAGCACTAGGCCCCGTTCATCAATGACAATGAAAGTGTACCCTCAACATAGATCACCATATGATACTTCCCCTGGAGATGGGCGTTTTGATGGGATATTCTTGACTTCTTGTCTTAGAGCAGTAAATAGAGGGGTCAAGATAAATAAAACGGAAGAGGATGGGGACAGATTCTTGCAGTTTAATGTGACTGAATATTATCAATCCTTTCAAAAACCTAATGTCACTAATGATAAGCTCATGCCCCTGGTGGTTGTAAATGTGCCGTCTTCCTTCTGCATCCAGGGTTTAGGGAGTGTAGAAGTAAGGAACAGTACCTGTAACACAACATCTATACTGAAAAGGCCTAAGAGCCCACCATTGATCCTACCCCCTAATATTTATTTTATCTGTGGAGACAATGGTTATGTGTGGTTACCTGAGGGGTGGTCAGGGCGATGCTACCTCTCCTACCTCCTTCCCTTAGCAGGGCTCGAAAAATCATTTAATTTTTACTAGACCTAGTAACCTACAAAATCAACTCGACCTGACTGAAATGCACTTGACCTCTGTCTGTGAAAGTGAGCAAATGGGACATGTTATCAAGATTTAAAGGCATTTATATTGCTCATTTACTTTGTGAGCAATAAAGATGCCTTTAAATCTTACTATTTTGTCACATTTCCTCTGCTTTCAGAGACAGAGGTCAAAAGTCAGTTTATTTTCCTACTCGCCAGAAAGGGCGAGTAGGACCTAAAAATAGCTCGCCCTAATTAAATCTGCCTCGCAAATGCGAGCGGGCGAGTGAATTTTTCGAGCCCTGCTTAGTATATGTGGCCCCTTCCGACTATCACAAGACACACCGATTACAGCACAGGCAGGTCATAATTTCCGGAGTCAAGAGAGTTGTCAATGCAGATGATATTGATCAGACAGATACTTCCTTGCAGCAGTTTACTGATATAATGAAGGGTCTCACACCGTTCTGGGGTCCCAGGTACCCAGGAACCCCACAGAGGCTGTGTGCAGAGTGGAAACACATCGGCGTGCCTGATGGAAGCCAATGGAGAAGTCGCGGTTGCAGTTTTAAAGACGTAGGCCCCTTCCCAGAGGACCCCAAAGAAACCCTTTGGAAGATGAAAGGTTGGAGAGCCACCCCACCCGCGGATGCCCCAGGATTCAGGTTACCTGCACCAGGGAAGCTGGGTGCATTGGGGTGGAGTGACGTTAGAACGTGCCATAGACGACGATGGAAGACTTCGAAGAAGATGTCTCTGGAGAAGCCTGTGAAGGAGTGCGGGGGAATACAAGAGTGAATTATTGAAGAAGAGAACCTGCAAGCAGAGGGGACAGAGTCTATTCCACTCGGAAGTGACCTGAGGCATGGAAGCACAATGCCCACTGATGTCGGGAGGTTCAAGAGTGAAGATGTAACCTTGTCACTGCAGCTGTGAGGGCCAGGCGATGCTGAAGAAGACCAAAAGCCATGCATGAGCTGTTCCATATTGGGTTTCAGTATTCAGGTGGTCGGTGTCCGGTGGGAGCACCAACAAGCCACGGTAGCTATAACCGTCATGGAGCTTCTTGTAGCCCAAAGATCACTGGAGTGCAGAGTCAATAAGCCTTGGCAACGGCAAGTCGACATGGTGCACAGGGGTTTGGTCCCAGCAGCTTCAACCAGGGATACTGTCATTAAAATTGCAGAGAAGACAGGTCAGGCCTCTAGGGTGCTGCAGAACCACCATCTGTGTTGCTGGGCCTTGGAAGATCCGTAGGACAACAGGAGCAGCAGACCGAAGGGAGATCACTTCGGATGTCCTTGATACCCACAGGCCTTCTGGAGAACCTGGATGAACCACAGACACAGACGGCGCAGAAGACTTGAAGAACAGTGAGACCAGGAGCAGCAGGAGCCTTCGGTAATGCAGTCTCAGTTCCAGTCGAAGTCCGACGAAGTCCAAGTGTTTCAGAGGTGAGTCTTGTTTCACGATGAATCTGAGGACCCACCCACAGGGGAGCCCTTAAGTACCCGTGGGAAAGGGTTATAACGACTCGTGGGTCCCTCCCAGAGGAGGGGCTGGACAGAGGGGAGGATACTCTCCTGTCCTTTGTCCAGTTTCGCGCCAGAGCGAGAACCAAGGGTCCCTGAACTGGTTCAAACCGGAGTATGCAAGGAGGGCACCAAATTTGCCCTTCAAAGCAATCTGGTGCTGCTGGAAAGCTCCCCCACCCCAGCCCAATACACTAAGTCCTATCTGGGAAGAAACCTATTGTTATACCTTCCCCTTCTCAATCTCAGCTCAGCTGCAGGAGGGCATAATTGTGTCTGTGGTCGCCAGCAGCACTAGCTTCCTGGCAGACCCTGAAAGGCTGTTACCAGGAGTACAGGGGGTCCCCTTAAGAGCCCCCCAGTGCATGGGATCATACTTTCAGCACCAGAATCAGTGTAGAGGTGTGATTCCAACATGTTTGATACCAAACATGACCAGGTTCAAAGAAGCCAGTATATAGTTAGACATCTCATAATGACCGATGTCCACTATATACCTCAAAATGGCTGCCCGCATGTACAAAGGCTGGAGAATCGACTCCGGGGTTTGTAGAGGTGTCCTGCATGCAAGGGCACCCTCACACTTGTAAACAAGCACCCTGCCTACCACAGGGGTGACTTATAGGTTTTAAGTGCAGTGACCTTAGATATAAGGAAACTTATATCTGTCGTGAGAGGTACAAGCACCATCTCACATAGGCTGCAATGGCAGGCCTGTAGTCAGAGTTTAAGTGGACTCCCATGGGCGGCACAACACATGCTGCAGCATATGGGAGACCCCGGGTGTACCTATGCCCTGGGTACCATATACTAGCAACTTATAAGGGTACACCAATAGCCAATTGTGAATGTACCAAAGTACTTACCAGAGCCAATTTAGGGGCGAGAGCACAGTTGCTGGGGTCCTGATTAGCAGGATCCCAGCAGACTACAGTCAAAACACACTGACACCAGGCAAAAAGTGAGAGTAACCATGAAAGCAGATCCTACTTTCCTACACAACCCCCCCCAAACGTAAGAACATGAAACTAACCTTGCCCAATTGGGTCTTCATTTTCTAAGTGGAAATATCCTGAAAGTCCCTCTGCGTTGGCATGGTTACTCCCAGGTCTATGTTCCACTGAAAAGTCCATCCCCTGCAGGGAAATAGACCACCTCAAATGTTTGGGCTTTTCACCCTTCATCTATTTACCTCATAAGAGGGGCTTATGGTCTTTCTGAACAATGAAGTGAGTATCAAATAGGTATGGCTTCAACTTCTTCAAGGTCCAGCCCACAGCAAAGGTCTGCCTCTCAAGAGCTGACCAACGCTTCTTCCTGGGAGTCAACCTTCTGCTTATAAAAGCTACTGGTTGATCCTGGCCCTTTGCATTAAGCTGTGACAATCCTTCACCTATCCCTATCTCAGAAGCATCTGTCTGGACAATGGATGGTTTGGAGTAGTCAGGACTTTGCAGAATTGGAGCAGAGCACATGGCTTGCTTCAGGTCATCAAATGCCTTCTGACAGCTAAATGTCCACTGAACTTTCTTAGGCATTCTTTTGGAGGTGAGCTCATTAAGGGGTGTCACCATGGATCCATAACCCTTAACGAATGTTCTGTAGTACCCAGTCAGGCCAAAGAAAGCGCTGACCTGAGTCTGGGTAGTGGGAGCAGTCCAATCCATGATGGTCTGATTTTGCTCTCCAATGCTTGAACTTGGCCTCCACTTACAAGGTGGCCGAAGTACACAACCTTGCTCTGCCCTATCTGGCAATTTGTGGCCTTGATAGTGAGGCCTGCCTTCTGCAGGGCCTCAAGTACATTTCTGAGGAGGACCAGGTCATCCTCCCAGATATGCTGCACTATAGGGTTCCAGACTTGTTAAGACTTTATTCACCAGCCTCTGAAATGTTGAAGGTGCATTTTTCAAACCAAAAGGCATCACAATAAATTGATTATGCCCACTGGGGTTTGAAAATGCTGTTTTTGGTTTGGCATCCTCATAGAGTGTGACTTGACAATAAGCAGCAGTCAGGCCAAATGTACTGAGATATTTGGCAGAGGCCAAAGTATCAATAAGTTCATCTGCCCTTGGAATTGGACGGCCATCAGTCCTAGTGACGGCATTGAGGCCTCTATAGTCAACACAAAACCTCCTCTCTCTTTTACCATCCTGGGTGTGAGGTTTTGGTACAAGGACTATATGACTAGCCCAAGGGCTATCTGAAGGCTCAATGACTCCCAACTCCAGCACCTTTTGGACTCTGTCCTGATGTAATCTCTGACATAGTCAGGTAAATGTTGCTCTTAACAGGCAGGCTGTCACCTGTGTCCACTTCATGGGTACACCAGGTGGTTTGACTGGGTAGCAGAGAAAAGAGACCAGGAAACTGACTATGAACCTGTCTGCAATCAGCTTGCTGTTGATCAGTGAAGCTGTCTGCCAAGACTACTCCTTCAACTGATCAATCAACAGGATACCGAGAGAGGAGATCAGGGAGAGGGCCACTCTCTTCCTCCTGTCCCTCATCAGTGGCCATGAGAAAGCTCATGTCAGTCTTGTCAACAAAAGGTTTCAGGGGATTCACATCAAGTACCCTGTGGGGACTACTTGGAATACCTAGGTCAACTAAGTAGGTGACCTCACCTTTCTTTTCCAGTATAGTGTGAGGGCCACTCCACTTGTCTTGGAGAGCTGCAGGGTAAACAGTCAGTACAGCCTTTTGGTCATGCCAAGCTTTCTGAAGCTCCTGGCTGGCCTTCTTCATGTGTTCAGCCATGCGAGAACGCAGGCCCAGAACATAGACTACTATGTCTTGTTTAGGAAGCTTGAGAGGTTGCTCCCATCCTTATTTGACTAGACATAATGGACCCCTAACTGGATGTCCAAACAGAAGTTTAAATGGGCTGTAGCCCACCCCCTTCTGAGGAGCCTCTGTGTAGGCAAAGAGAAGGCAAGGTAGTAAGACATCCCTTTTTTGCCCCAGCTTTTTTGGGAGTCCCATGATCATACCTTTGAGGGTCTTGTTGAACCTTTCAACAAACCCATTGCCCTGTGGATGGTAGGGTGTGGTAAACTTAAAGTTAACACCACACTCTTTACACATAGCAGTGATGTAGCTAGACATGAAGTTAGTACCTCTGTTTGAAAATACCTCCTTAGAGAACCCAACTCTGGGAAAGATTCCCAGGAGGGCCCTGGCCACTATAGGAGCTGTAGTGGTCCTAAGGGGAATAGCCTCTGGATATCTAGTGGCATAGTCCACCACCACTCAGATAAAACTATGTCCAGATGCTGTTGGAGGGCTTAAGTGATCTACAATGTCTATCACTACCCTCTCAAAGGGAATCCCAACCACTGGTAGTGGGATTAAGGAGCCTTTGTAGTGTCACCTGACTTACCATTGGCTTGGCAGGTGACACAGGAGAGGCAAACCTCCTCGGTGTCTTTAGACATGTGGGGCCAGTGAAAGTGAGAGACAAGCCTGTCCCAAGTCTTGCTTTTCCCAAGATTTCCTGCAAGGGGAATGCCATATGCCAGGGTCAAAAGGAAACCCCTGAATTTATGAGGTGTGGCCAACCTCAAGGTGGCACCAGGCTTGGGGCCTCTACTTTCAGAAAACAGGAGCCCATCTTTCCAATAAGTCCTGTGGGACTCACTGACATTCCCTGCTTCCTCAGCAGCAGCTTTCTGTCTGAGTTGTTCAAGAGAGGGGCAGGCCTTCTGCTTAAGATTCAGTCTTCCCCGGAAGGACCCCTGCCCCAGTAGCTCTCCCTTGTCAGGCCTAAGCTCCTCTAGGACAATTTCTTCAGAGGTGCTGAGATGATCTCCCTCAGGAGGCTGATTCTCACTGGGAATCAGAGAGGAGGATACGTCTTTACCTTTCCTGCTCCTTCTCGTGGGAGCTGGCTGGTCCATTTTTTCAGGATCCAGGGCTCCCTCAGTGCCTAACGTCTTGGCCTGAGCCCTAGTGACAGCAAAGACACTGGCTAAAATTCCCATAATTTCTGCATGAGTCCTGAACTCCACTTCAGACCAGGCTGAAGTTTCCAAATCATTGCCCAGTAGACTGTCCACAGGAAGGTCTGAGGATACCACAACTCTCTTTGGGCCAGTTTCCCTTCCCCAGCTGAGATTGACAACTGCCATGGAATGATCTCTCCTGACATTGCTAGCATTGGTCATTTGGTAAATCTGACCAAGTAGAATCTGCTCAGGAGACACAAGTTTCTTTGTCACCATAGTGACACTGGCACCTGTGTCCCTGTAAGCTACAGATTCCTGAACATAAGCATGGCAAACTCAGTGCCACCATCACAGACTCAGATTAGACAACAAAAGTTTCTGTATTGTGCTGTATACTTTGCGATGCATTAAGGGTTTCTCCACCCTCCAGCCACAGGAATGCAGGCAATAAACTTCCATTGTTTGAGAAACTATTCTCCCGCTCCTTCTTGTGCCCTGCTAAACCAGTGGTTCCCAAAAGGGATCCGACTGACTTCAATGCTCAAACAGACACACAGAATCCTATACCATACTATTAAACCTGCCAGCCTTTGGGTGGTCTTCCTCCAAACTTTTTGCCTGCTTACCTCCTCTTTTTGCTGATTCTTTTTGTTGGACTTGGGACTCTGATCACTTTACCACTGCTAACCAGTGCTAAAGTGCATGCGCTTCTCTCCTAAACTTGGTAACATTGGTGTATACATAACTGGCATATTTAATTTACTTGTAAGTACCTTGTACAGTGTTTTACCATATACCCAGGGTCTGTAAATTAAATGTACTAGTGGGTCTGCAGCCCTGGTTGTGCCACTGACACAAGTAGCCCTTTGAACATGTTTCAGGCCTGCCACTGCAGAGCTTCTGTGTGCAGTTTTACTGCCATGTCGACTTGGTATTAAAAACCCCCTGCCAAGCCTTAAACTTCTCTTTTATTACACATAAATCAGCCCTAAGGTAGGTCCTAGATTGCCCATAGGGCAGGATGCAATGTTACCTAAAAGGTAGGACATGTACTTTTAAGTTTTGCATGTTCTTGTAGTGAAAAACACCTACATTTGTTTTTCACTACTATGAGGCCTACTCCTCTCATAGATTACCATTGGGAATTCCTCAATACACTCTTTTAAGCTGTAATTCCTGGTTAGAAAGGGCTAGCTGTGCCATGTTTTACATCTTTGGAATGGCAATGATAAATCCTCTTTACTGGTAAGGTTGGAATTCATATTACTATTTTAGATATGCCACTTTTACAAAGTGGAAATTTCTCTGCTCTTACAGCTCTGTGTGCCTGTAGCTTGTCTTTAATACACTCTATTATTCCAATTGCATTTTGAGGTTTAGTAATGTTGCGAAGGGCGTTCAGTTTATTCTTCCTTTTTTTCATCCCACCTTTGTTTGCTTGGTGCATGAAGATGTAAGATTCAAAAGCATGTTTGATTACACTTGGTCAAATTACTTTGTGAATGTAAATACCATGAAAGCAATCTTGCAAACTGTGATTACATGCCTGCCTTTATCAATGTTTCACTACAAAACTATGCAATTGTATTTGTTTAACAGAGTGTACGGCTCTCAGACAATGGGCAATTTGTATAGGGTCACTGGAAAGTCCATAAGGTTGTCCTTGTCCCCTTCAGAAATGTAGTGTCTCCTACGCCCCTGGCGGGGCTCCTCTATAGAATGTGAATAGGGGCCCCTTGGTATCCCACATCCCACAGATATTTATTAGCCTTGGGCTAAATGGGGGCCCCTCTGAAGGGCTCGGGCCCCCTGTGGCCTACATTACCCCTCTGCGAGCAGGCCATTCAGTGTGCTGGTACGTACACTGCAGAGCTGCACTGTGCACAGCGGCATCAGTAGCAAGACTGCTGGAGAGACTGCAGAGAGAGTGGCTCAGGGGTGCTGGACTGTGGAGCATAGCAGGATTGTGCTCAACCCACTGCAGGTGTCGGTCGCTTGCCAGTCATGTGTTGTCGCCTGCCCTGAAACGTTCTGAGTCCATGATGTCTCCAAAGTCTACGTCTGCGCCCTGGTGGGTGAGGCGTAGAAGGCCATTTATTTTACTGTTCAAGGAAAGGATAGACTCAGAGTTTATCTTAGTTTATTTTGGCCAAAAAGGGGCCCAGGGCAGGAGGCTATGTTTCAGCCCTGGTTCACCAGTCAACACCCCCAAATTCTCCATTAGCTGGTTTATGTTACCGGTATTCCAGTATCAGTTCAGACTTTCATCTTCCCTTCCACAGGTCTCGTTCGCTGTCACCATGTGCTTTGATTGGATCATGAAGCCGATGTTGAGACATGTTCCCACATTCACTTTTCTTTGATTCAGATTACCTGCAGCTGGCTAGCAGTGTTGTGGGTTGAAGTGCTACCAGGCCTCTTTTGTAGCACACAGAAGAGGATCTGAAATGCGGGGCTCAAGTCCTTAAAAACGAAGTGGAGGGTCTCACCAATTTTTAGGCAGAATGGGTGTGACATCACAGCGCGTGACATCACAGTAAGTGACATCACCGCTAGTGAAATTACAGGAAGTGGCATCATGGGGCGTGGCATCATGGGGCGTGGCATCACATGTGGCATCCCAGGAAGTGGCCTCACAACCCATGACCTCACAGTGACATCAGATCTTAAGACCTCACATTTGTTTAGCAGGTCTGTCATAAGTACATTTGAGCGCATTACAATATTTAATGAATTAGATTTTGCATTAGGGTTGCGCCAAAATATTGACGCAACCCTGACGCAAAATCTGGGCCTCAACTTATGGATTTCTTTTTTTTAAACCCTGCCACAAAGAAATTGGCAACAAGGAGAAATGTGGCAGTACATCTGTTGTGCTTAATTGGTTGCAATGTCTGTATTTTAAAATATCTTATTGTGTTAAGGCACCTGCTGCAAAGATCTTTGTGCGCCAGCTAAATCTCAGGGAATAATAATAATGGCAAGATAACTCTGGAGGATAACGTATTTGCTGGGGAGATCTGTGTTTTGCCTAGTCCTAGTTTTGAATCAAAGTCGCATAGAGGGTTAATATATCTCCTGCAAAGCACATTATGTAACACGCAGATGCCAGATTTTTATTTTATGCAAATTGGTGAGTTAGTTAGTGCTTTTAGGAAAGAGATCCTTTTGTTACTTGCAGTTCATAAATTGCAATCCTTCTAATATAGCACAGTGAGGTACGCAGGGCATATGGCTCCTACACCTTGTAACCCTCACTGTCTTATGTAACACATCCTTTATATTGCTGTACACACATATGATTTACTGTCAATGTATAATCTGTACATATGATGTAAAGCGCTCGGACACCTTGCATTGGGGTGAGTACTGCTACAGGACTCTAAAAGATATAAAACAAAATAGTGGTATTTAAATTATTTGTGTAAATACTGGGGAGACCAACACATATGACATTCTTACCGTGTTTGCATATCTCTCATATACAGAGACTGAACAAAGTCAAAAGCATTTCTCTCTTAAGTACCTGTGAAGTGATAAGATGTGAGCCTTTGTTTCCCCTCTATTTCGTCTAGGTGTGAGGCTCCCGATAGCTCCTAGCCAGGATACTTCAATAAAACGAGGCTTGATGGCCCCTTAACTTCGACTTTTGTTATGGGTGAAGCTGTAATCTGATAAACCCAGGGCTTTAAGTGAGCCGGGTCCTGCCGGTGCTCAGCACCAGTAGTTCTCAAAAGCAGGTGTTAAGACGGGTCCCTATCGAACTCTCCATTTTTACCCTCAGGGTGAAAAAAAACCTTAACTCTGCAGCAGTACCACCCTTCACTGTCTCTAATGTAATTTCAAAGAGACTCGTTATAGTTCTTTTACAGTCTCATCATTTCAAAACTGAAGCAGATTCAATATTCTATACAACAAAGCCATAGTTTTGCTTATTTATCCTACGCAGCTAACAACCATGGACAAAGCCAATAGTCCTGGTTTTTTGTAGATGTAATGTTACTTGTTGTATTATATATCTGGATGCAATGACAGAAGCAGCAAAATACCAGTCCGGCAGCACACTAAGCCAAGCGCAGATTTTTAGCTTAAGTGTTTATAAGCTGTGTCCTTAATTACATTGAGCACGCCCCTTTGAGAGACCCCCCAGTATTTTAATTCCATTTAAAGCCCTGGATAAGCTCTCTCCCCACCTGCACATTGCTGCCAGGAACAAAAGTAGACAACGTGCAGGTGCTGCTGAAAGTGTCCCAGTTTCAGAAAATTACACCAGGACGAGTTCAGCATATTTCTGTGGGGCCCAATTTCTTGGCAGGGTAGACGGCGTCTACCCTCTGAAAATATTGGGTAGAAGGCGTCTACCCACGTATACCCTCGATTCGAGCCCTGGCGCTATGCACAGCTCACCTCCAGACTCAGTTTATCTCGTGGTGTAGCTCAGATGTCCACTCTGCTTGTGTCTAGTGGTAAACATTCCAGTGCCCTACTGGCTTACAGGCAACAGCTATAATCCACTTAGAGTGGCGACCAAAAGTGCCCATTTAAATTCTTTGTCAGTGAAATATCACCAGGCATTTAGGGTTATTGTGCAATTACTCATTACATTTGGTAGACTATGCAAAGGAAACACCAGCACAAGCTTTTCTCTGTTCTCTTCCATTTGAAAGCTTAGTGATGGCAAAGGTGTCAAGTTGTCTGCTAGGAGGCATTTTGCTACAATGGTCAATCTGTTTTAGTTTACACCACCACAGTGCTTAGTAACTTGAGCAAGCAAGCATTGGCAAAGTTAATAGGTCTGGCGTTGGCAGCCAGCTTTTTGACAATTCTTTTGTCATAGTTTTTGCAACACATTATTGTTCCAGAAGCTGCCAGCCCCACATCAAATTGCACACAAAAAATTGGCTAAAGGCAAAAGTGTTTTTCTGGTCTCAAAAAAGTACACATTACCATGGTACACCCATTAATGAAGGGAGCTACCTTGTGTGTGGATGTGCTTCTCGTGAAAGTACAGCATGCCGCAACTCATAGTGAAGTCACTCAATTGATGAAGTGGACTTACATTGCCCCTCGATGCATGCTGGAGTAGGTGTAAGAAACATGGTAATGACACAATCACAGACTAATGGATCAAGTCTGGCTGAAAACCCCTACAAGTAGCTATGTTATATATACTTTTAGTAAAATTAAAAGGTTTTGGCTTGCCTTACACAGACCTAAAAGATATCGGTTTGGCATTGGCTGCTAGCCTTGCTTTTAAGAAAGAAGGCAAGAAAGGAGAGAAAAAAGGAAGGAACAAAAGGAAGGAAGGCAGACAAAAAAGGAAGGAAGACAGACATACAAGGAAAAAAGAAGGTCAAAAAAGGAATGAAGGTTGGCAAAAGGGAAGTAAGGTGACATGGAAGAGAGGAGGGAAGAAGGCAAAAAGGAGGAAAGAAAAAGAAAAGAAGGCAAGAAAGAAAAAAGGAAAGAAAGAACGTAAGATAGAAACAAACAAACAAGGAAAGAGAGCAAAAAAGAAAAACGGAAAGAAAGGAAGAAAGAACGCAAAAAGAAAGAACGCAAAGAAAGAAACAAGGCAAGATAGAAAGAAGGATAGAAAAAAGGAATGAGTGCAAAAGAAAAAGAAAGAAGAAAAAGAATGAACGACCAAACGATTGAAAGAAAGAAAGAAGGCAAAAAGAAAGAAGAAGGAAATAAAGCGGGTAAAACGAAAGAAGGAAAGACAGAAAAAGGCCAAAAGAAGGCAAAAAAGAAAGAAAAAAGGAAAGAAGAAGTCAGAAAGAAAGAATGAAAGGCAAAAGAGAAATAAAGAAAGAAAAAGGAAAGAAATAAGGAAAGAAGAAATAAGGATAGAAAAAAAGTGAAGAAGGAAAGACAAAAGGAACAAATGAAAGAAAAAGGAAAACAGGCAAAAAAAGAAAGAAGGAAAGCAAAAAGGTAGAATGCTGTTGTATTCCTCTTAGGGTGTCCATAAACGGGCTTTCCAATATCATGTCCTTATATAGGCACAATTCGCCCTGCCCTTATATAGGCATAAAATCCCAGGCCTTATTTAGGCACTAAACCGTGCACTCCAAATACAGGCATGGTCTCTGACATCCGTCCACCCTAACGTCACAACGAGTTCATGAAGAACAGACCCTTAGGCTGCGGGAGTTTCCCTAGCCCAGGACTATTGATTTCTTCAAGGCCTCATATATTATGCATGAACCATTATTCCTTAGGGGTTCATCCATGACGACTTTCGCTGTCCAATTCACATCAATGCTAACATTCCTAAGGTACTCTCAGGTATAAATATACCTTCCCTAGCCCCTGTAAACTAGAGGAGACCTCGACTTCAGAGGAGCACGTATCGCGGCCTGACGCACTGAGAAGACGCTGTCATCCCTGCACGCAGAGAGTCCCGCTTCCAGTGATCTGACTTCCCTTGCGGGGTATTGGAGTTCGAGTCTGGCAAAGAGATTCCAACCTCTCTCATTCTTCAGGTATGGAGCTGATAAGAACCTAGAGGGACTCTTGGCATACTAGGCATACTAGGCTTAAACATACTCCTAGTATACCATAGTAAGGAATACTTCACCTACTTCATACCTCGTCCTACACCTAGGTTAGGTTAGGTACATTGGGGTAGAACTAGCTTAGCAACGCATCGTATGAGTACTCGCATGTTTAGTCTGTGTTATTTATGTAACAGCATCTGTACTAAAAGATAATGCTATCGCAGTATTATTTATTTCTACTGCTCACCCTGTACATTATTTATCTCGCATACTGTCTTGTGATCGTAACAGCACATTATACTTACACCAGAAACAAGACTGTTCAATAAATCTTTTATTGAAAACGCCCGTCTATTCTTTCTGTGTAAATCTGAGGAAAACTAAGCATGCACGATTGAGCTGAGTGAAATAGTTATCTATTGTTTCCACGACTCTGGGACACATTCTGATTCTAAAGGGAAACATAGTGGTCATGTTTTGCGGCTGCCAGAAACTACTCCCTTCTTGTTGTCAAGGAGTTTCTAGTGGCCTTTGAGCTAGCTGGCACAAGTAATTAAGTTTAATATACTCGATAGGGACATACTGACCTTAGTCCTATGTCAAACCTATAGGATATATTATTCCAATGCGCAGAGCCTATTAGGGAAATAGGAGCTACACTACATGGCGCCCAACGGTTTGGTAAGGCGGTAATTCAACGTTAGATACTGAGTAACTCAGCCGTGCTTTTTCTCTCAGAGACCCCGACCCATATACTCCAAAAGACGTCTGGAGTGGGCAGGGTTTAGTATCCACCAAGGCTACATAGGGAAGTACCCTATATATTAGCTGTTTGGTTTGCTCAACGTTGAAGGATACAGTGTTCCAAAATATTGTGCACCTTATCTTTGTTTCCTTGAAACTTGTTCTACATTTTTCAAAAAACAAAATGCCTGACGGAGACAATAACACCGAAAACGGTGGAACTGCGGCTGATCAAGCCCAAGCAGCAGTTTTTAACCTTACGGGTTTAAATGACACCGAGGAGGGTGTTATACACATCCCTCAAAACTTAAGACGAGCCATCACTCTAAAACTTATAAAACATGGCCTACCACCAAGAGGCGGTAGAGCAGTTTTCGTGATAGAGGCACATGAATCCTTTCAGACAGAGGTATTCTATTCATGGGTAATACTTCCTGAATGCAATCCAATATCACAGACATTTCACTTCTACAAAGAAGATGATCTACCAGAGGAATACATTCCTTTCGAGGATATAGAAATTCCACTAACATACCAAGAGCATCAGCTCTGGTTTAAAGGCGCCCTAAAACATCACAAAAACATTACCAGGCTCGGTCCACTAGGTAGACCAGGAGCAACATGGCCGATTTTAGCCGGCTACACACCTCATCCAGAACTGGATATAATGACAGATGAGGAACTACAAACTCAAATAAAAGAGTTAATAAAAATTTACAGACAATTGGTCCAATATGTCATGCGGACTCTTACAGTCCAACCACCATTCACTATTCAAAATCAGACCCCTCATCAGGGGACTACTCTAAAAATTACACCACAGACTCTCAACTCAGTCATGGGTAAAATGCCCACAAAACGTGAGCAAATTCCATTTTGGATAGCTCAAAAAATTACTCAAATCGAAGCAGTATTGCCAAATACTAGCCCGTATGAGAAACACAGAATCCTAACAATCAGTTTACCAATGGGGATCACACCACAACTGTAAGACTGCACCAGTTGGGGTTCAGTCTTTGCTGCCATCTACACAAAAACACATGGCATTCCGTCAATTGCGGTAATACCTAATGTCCTAAAACAAATTCAAAATGAATACGGGGCAGAGCCTGCTCTAAATTTAGGTATGAAATTACTGAAAAATTTAGAGCAGGTCTCAACAATAATATTATCCAATATTAAAGGAGAGGCAGCAGCAGTTGCGATCTGCCAAAAATTGAGGGAATTCGATGTTACAGAACATCAAACTGAGCTACCCAGAATAATAGAACAATCTTATGCAGAATTAGGCAGAGATAGTTTGGGTGGAAGACCAGTGAAGCCGAAGCTATCTGAAAGTCCAGAAAAGGACTCAATTAAACAAACTCCTACATCTTCTAAAAAGAAGTGGGAAACTAATAAACAAAATTCAAATGAGAAGCGTTCTCAATCCTGAGGTAGGTCTCCTCAAAAGGAGCCCTCTGAAAGGAGGTATAACCTCAGGAATAGGGATAATTTGAGAAAACCTGATAGGTATCATGATACTGATACACATTCCTCTCGTCCCTTTCAGATCTCATCACAGACTTCGGAAAGAAGAGGACGGACGGAACACAGAGAAGAACGCGTGAAATCGAAAGACGACAAACACGCTCCAAAAACTAAAGCAAAACCTCAATTCTCCAAAAAGAAAGTAGCAGGTCTAAAGATTAGACATGCCGAGAATACTGAGAACACAACTCAAGAATGGAGAATGGGCTCAGACCATGCTGGACAGTGCAGCAGAAGTCACAATAGTTCGCCAGAACGTGAAGGAACTTCTGGAGATAGTGGACTTGAATGAGTACATCACAGTTGAGACTGTAGACACCAGGGTTAGTACTCCACAAAGGTTATTTGAAATAACACTCCGGAAGGAGGAAGACAAACCTAGACAGGTGAAAGCACTTTTTTGGGAAAGACTATCAAAGGGCTATGACATACTTCTAGCAGAAAAAGACTGGCCACCACAATTTGTCAGGGAGTGCCCACATGGCGAGGACATTATTATGCCTGCCTTCTCCAACCATATTCCAAATCACTTACAATATACATATGCCAGGAAATGGGCAGTGGCCCAGGCCCCAGCATTATATAAAAATCATGTAGGATGGGATGAGGACTCACCTCACCATAAAATACATCTGAAACATGAACCTACTGCACAAAGGCAGTACCCTATAAAGCAAGAAGCTAAAAAACAGGTCAGGGAGATCTTAGATCAACTTGAATATCAAGGGGTGATTGAAACATGCACCTCCTCAATGAACAATCCTTTGTTTCCTGTCTCCAAACCAGACAATACATATCGTCTAGTTTTGGATTACAGACACCTAAACACTTGTTCTAAAACTTTTGCAGTGCAAACTGCACATAGCACAGCATTAATGAATAACATTGTGCGTAAAAAATATAAAACCACATTAGATATCTCAAATGGTTTCTTTTGTCAAAACATAGCACCTGAAAGCAGGTACTTAACAGCATTCTCCATAATGGGGACCCAGCGTCACTTTTGTCGACTCCCACAAGGGTTCAAGAATAGCCCAGGTTTATTCTCAGCGAGGGTAATGGAGTTACTACAAATTTATGACAATGAGGCATTGTCCTATGTCGATGACATATATCTGACAGACGATGACCTGGACAAACACTTGAACAGGGTGAGTACCATTATATTGGGTTTCGCCTCTGAGGGCTACAAGTTCAACTTTAAAAAGTCCAGAATTGCCCATCTCAATGTCCTATTTCTAGGATATGAGCTTTCAAGTGAAGGCAAGAGCTTGGCAGCTAACTTTTTAGAAAAGTGTGTGCTGCTCCAACCTCCAAAGACGCTAAAAAAGTTACAATCCATCCTGGGTTTCTTAAATTTTGGAAGAACTTACATTCTAAATTATGCAGAAAGGGTTAAACCTCTCTACGCATTAATCAAACCTGATTTTTCGATCAGAAACTGGACACAAGAACACACAGAAATCTTGCGTTCACTACAAGCTAACATGTTAGCAACAAATCACTTACAAACACGCGTAAGTGAACGCAATTTGGTGATCCGAATAATTTTGGGTCAATGCGGATTCACCTACTTGACTTTCAAAGAGGGTGAGAAAATCCCAATAGCGTACAAATCACACTTGTACACACAAGCGGAAATGCGCTTCAGTTCAACTGAAAAAATTCTAACAGCAGTTCAAACCGCTGTAGCAAAAGAAAGAGCCTTAGCCCAAGGGAAACGCATTATTGTCGTAACCCCAGTACCTGCTTTAGAAGCAGTTACAAAAGCAAGCATTCCAAATGCTAAAGCATTACATCCAAGATGGATACAATGGGTTAATTCTCTTGTTGAATACGTTTTTGATCCAGATTTAAAAACACAAGCATTCCTGCAGTATGAACATGAATGTCCCCTGCCTACTGAAATTCTGCCTCTCGATCAGTATGAATTTATAATTTACACTGACGGATCCGCACAACCCGCAATCGGGAGTAAGCAAGCTTACAGTGCAGCGTGTGCTATCGTTAAAGGTCGCATGCGAGATGGCATCTTCAGACCTATGGTCACAAAAACGCAGTCTCTAGGAGATTGTACAGCTCAGCGAGCTGAACTACAAGCATTCAAACTGGCACTTGAAACTACAGATCGCGAATTCCCCACACTAATCGTGTGCGATTCTTTTTACTGTGTGCAGTCGTATAATGAATATATATAAAACTGGCTTGAAAACGGTTTTAAAGATGCGAAAGGTGGCACAATAAAGCACAAAATGCTTTGGGAACAAGTAGTTCAGTTGAAAAACGAACTACCAAAAGCTCAAGTGATCCACACACTGAGTCATCAACGTGATGGCGTTCACGTTGCAGGGAATTCATTGGCTGATGAAGCCGCAAAGGGGGCTTTGCAAACGGCTTCCGTAGCTGTGATCACTCGTTCAAAAACAAAAATAGACGGTGAGATAATGTTGGCTGTCAATGCTTCAAGCAAAGGCAGCAGTGCAGCGTTACCAAAAAAGTTTCCACTCAAGTACTCCTATGCAATTGATGCGAACAACGTTCCTTTTGCTCGAATCCCTGGAGTGGGGGATAGGGTAATTCCAAACAAGGAACGCAGATTAGGACTAATCCTAGCAGCACACGAAGGGATAGCTTCTGCACATGCAGGTGTTTCAGCAACAGTATCTTTACTCAAGCAAAGATATTGGTGGCCTGGCATTCGGAAACAAACTAAAAACTATGTTTTAGAATGCGATATTTGCCAACAGATGAAAGTCTCAACAGTGAAACATCCTGCGCAGACACCCCTGTTAATTTCAGACAAACCATTAGCTTGTGTTTACCTGGACCACTGCGGTCCCTTGCACATTGACGGTAATTATAAATATATCATGGTTGCAGTGGATTCATGCTCTAGGTTCCTATGGTTATGGCCTCAGCGCTCAGCTGATGCTCGAACTGTTATAAAAGATTTGCGAGTCTTTATCGGCATATACGCAATAGGCACGTTACATTCTGACCAGGGTCCTGCGTTTAGCTCTCGGGCTTACAAAGACGCCATGGCCAGTCTGGGCGTTGCATTGCGGTACTCCTCTCCATTCCATCCTGAGGGAAATTCGGTTGTGGAAAGGAAAAACCGGGACATAAAGCAGTCTATAACAGCTAGAGTATTAGGCTCGGGTGACGGGTGGGTCAAACACCTTAGTGGAGTTCAACGTGCTTTGAACAACCTGCCAAGAAGTTCTCTAGGGGGGTCACTCCATATGAGGTCCTATTTGGGACAAGAATGTGGGTGCCAGACTTAGAAAACGTAGGCACAGTGGTGGAAAATAAACCCTTTGATATCAAAGATCGTTTGGCTGTTTTACAGGACTTAAACAAATTAAGAACGAAACAAAGCAACGTGTTCCTACAGCCAACCACCACTGGGTATCAACTGGCTGTCCCAGCAAGGCCTGTCTGGATTCCAAAAGTTGGGGATCTAGTCAGAGAAAAAATTGCGGACAAGAAGGAATTTGGACCTTCTTACAGACAACCAGTACCTGTCCTAGCAGTTCAAGGAACAAGAACAGTACTACTGCCGCCCCTTGCTGGAAGAAAGGAGAAAAGATTTGTGTCCATCGACCTCATCAAACCACAGTATGTGGCCAATACTAAATAGTAGGCCTCGTGGACTCCGACCTAGTAGCAAACGCACTCCTCTCGCTACTATCCAAGAGGTTCATACTGAAAGACTGATAACAATCGAGAATTCAGCAGAAACAGATGAAGGACTAAGCAACAATGCTATGGAAATCATCCCTCTTGAAGAACAAGTAACAGTTTGTCCAAATACACCTGTCTACACCAATGTGGCACATGATGAACTGGTTCCAGTGATTTCTACAAATCCTGAAGCAATTCCAACAATTGATAGAAGTGCTTCTGGCTATTTCATAAACTTTGATACGTTCTCGGAAGATCCAAGTGAACCTGAAACGACACCAGCATCATTCAAATTCAAGCAGCAAATACAAGACTTTCTTCACTCTCTGAAAAAGACTTATTTGGTTTCTCCATGGATTGAACTCTGGATTACATCTGGACTTTTTGTTTTCCTGCTCTGGCTAGCTTTGGTAACAACTGTGAGCGTGCTTATTAGTGGCAGATACATCCATGCGAACACTGAAAACAAAGACGTAAACGTACTTTTGAAACCTCATAAATCTTCTCATCGTGAACCAAGAGACTTGTCATCAGTGAACATCACAGCTGTTCCTATACACAACGGTACAGTGTGGGACAAAACAGATTTTGATATATTCGGTCCGACGGAAGAATTGAACATTCCACATTTGTTTAAAATTTCAGTAAGTGATCTAATCTCGTCCAGTACCTATTCTGATGATTGGGACTTTGAGACTGTGACTGACATTATGTTTGACCTAGAAAAATCTGCTGCATTTTCTAAAAATGAATATTTAGAGGGTTCATCAGACTATGAACAACTGTATTGTTATAACCACTATGGTCATCATTATTTGCATAAATCTGCATATCCAAGAAATGTGTTTATGTTTAACCAATGGGAACATTGTCCTACACCACCTAAAGGTAGTTCAAAAACATTTGCTAGTAAGTTTCCATATTTTTCAGGTTACAATACATCTGATCCAGGAATGTTTTACTATAAAAATGTAAACAAGACAGGTATGAAAATTATGTTAACGAATACAAAACAGATTTATTCTGCATTATTTAATGCCCAACTGTCTAGACAGGGTTTCGACTTTTGGAAAGACACAATAGACACAAAAACTTTGTGGGGTACTAAAAAATGGCAAGTGCAGGGGATAGAAGCTTTATTTAGAGTCTGCATCATCCCTGAACAAATGATGTTTTTGAATGAAACAGTCCAACAAACATCTTGTCTTGGGTTAGCCAAGATCAAAGAGATGAACACACCTTCTGTACCGACTCCTGCAAAAAATAATGAAACACAGGCAGTGGTGGCAGTTGACAATATACTACAACTCAACAGATCTAATCCTGATTGGAAAAAATGGTTGATCTGGCCCACAGACACGAATAACTGTCAGGAAAGATTCCTGAATAAAACTCAGGGTTTTACCATTCATAGGCCAGACCCAAGATACGTCCAAAGACAACATCCGGGGGTAGTAACAACATACAGTGTAGGGAAATTATGCCTCGATTGGCTGCATACATCTACACTACAGGATGTGAAACAACACTTATCCTTACTTGCAAAAGACGCAGACCTTAGGGATTTCTTGCTTGGACCAAGAAAACCACGTCAAAAACGTTTCATATATGCCGGCATTTATGCTGCCTACAATGAAGCATGGAAAGTATCACAGATAGAGGCCGCAGAACGAATACGTGAACTTGATCGTATTAATTTAGAGAAAACACTCTCTGTGGTCGACAATGGGTTAACAACTTTGTCCTCCAGAATTTATTCACTGGACGGCATTGTATCCTCTGCTATCGACATACTAGAACAAGATTTGGCGATGTTACAACAAGGCCAATCTCAATTACGTTCTATTATGTTATTAAGCTGGACGCTGCAATCATTGCGAGCGGGCTATGTGCCTTGGCGTTTCATCAACACAACGGCTCTGTTTGCAGAATACAATCTAACTGATAAACAGATCGAAATGGCACAAAGAGGAGCAAAGTATACAGTGCTGAGCATTGAAAAACTGGAAAAGTTACCATTCACAGTGGCAGAAAAACCAGCTACAGAATGGCTTATTCATGGCAAAATCACACTGCCTGTGACTACTTTTCAGTTTCAGTATTGCCTCAGACAAATGCAAGCAGGCAAATATGAAAGGTTGGGTAAGGAATACATTAAGACATCTTGGGCTTTGCCGTATACATATAGATGTTGGAGCGGGGATCGTGAAGTGTTTTTGAGCGGTAAAAACTGTAAACGTGCACTAAGCGGTTCACTTGTATGTCAGGACATTTCCTTGCACGGGGCTTGTAATGGTTCTGTGGCAAATTTGTCTTGCCATCAGCAGGGTACACCAGCTGCTGTGATTAATCCAACGTTTGGACAACTTTCTAATGGGAGTTACCTCATGTTGAATGATCAGAGTTGCTGTGGCATGCTGCCAGGCATCCCATATCTAGTAACGGTCAACTCCAGGGTCACTTGCTGTATGCAAGCATTGTTTGCCCCAATAGACACAGTCAGGGAGTCGCCTCTATGGCCTTCGCTGAATGTCTCTTTTATAAGATTTGATACTTTAAGCAGAATGAAAGCCATGCTTTTACAACAAACAGTGCCTTTGACCTCGGCCAAAGAAACCTATGATCTGCAAATTGCAAGGACTTCGGCTGAGATACAGACTTTAATACGTACAAACTGCCCTATACATTTCGTAGAAATGATAGGAAGAATTTTCAACATGTCTGATACAACTGGACTTGTACATGTATTTAAGGGCATCTGCTCCGGTCTGTTGGCACCTTTTCAGGCAATACTCGGAATCATCCCGAACTTTGCACATTCGGTGTTTGGTGGCATACCATTAATTCTAGCACTTGTTGCCGGAATCCTATTTCTCTTCCTGCTGTTGCGCTATGGCCAGCCAATTCTCCGACATCACTCCGAGCGACATGGAGAAAGCTCTCCTTGAACGAAAGTGCCGTGAGCAAATAGTACAGCTTTTGGGCATAAATCGTCTACGGGACCTTAATACCACGTGGTTCCTGTCATTTAGACCAATCTGGCAAGATTGCATCTTACCTGTTCTACGATGTCTGCTATGCGGTGTAGAATGCGTGTTGGACACCTGTCTAACATTTCCATCGGATGCGCCAACGGACGTCGATACTCTGCTGGACCAGATAACGGCCCATGCTATGTGTTGTCCCCAGCGGCTTCCTATCCTGATGACAGCATTCATTGAGATCTCACAGACGCTTCCGGCTGCTGCTGAGGTACGAGAAAGAACTACAGGCACACAGGTAACAACGGACGCGAACATTGCGACAATTGAAAGCAATGCTTCACATTTCTGTGCAATTAACCTGCTTCACGAGGTGTTCCAACTCACACCAACTACAGTGGATGATGTTTTGTCTATAGAAATAGATGATCTCATGTTTACACCAGACCCGTAAACTGACTCTGATTCAGCATACAGTGTTCCAGAAATACAGCAACAATTTGGACTTCATTTTACAAAAACTTGGAACTCTACCAAAAATTGAACTTTTTCCCATTTTTCGAACGAAAATGGTACTTCAATCTGCTTAAAGTAAAACTAGCCTTATAGCACAGACTTGGCGGTCATTCCACAGACATTTAGTCATCTTATGTGTCTAACAGTTAATTAATTTTCATGACATGAAATGACTTTGATTTTTGAACAACTTATCGATCATTTTCTGTCACATGTAAATATTACTGCTTATTTCATTCCAATTGCATTTATTTTTTAACTTTATGCCTGAAATGATAAGCAATGCTTCGAATGTACAGTACCTTTTGCATTTCTAATGAGTTTTTTAAATGCCTTTTTTAAATGGTTTTATGAAATATTTTAGAAATATGCGGTACTCCATTTTAATGTTTAGCATTTTAAATGTTTAGCATTTATGTATTATCGTATACACGAAAGTGGAGTGGGTGTTGTATTCCTCTTAGGGTGTCCATAAACGGGCTTTCCAATATCATGTCCTTATATAGGCACAATTCGCCCTGCCCTTATATAGGCATAAAATCCCAGGCCTTATTTAGGCACTAAACCGTGCACTCCAAATACAGGCATGGTCTCTGACATCCGTCCACCCTAACGTCACAACGAGTTCATGAAAAACAGACCCTTAGGCTGCGGGAGTTTCCCTAGCCCAGGACTATTGATTTCTTCAAGGCCTCATATATTATGCATGAACCATTATTCCTTAGGGGTTCATCCATGACGTCTTTCGCTGTCCAATTCACGTCAATGCTAACATTCCTAAGGTACTCTCAGGTATAAATATACCTTCCCTAGCCCCTGTAAACTAGAGGAGACCTCGACTTCAGAGGAGGCCGTATCCCGGCCTGACGCACTGAGAAGACGCTGTCATCCCTGCACGCAGAGAGTCCCGCTTCCAGTGATCTGACTTCCCTTGCGGGGTGTTGGAGTTCGAGTCTGGCAAAGAGATTCCAACCTCTCTCATTCTTCAGGTATGGAGCTGATAAGAACCTAGAGGGACTCTTGGCATACTAGGCATACTAGGCTTAAACATACTCCTAGTATACCATAGTAAGGAATACTTCACCTACTTCATACCTCGTCCTAAACCTAGGTTAGGTTAGGTACATTGGGGTAGAACTAGCTTAGCAACGCATCGTATGAGTACTCGCATGTTTAGTCTGTGTTATTTATGTAACAGCATCTGTACTAAAAGATAATGCTATCGCAGTATTATTTATTTCTACTGCTCACCCTGTACATTATTTATCTCGCATACTGTCTTGTGATCGTAACAGCACATTATACTTACACCAGAAACAAGACTGTTCAATAAATCTTTTATTGAAAACGCCCGTCTATTCTTTCTGTGTAAATCTGAGGAAAACTAAGCATGCACGATTGAGCTGAGATAAATAGTTATCTATTGTTTCCACGACTCTGGGACACGTTCTGATTCTAAAGGGAAACATAGTGGTCATGTTTTGCGGCTGCCAGAAACTACTCCCTTCTTGTTGTCAAGGAGTTTCTAGTGGCCTCTGAGCTAGCTGGCACAAGTAATTAAGTTTAATATACTCGATAGGGACATACTGACCTTAGTCCTATGTCAAACCTATAGGATATATTATTCCAATGCGCAGAGCCTATTAGGGAAATAGGAGCTACACTACAATGCAAGAAAGAAAGAAGGAAAGAAAGAAAGAAGGAAAGGCAAAAAAGAAATAAGGAACAAAAAAGGCAAATAAGAAAGAAAAAAGGAAAAAAGAAGGCAAAAAAGAAAGAAGGAAAGAAACAAGGAAGGAAAGTAAAAGAAAAGAGAAAAGAAAGAAGAAGAGAAGATGGAAAGAAGGAAGGAAAGAGGGTTCACCGTATAAAATATATGGCTACTAAAATCCAATTTACACCCCACATATGTTTAAATAAAACTGTTACAAGTGTGCTGTAAATTAAATCAATAAAGTTTATTTTTCTTCCTCTGTAACGTTCATGAAAGAACCATTGATGATATCGAGTCTAGGAGCACAATATGGCAGTGGTCTTCAAACTTTTTAATGCTGCGCCCCCCTCCCGTGAAAAAAAAAAAATCATTGGATTCCGCTGAATATTTTTCACAAGTCTATTAAATTGGCAGTGTTTAAATAGGACTAGACTTTTTTAAACATTGCAGTTAAGTTCTATAAGCATTTTAAAAGGGAATCAAATACATGATTGCCAAACATGCTATTGTGGTCAGGCAGGCCTTACTAACGTGTAAAAGTATCCACAGTGTAATTATTAGAAATGGGGAGGGGGATTCGGAGTCCCTTCTCTTTTGACACCTTCCCCTACCCAGGATATAAATGACAAAACGATGTTAGTGTTGGCCATTTAAAGAGCGGCTTACTGCCACTCGTTTTTTTCTCACTTGAGGCCCCCTGGGGGTCCCGCCCCGCAGTTTGAAGACCCCTGCAATATGGCATACTGTCAGTTTGCAGTAGTGCACTTCAAAAGGAATCTACAACAGCAATGAAAGGAGACAGGTACTTATAAAGCTGGAATGTGGCCTACGCTCACTTCAAATGTGTAATACTATCACCATCAGGCAACACTGGCACTAACGGGAACTACATTGTGTGCGGATGTCTACCTTAAGAAAGAGCAAAATACAGTCCATCAAAGTGACGTTAACCAGAGGCTTAAGTAGGCTGACCCATTGCCTCATGCTGTAGTGGGAGGAAGCAAAATTGGAAGGACACAACAAAAGACCAATGGGTGAAGAGAGGTGGCGGAAAGCCCCCTTAGGTAAGTATATTAAACATATAATTTTAGTGAAATTAAAAGGTCTTGGCTAACGTCAGACCTAAAAAGTCAGGTCTGACTGAAGAAATCCAAGCTGACAGGCCCTTACACACAAGCAATGCTCCTAGAGCCCCATACATTCTACCTCACTGGCTGTCCCAGGTAGATCACAATAGAAACCTAAAGGCCATTTTAGACAAGCCATCTTAACCTAGTGGGTAGTTTGCAAGGTCGTTCCCGCCAAGCGGTAGTCACCCAACAGCACACTGTAAATAGTCACAGTGGAATCAAAGAATCCTTCCGGTAAGGATTCTCGGCCCACCACCTTACACTTCAAATAGTCACAGTGGAATCAAAGAATCCTTCCAGTAAGGATTCTCGGCCCACCACCTTACACTTCAAATAGTCACAGTGGAATCAAA
Organism: Calotriton arnoldi; assembly: GCA_963921515.1. Classification (NCBI taxonomy): domain Eukaryota; kingdom Metazoa; phylum Chordata; class Amphibia; order Caudata; family Salamandridae; genus Calotriton; species Calotriton arnoldi. Next base: position 1,336,677 of record CAWUFW010004099.1, read on the forward strand.
GAATCCTTCCAGTAAGGATTCTCGCCCCACCACCTTACACTTCAAATAGTCACAGTGGAATCAAAGAATCCTTCCAGTAAGGATTCTCGGCCCACCACCTTACACTTCAAATAGTCACAGTGGAATCAAAGAATCCTTCCAGTAAGGATTCTCGGCCCACCACCTTACACTTCAAATAGTCACAGTGGAATCAAAGAATCCTTCCAGTAAGGATTCTCGGCCCACCACCTTACACTTCAAATAGTCACAGTGGAATCAAAGAATCCTTCCAGTAAGGATTCTCGGCCCACCACCTTACACTTCAAATAGTCACAGTGGAATCAAAGAATCCTTCCAGTAAGGATTCTCGCCCCACCACCTTACACTTCAAATAGTCACAGTGGAATCAAAGAATCCTTCCAGTAAGGATTCTCGGCCCACTACCTTACACTTCAAATAGTCACAGTGGAATCAAAGAATCCTTCCAGTAAGGATTCTCGGCCCACCACCTTACACTTCAAATAGTCACAGTGGAATCAAAGAATCCTTCCAGTAAGGATTCTCTCGCCACCACCTTCCATTTCACCAGGTGAATAGAGACAGACTACAGTGCAGCCCTCCCATGCTGTTCCAAAACAGAAATTAGGACCTAAGGTAAATGCATACTGTATTGGTTTATGCATCCTTTACATTAGAAATGTTGCATCTCAAAATAGTTAAAATAACTGTAATATTGATGCAATAACTGCATATGAATGAGTGAGTTAATGATTTATGCAGCAAGTGAATGATCGAGAAATGGAGTAAATCAGCAGGTGAGTGAATAAGTGAGTGCGTGATTGATGACTGTGTGAGTGTCCATGTGAGTAAGGGAGTGAGCAAGTGAGTAGATAAGCAAAACAGCGGGCAACTGTGTTCATGAGGAAGTGATGTCTGAGTGACTGAGCAAGCAAGTGGGTCAGCATTTGAATGGGTGAATGAGTGAGTATGCAATTTAAACAGTGAGTGATTGGATAGGAAAGTGTGTAAATTAGTGAGAGAATGAGCAAGTAAGCATGTCTGTGAGTCACTGAATGGCTGAGTAAGCAAGTGAGCAAGCAAGCAACTATGTAGGTAAGTGAAGCCGCAAGTGAGTAGGAGAGTAAGTGAGGGAAAGGTAGAAAGTCAGTGTGGAAGAGAGGAAATGATTGAATGATTGTGCAAGTGAGAGGGGAGATCAGTAAGGGACTGAGCTAAAGAATAGGCAAGTATATAATACTGTCTTGGTGGGTGAGAGTGTGAATGTACATCTTACAAGTGATTGTGCGAAGCAGTGAGTTAGCGAGCAAGTGACAACTAAGAGATTCAAGCACTGACTAACAAACATGTGATCGCGTCAGTGAGCAAGTGAATGAATGAGAAGATGAGTTAGTTAGTGCAAAAGTGCGTGAATGATTCAGAACACCCGTGAGTGGGCTAATAAGTAAGGTTTCAAGGTTCTAGAGGTTTTAAGTTGATTTAGAGAAGCAGGAGCCAGGCCTGACAAGTAGCGTTTTCCATATTCAATCTCTAAAGAGTGTTACCTGCAGGTACAATGGGCCAGACTCCATTAGCTAGACTACCCCCATCCCAAATAATTACAGATTATAACTCAGTGTAGTCTTCAAAAGAGAAGAAAAAAGTAATTATCTAGAAACACATTTCCTTTATTTATTCTTTGATGCTATGATCTGCAGTGGGATCTTTTGGGTAATACATTATACAGCATGACTCCCTAGCCCCCCTTAACTGAAACACAAAAACGTGATTAACTGAAATATATTGTAGTACAATTGACACGTGCCTGAAATGTTTCTTCTGTGCTGGGCTTAGTGTGTTCTCTAATTAGGCCTTCATTTCAAGTTGTCAGGAAGCATTGTGGGGTAATGCTGCCTGTGCTAAAACAACGCTGCCCCTTGAGCCTGGAGTGGATACATCCATCCGGATCTAAGGGATAACCTGAGAATTTACTCCGCATTTCACCTCTTTACTGAACTTTTTTCCCTATGCATATTTCACCAGGTTTTATCTGGCAAAATTTGCCTGGGTAAAAAACTCTGGATTGCGACATCACCACACTTCTTACCGGGATTGTGTGCAGTGTTGGTGCACAATGACGGTATTTCCTCAGAACTTAGGCCTAGATCTGAAATGAAGAGCACTACTTTGAGATACCCTGTCCATAAAATAAGCTTGCAGGCATATCTGTAGAGCACAAGACAGTAAAAACTAAAGGAAGAAGGAAGGCAAGTCCTCAGCCACGAGACACCACTTTAAAGAGCCGGCCAATCGCAGACTGGCACCAGAAATGTGTTTAAGGTACAACATGGCTTCCAGGTTGCTGCCATTGATTGGAAGCACAGAGGGTGGGAGGGTTGTTATGTTTAAAATCGAGTCAAGGTAGGAGGGTGAATCTGTCACCCTGCCCCATAAAGGTCTAGCTATCATTAATGCATGAATTGCAGTTGCACTGAGGTTCCCAGGATATAAGTGGGACAGTGCACCCCAAATGATGGCAGTCCTTGACTACCATACAACCAACGGAGGAGTGGGGGCTGTTTTCATTTCTTTCTTAGGGCCCATGGCACCTTTGCTACCCCACTGAGCGTGAGGGAAAGGAAGTGCAGGGTAGTGGAAAAAAGAGGGATGAGATGGAATCAAGACTATGCCATCTTCATATCTGGCTTTCAGGATCACAGACTCTAAGAAAGAATTTGGTCTCGGTGCCTATTTATGTATTTTTTAAACCGAATGACAGATCCTGGAGGGTTGTCACAGGAGACAGTGAGGATACTGTGACAAGAGACAGACCCCAAAAAATTATTTGTTGCCAGCAGAAGTAATGTTCAGATTGATTTATAAAGTGAGGAATCTTTCCAGAGGGATTGATGTAAATAGCATTTGCGCCAGACCTGAGTGTCTGCAAGTTGTCACGTCAATTGCAGCCGGCATTCTGTTGGGTGGACACCCATGACATTGACCCATCTTATGGTGAAAGCCAAGAGACGGGCAGCAGCAAACAATTAGAGTGAGATCCTTGTCCAAGTAGAGACCCCTAAGTGAGTTGTTTTTGTGGCAGTTATATGTTGTATGTATGTATGTATGTAAGTATATGATATTTCTACTGAGCAAACCTAAGCAAAAGACAGCAGAGCACTGCCCAGGGTCAAAGGCAAGCAGAAAGTCAACGAGTGATAGGAGAGGTATCTGGGTTGTGGACGATTAATGCATCGTGTGTTAACCATTTTTTTATTAGCGAAATAAATCAGTCGTCAAATAAATCGATTACATAGCATGTCCTAATCGTTGTAGCAGAAAATCTGTCAGGATTTGTATCCATCTTTCAGGGAATAACTCCATATCACCTCAACTTTACTATTTGATCTTTTAGCTCACATATATTTTTTTCATACAACACCATCCTAAACATCTCTTGCATCCAGTTTTCGGCCGTCAGACATTCATTCGCTCTCCACTGTCGCAGTGTGCACAGTCGCGACTACTAGCGCAGTCATAAAACTTCTTCCTCTCTGAGATGTGATCTGCAGATATTGTGAGGTGTTGTACAGTAATACTGCTTGTCCTGTCAAAGGGTCATTGATATGCAGTGACCTATTCATTACCCTCCATGTATCCGCCCAAAATTGTTGTAGGCTTTGACAGTTTCACAAAATGTCTACTATATCACAGTTTGGTTGCAAGCACCTGCAGCAACCTGTTTGCCAGTGCAGACCTGCCAAAGCCAGTTGTTTGGGAAATCAATGCCATCTATGTAATATTTTGTAATATCCAAATTTCAGCCTCGCTTCTTTCAGGTATCTGGCATGTGTCTGTAATGGAGTAAGCCAGTCTACTTCCGTGAAATCTAGTCTAGGCATTGGTGTCATGAACCCCCCACTTTAGCAGCTGCAGTGGGGTTGCCATTGGGCCAGTTAGACTTTTCTGTCTGCATGCCTGCAGACAATTGCTCATTTACAAAAATTGAGACATCGAAGGGGTGTAAGCAAAGGGCTGCCGTATTAGATGAGACAGAGAAAGAGACGATGAAAATGAGGGAAAAGAAGCAAGAGAGAGGCAAGCAGGATAGAGAAAAGATAGAAAGAAAAAATAAGGAGGGAGAAAAGAAAAAGATGAGTTGAGAGAAAGGGAGGAAAGTAGGGATAAAATATGAAAGGAGGAGTAAAAGAAATGATGACAAGAAGGTTGGATTGATGTGCGGATGGCTGAAAGGAAGGATGGATGGATGATGAAATAATGTGGGCGTGAAAAGGTGAAAGGATGGACCGATGTATGGGAAGATGGAAAGGAGAAGTGAACTCTTCTAGGTGTGGTGCAGCTCACTTGCTTCTCTCCATCTCAGAGCCATCAAAGTGGGGTGTAGGTTGATTTTGTGGGCTCTGCCTTAGACCAAGGGCACGCAACCGGGCGGACTCCAATGTAGTGAGACTTGAACAGAAAGAGAGAGAGAGAGAGAGTAAGAGAGAGAGTAAAGAGAGAGAGAGAGAGAGAGAGAATGAGAGAGAGACAGAAAGAGAGAGAGAACTACCTTCCATTAACAACCAAAACCCTCCTCTCTAAAAGAGACACAGCCCCGTCCTTTCAGTAACAGACGAGCAGCTTTCCTCCCTGTAACACGTCGTTATTCCTCAAAGAGAATTCAATCCTCGACGTTAGCCCATGCATTATTCTTTATTTATGGTCCACACTTGAAAGATGCCCCAGAAGGTATGTAATAGAGACATTTTATTAGCCCAAACCTCGTGAGCACAGGGAACATTTCAGTTTCTAAAATGCTTTAGGGAATTTAGTAGGAGGAAGGGGGGGGGGGCTATTAGCAAAACAAAGATAGTCAGTCTTGGCTTAGAGAACCCCGAGGCTCAAACACTTACCAGGACAAATGCCTCGCCTGGAAGACAACTGTCGCGAGAATAGAGAGCAGCCCTGCAGCTTAAAGTCACTGAAAGGGAAAGGAGAGTAGGCGATGAAAATGCCAGCCCCAAAACATAACCAAAAACACACACAGCTTTATATTCAGATATTTCACAGAAAGAGAAAAGAACGAGGAAGGTGAACATCGACGTCAATTTGGGGTAGCATGCCATAGCAGCTGGTGACCCTGGCACGTTCTTTGATACCTCGGGCACTGCCAGTGTCGGACTGGCCTATAAAGCAACAACAGACAGTGCCTGATGGGCAGGTCTGACAAGTCACTTTGTGGGCCAGGTTTTGTATGTTAGTGGGCCTGTTTTATGGTCTGCTCGGCCGATTTTCTCTCTGGTATTCTCACAAACATTGCCTACAGCACGCAAAAATGCCCGCAGTCTTTCATACACTCCATAACACTTATATAGGGTCTTAAAGAGTTGACAACTGACCCTATCTGCAAATGTGGGCCATTTTCAAACTGTCTGATTCGCTAATGGGGGCAACTTTTATGTTGGTGCCCGGGTCGATTTTCTGTCCCAGTCCAACTCTGAACACTGTCATTGCTGCCCGTGGTTTCAGTGGGCATGAAGGCCGTGGCAGGGACGGAAAGAAATCAGGACTAAATGAGCCTTATTTGCTTTCTGTAGATTTGCTCCCCATGCCCATTCCCTAGCACTTCAACCGCAAACAGGAAACTTGTGAGAAGTATTAATGTGGGGACTTCTAAATCCTCACAACAGTTTTGACTTTTGGTGGGCTTGGGGCTTTAGTGCTATTCTGGAGATGCAAAGATATTTACCAGTTTGCATAGGCCGAATAGAACAACTCCTGGTCCCAGGAGCCCCATCTATACTAAAGCAGGCTACTTAAAACACAGCAGTTTCACAGGCTTGTATCTTTTAACTAAGAGATCCCAGGTACCTTCTTTTCTGATGGTGCGCACATCTGGGGTCAAAACTAGCAACCGGTTGGATATAGTCAGGTTTTTTTAGGCCTGAGCGGAGGTCGCGGAGTTCTGCGTAAGTGACAAAAAAACCTCTGCGGAGTTCCGCAAGTGGCGGAGTGCAGTGCGAACTGCCGTACACGCTGATCTTCCTGCCGCTTGAGTAGAAATTCTACCGGAGCGGCAGCTCGCGCTCGCCAACTTACCACTGGCGAGCGTGGAAAAAACTCCGCTGCACTACGCGGAGCGGGTTTTTCTGCACTCCGTGGATTGCGGAGTGCTGAAAACTCCGCAAACTCAGCGAACGGAGCAGAGTTTACCGCCCAGGCCTAGTTTTTTTCACACCTGGCCACACCCACAGATCTACGGGGGATGCTGAATGCTAAAAAAGAGGGTCTTAAGAAAAGTACATTTAAATGGGAATTACTCTGCCACCCAGTGGATGGGGCGGTGGTTTGTAGAGTTTTGAAACTTAGACCTCGCTGGCGACCCCATTGAACACTTCCAGGACGATGGTAGTTTCAGGGGTGAATGCAACAGGCCACACTTCCTTGTATGGCTGATCCTCCCCGTGAGCCTCGCAGCTTTGTTGTAGAGATGTTTTTTTAATCCCTCTGCCCAGCTTCCTCTGACAGCGGGTCGCTATGCTGTGATCTCTTTTGGACAGCTTTTCCTCCTGCAGGGGCACCTTCTAGCACCCCTTCACAGTAGTTGTGCAGGAAATTGGGTTACTGGTTGGGGGTGAAAGCCTAGTCAAGCAGCAACCACAATCTCTGTCAGGGTGAAACACAAGCAAACCCCAAATTAACCTGTGCTTAACTCTGGTAGCTTGGCACAAAAGAACTCAGGCTTAACTTAGAGGAAATGTGTAAAGTATTTATACAGCACTTCAAACAGTAATAAAGTGAAAGCACAACACAAGAAAATTCCCACACCAATTTAGAAAAAATAGAGTAAAATTAAAAAAATTATTTGAGACCAAAACAACAAAAATCCAGTCAGAGATATACAATTTCAAACTGTGGTTATCATGTTGTGCGGGACCGAGACAAAGTCATAGGTTCAGTCTCACCGTGATGGAGTGCAAGCCAGATACAGGGACCAAGTTAGGCCCGCTGAGCAAAGTACCTTAAATCCTGGTTGTGGAGCATTGAGAGATACCGTTTCAAGTATGTGTTGCGCAGTAGTGATTCTGAGAAAGCTGCGGGGCTGTGATGCGAGTCCTGAGTCATCGTCAAGGATGCTGTCGGTGAGCGACCTGCAGTGCAAAGTCCTGTGCAAAGTCCTGTGTCGAAGATGCGTCGTGCACTGGTGGTACCAAAGAAGCTGCAGGGCTGCGATGTGGAGTCCTCTTTGAGGATGCCGTCGATGAGGGTCTTGCAATGCGAAGTCCTGCATTGAAGATGGCCCCTCACCAGTGGTACCGGAGAAGCTTCAGGACAGCGATGCAAATTCCTTATTCACCGGCGAGGATGCCGTCATCAAGGGGCTTGTGAATTGAAGGCCTGCGTCGAGGATGCATTGCGCAGCAGTGATTCTGAAGAGACTGCAGGCTGCAATGCAAGGTCCGGTGGCGGGGATGTGTCAAGGCTCCACCTCCTCCCAGACCGTGGGAGTTTCAGAAGCAGGTTTCCCTTGCCCTTTACCCTTTATCTTCTCTTTTTGGCACGTACCTGGGCCCTTCTTCTAGGTTCCAGGCTATCCTGACTACCCTCTCAGGCGGTCATGGACCGGGGTGGTCAGGCACGCCAATTCAGGCAACCCCAACATCTCCAGGTTGGACCAGAGCTCCATCTCTTTCCAAATGGTGTGCTCTAGGCCATTGCTGAGCAGATAATCCACAGGCATGGATGGACTTACAGCTACCCTCCATTCAAAGGGAACCAGAGCCACTGGATAGTGACTCTCAGGGTTGTCACCTATTACAACCTGATGGACTACATTAGCGACTACCTGCTCTGAGGACACCAGCCAACACCTGATGGTTGCTATGCCGGAGCCAGCATAGCAACCAGTTTCTAAGAGCCTCCACCCATTGCTGGTGACCCACTGCCTGTACTTCTTGGTATTGCTAGGCATATGGGCTCTTGACACCATCTCTCCGGCACCCAGGCGCACTAGGGTAACCTATGCACTACCCCTCATACTAACTCAGGCAATCTCCTATCCAAGTACTGTACGAGCCAGCCCCGGTGACTACCCACTAGTGAGGGGCTGTGCCCTCTTGGGACAGTTGGTATCCCCCTGAAGTGCTCAAACTGTTGACACTCATGGCACGTATGGGTGAACGTCCCTGAGGACTTATGGTCAGGGAACTTACTCTTCTGTTCAGGTGGGGATGGGGAACCCTGCCTGGCTGAAATATTTTGATGACCTTTAGAGAATTCTGTTTTTTTTTTTTTTATTTCCCCCCTCCTTCTGGTGGGGACCTGCCCACCCTTTTGGTGATATCCCCTCAAATAACTTCTTGTGGAGCCTGGTGCTGAGTCAGCGGGCCACATCCTTGACAAGCTCTCTGTGGTTAGTGCCGTGGCTACCAATCAGGTGTTGGTGCAGCTTTGCAAAACAAAGGCTGAACATGTGCTCTCCTGCCACCAAATATTACAGCCCCTGGTAATCTTTAACTTCACTGCCCTTCACGCAACCATCCAGTCCCTTGCAAAATGAATCCACACAATCAACCCAGGACTGATGGGTAAGCTTCTGGCTGCCCCTAAACGTCTGTCTATACTTTTCTGGGGTGAGGCCATACTCTGTGACAAGGGTGTCCTTCATGGGGGGGATACCTCACCTTGTCCCCCTTCTCTAGGGCCAGCAGGTCATCCCTCCCTTCACAAGGTATGTGCCTCGGGAGACTGGCCTCCCCATTCCTACTCAGGGACCCTATTCATCTCCAGAGCAACCTCATAGGCTTCAAACCACTTGCTGATATTATCTGCCACAACAAAGTTAGGCACCAGATCCTTTAGAACGTGGACCCTCTTGTCTCCGGAGGGCCCTGAGGGTATACGACTGCCATTATTGATGGACGCTACTTGCCTAGCTCTTATGTCCAGCTCTCTGAAACATAGCTCATGGGCCATTCTCCTCTCCTCCATGACTAGTCTCACCCTTGCAAAGGCTTTGTCAACCTCGGCCTTTTCCTTCTCTACTTCCAACTTGAGTTTGCCCATTTGCAACCTGAACTCCCTTTCAGCCTTCCTGTCTGCCAGCATCTCTGGGGACAGGCCTTGTGAAGACACATTGCTCTCCGATCTGGCAGGAAATTCCAGTGCAGGGGTTGAGTCCTCCCCCTCCCTTGAGTGATGCATTTCAGGACCTGCACCCAGGTCCACATCTTGCCCCTCCATATCATCCGCCTCATCTGCTGTAACCAGTGATTGATGGACTCCTGCCCAGGCCTTCAGCACCTTTTGGAGCTCCAACTTTCTGCTGTTCCTCTTGACTGGCGGTCCCTTCTCCATGAAGAGCTGCTTGATCCTCAACCACAGTGTAGTTATCCAGGTTGGCAAACTCAAACTCCATTTTTGTAGGTGCAGGTACAGACAGACAGGTAGAATGAGAGTGGATTTGGAATAAGAGCCAATCAAGAATTTTAAAAAACGAACTCTCATTGGTATCAAATTATTTATCTGATATTTTAGTGTTACACAAAATCACTGTATGCTATTTCACAAACACAAACCCTATCTCACCGTTGAACATCAATGTAGGACACAGGGTTACTGGTTGAGGTGGGTGAACCCCTACTTAAGCAGCAACCACAATCTCTGTCAGGGTAAATCACAAGCAAAATCCGAATTAACCTGTGCTTAACCCTCTGGTAGTTTGCCACAAAATCAGTCAGGCTTAACTTAGAGGCAATGTGTAAAGTATATATGCAGCAATTTAAACAGTAATAAAGTGAAAATACAGCACAAGAAAACCCCCACACCAATTTTGAAAAATAGAGTAAAGTTAAATAAACTATTTGAAACCAAAACAACTAAAATTCAATCAGTAGAACTGAAGATATGCAAATTCAAAGTTTTAAGTAAAAATAGTGCTTAGAAGCACAAAGCGCTAACTGTGGGTATCTGGTCGTGTCAGACCGGGACAAAGTCAAAAGTTCAGGCCAATCACAAGGGAGTGCGGGCCGACTATAGGGACCAAGTTAGGCCAGCTGAACAAAGTACCTTAAATCTTGATTGCAGAGCATAGTGGAGTCCCACTTAGAGGATGAGTCGAGCAGCGGGGGTTCTGAGAAAGCTGTGGGACTGTGATGCAAAGTCCTGCATGGTCAAGGAGCATTCTGTTGACAAGAGGCTTGCAATGGGAAGTCATGCATTGAAGATGTGTTGCGCGCCAGTTTTTCTGAAGAAGCTGTGGGGCTGTGATGTGAGGTCCGGCAGCGGGGATGCTTCATGCTTCGGCTGTTCTGAAGCAGAGCTATGAGAAGATGCATCACGCAGCATCGGTTATGCCCACAGGACCACATCTGGGCTGGTAGAGAAGCTTCAGGCCCACTTCCAAGGTCCAGGACTAGGGTGGCACCACTTGGAGGGGAACGACTCACAGCAGACAGAGTCCAGGTGCTGGGTTCAAGGTGGTTGAAGCCTTTTCTGTCACTTGGAGTCACTCTGATGGTTCTGGGTTCAAGAAGCAGCTCCAGTCCCTTTCACTCAGGCAGCAGGGCAGTTGGGCAACAGGCCAACAGAGTAGCAGTCCTTGCAGAGCAGCACAGCAGTCCTTCTGAGTCTTCCACGGGTCCAGAGGTGTTTGGTCTAAGGGTCCATTATTTATACCTGGTGCCGATTTTGTGGTAGGAGAAGGTTCTGGAGATTTCCACCCCCAGAAGTGCTTGCCCTGACCCCAGCTTGTCTGCGGGTCACAAATGACTAGTGTCAAACCCTTTGTAAGTGTGTTCAGGCAGAGCCTTTGTGATGTGCTAGTGTGGTATGTGACAGTTCCTCCCCCTTATCAAGTCAGAAATTGCCCATCCTGCCAACACCAATTCACCTTTGTCTGACTGTCTGGGAGCAATACACAAAGACCAACTGCCAGCTACACCTAGTCATGTGATCCAAGATACAGGCTACAGACACCAAATGTTTAGGACAAGAAAATACCAACTTTTTATGAGTGGCATTTCTCCGAATTGTGACTTAAAATCTGTCTTCAACATTAAAGAGGATTTTAAATTACAATTCTTTAGACACCAAACTCGAGATTCCTAATTGCTCTCAATTGAAAGTTAGCACTTATTAACCCCTTAACCGCGGTTCGAATTCCACCGCGGTGCGGCGGTTTTAATCAGCGGGCGGGGCTGCGTCGGCCAACGGACGTGCGCAGCACTACGGAGGTAGTGCTCGCGACGGCCGTTGGCCGACAGCAGCACTTAAGGGGTTAAATGTGATATGGTAACCTAATGTTATCCTATAGGAGAGGTAAGCCTTGAAGTAGTGGAAAAAGAATTTAAGAGTTTTTTACTACCACGACATATAAAAGTTAAAAGTACATGCCCAACTTTTTAAAGACACTGCACCTTGCCCTCTGGGCTGTTTAGGGCCCGCCCTAAGGAGTGACTTATATGTATTAAAAAAGAAGGTTTAGGCCTGGCAAAAGATTTATTTTGCCAGGTTGAAATGGCAGTTTTAACTGCATAGAGGCTGCAATGGCAGGCCTGAGACATGTTTAAATGGCTACTTAAGTGGGTGATATACGCAGTGCTGCACACCCACTAGTAGCATTTAATTTACAGGCACTGGGTACCTATAGTACCATTTTATTAAGAACTTACACGTAAATTAAATGTGCCAATTGGGTGTAAGCAAATGATACCATGTTTAAAGGAGAAGGTAGAAGCACTTTAGCACTGGTTAGCAGTGGTAAAGTACACAGTCTTAAAGCCAGCAAAACAAAGCAAAGTCAGCAAAAACAGGAGGATTGAAGGCAAAACATTGAGGAAAACTATGCCAAACATGTCAGGTCTAACAAGTTTTCTTTCTCCCTTGGGGATGGTGTCATTCAGCACGTCTAGCAGAGTTTGGTATTCCCAAGTCTGCCTCTGACTTGGCAAAGAAGCTGACACTCATTCTCTCCAGGCGTGGATCAAAGTACATGATCTTTCTTCGTAGAGTAGCCTCACATAACGACCTGGGATTTCCACCCAACATTTATCCCTGGATTGCAGACACTGATGTGAATTCCAGAATCCAGCCTGTCTCTATTTTGGGTTACGTCTATTTGTGTGGGGTTGGTGAGTTTCCCCTCGGCTGATGCTGTTGCAATGTTTTTATCTGCAGAATTAACACGGCAAGGGTGTGCCATTATAGGAGATTTGAAACGAAAGCATGAAAGAAGTAGCAGCATTTCCATTCAGCTACTACACAAATCTGTCTGCAGTGGCACTTCTGAAGACGAAGAAGCAGAAGGAACCCGAGGCTGCCTTTGCACTTCAAAGGGAGGTCAATCCAAAGCTTCCATCTAATGGAGCCCGGCTCGCGGCATAGGGGATACTGTGAAATGGCCGAAAGCTTCCCTCAATCAACAAGGAGCCTATGCAGGTTCAACTCCAGTTTCCATTTTGTCAACTATCCACACACTGGTTCCAAAATGAATTCCTGTCTCCTTGCTGTAAAGCTCAACACACACTCTTCATGTTCACTCTATGCTTTACATACAGAGTGCACATGCAGTCTCCACCAGGTCCCACATGGATGAAGCAAAGGCCGTGGTTGAGGAGGAATAGGCAGACCTATACCTGTAGAGGTGAGTAGGCTCTCCCTCTGAAGGTGGCAAGCCAACAAGACCTGCCATTTCCACAAAAATAGAATGCTTTCACCACCACCAGTCTCCCTCAGTCCAGTGAGAGGAAAGCAGTCACTTTCAAAAGGAGGGGTGCACTTTGTTTGCCCCCTAACTCCTGAGTCATTCTATGTAGTCTCACTCCTTTTCAGTGAAGCCTTCAGTAAAAACAAGTGATCTGAATGTTTATTGTGGTGCAAAGTGAACAAACTGTAGCAATATACTAATGACTTTCCTTAGCAGTCTGACACAGAACAGAGCCACACACTCTCCATAGCCATGCATTGGTATCTCTGTTCCAACAAAAAAAGAAGGAAAATGCCATTTGGGAAAATTTGGAACTTAATTTAACTTCTACTTAGACCAATATTATTATTCTGATAGGCATTGGCAACATTTGGAAACACTCAAAAGGGAGAGTTATTAGCAATAAATGCAAGAACTTCATTTTTGAAAATAAAACACAGCATATTGGGAAGCCTAAAGTCCAACTAGTGTTTAGCCCAAAATAGCTAGCCACACAGCAAAAGATCAATGACGATTGTCATTTTGCCTGAACAAGGCTCTCGTTAGGCAATGGTCAGTTCGAGCAACAAGCTGAAATATATAGACAGTTAGACCAGTAAATATATGCCTTCTCATAATTCTAGTCAATGGAGCTTAGTCATGTGACAGAAACGTGTTATTTTCAGCGAAAATGTATCTAATGTGCAGGTGGCAGTATCTTTCCCCATAGAAAGCACTGCCTTGAAGAGAACAGATCATTAACATGAACAAAGCTAGCCTCTTTATTCTCACAAAATCCTGCTTCCACTTTCCAGGCTTAAAAACAAGTTTACGTTACTAGGAAATGTGCAAAGTATAACCTGAGCCCAAATTGCGATTCGCTATTAAGGAATGGCTTCCCATTCATTCCTATGGGCCTCGAGGCCTATAGGAATGCATGGGAAGATATTCGCAATTTCTGAGTACCAAATAGGTACTCGCAAATTGCGCATGCAATTTCAAGGGGGCCAAAAGGCCACCCTGATGCACCCCTGAAATATACATGTGTGCACATGTGGCGCACATACATGCCCTAAGGGGGCACTTAGAAAGTGCATTTTTCAAGGAATTTGCAAATTACCACCAACCAGAAGTTGGTGGTAATTTGCGATTCCTTAATGCTAATTCGCAATTTGCGATGGCTACAAGAATTGCATTTAGGGAATCACAAATTGTGATTCCCTAACTGCATTCGCAATTTAGGTAATCGCAAATAATTGCGATTACCCATATTGCGATTTAAAAATGTTTCATACATTGCAAAACGCATTTTTGCGATCGCAAACAGGTCGATTCTGATACATCTGGCCCTAAGAGGGTTAACACATTTCCTAGGGGACGAAATGACGGAATATCCAGTTGCGGAAAAAAACAATAATGGACACCAAAGTGTTGAACATCAGAGAGATGACCAAAGGGAACACAGGACAAGACTCAAACACCTTGTAAAACAGGCAGCCCTGAATGATAGATAGACATTGTTGGGATGGAGAATAGTCACCTCATGGCTGTTGTGTCTACTGTCAGCTTGCTGGGGTGTAGAAAATTGGCTGTGGTGGCAGCTATCAGCTATTCTGTTTATATTGACAGGTCAGGCCTTTTTACCGGCCTATCTCCTGGAGAGTCGGCTACTGGCCTCTTCCAGCTTTTTGTACAATTGGTCTGCCAATCCCCTGCAACCAGGTCCTTTGTACATCCATGTGGGACATGGATGTTGTTGTGTGTCCACCGCTCTGGGTGCGTAGAGGATGCTGGTACAAGGCGTGAGTGATATGTGTTGCCAAAGTCACTGGGATCCTTTTTGTATTTGCTACATCTAAGTAGTACCTAAAATGGAGGGCTGAAGAGTTCCCAGTCTGCACATATGAATTGTAGGACTCTTCTAGAACATTCCTACATGTTTCGTCTGAAACATGAAGGCACTAAAGGATGATGGATGTTGAATCCATTGTGCTTTAAAAAAACAGTCCAACTTTGTTTTTTAACTATGATATGAGCACTTATTAACCTCTTCCATGCTCGTGACGGCCGGGAGCCGTCACGCGTCACGGTGGGCGTGTGTGCAGGATGGCCCCTGGCCGTCCGAATCCCCGCCCACTAATAAAAACGCCCGCACAGCGCAGAAATTCCGCGCGCACGGAAGGGGTTAAATAAAAGGAAATATTCAAGATACACCCATATACATTTTTCCTCAACTGGATCCCTGCATCTGTCCAGAAACAAATCTTATGGCAAGCTCCCATTTTTTGATTGAGCCCATATGAGGGGCATTCACCTACCCGGATGAAGGAAGACACCAATGATGAAGCATGACACCACTTGGTGGGTGGGGTGTCTTCTAATATTTTAAAAAAACCCTGTAGGATATCTGGTAGATCTCAAATTAGAGACTGATCGTGCCCAAGCCCTCGCATCATGTTGTGTAGAATGAGATTTAACTGGAAGGATGTGTGAAGGCTGTGGGTGACCTCCATCTCTTTCTCTCTTGGTGTGAAATTAAACTTCAATAGACTGACAGGACCTGCTGGGTAGACCCTGCTTCAAGGGAGAGAGTTGACTAACTCCTCACGTCTTTGGGGTGATCTTGCACAAGAAAGTTGCTGCTAAGAAGGAGAGAGCCGTGAAGGATCTGAACCGAAGACACTCTCTACTGCCTGATGGAAGGACTTGCACTCCTCTGTGAAGTTGAGAGCCAGGGATCCCTAAGTGACCCTGCAATGTTAGCGTGTCCATGCACCTCTGGGGATGGAGAGTACTATGGAACTGAGTGTCCGGCTAAGTTCCATTGCAGAACTGGGCACCAAGGACTCACGTAGGACTCAAGAAAACTAGACTGCTGTCTTGGTCCCTGCAACAAGAAATAAAAATAACGAAGGGAACCACATCGACAGAGACTAACGCAATGAACTAAATTATGCAGTGCAGTTATACTGATTTTCCTGATACCTCTGTAAATTACTTTAAGATCGGGAGATCTATAGGATATACAATTTTAACTGAAATTAGCCTTGAAAAAGAGGAGTGTTCCTTGAAACACATGTTGGCTGTATCTTGTATGTAATTGTTCACAGTATACAACCGAAATAAAGATAATCATCTTGGAAAATTGCGTGGACCTATTGAATTTATGCAATATCGCGATTGACAGACTAGACCGCCGTTAGGATTCAATTTGATTAAAATGCACCTGGGGTTTTGGTGCAGGAGGTGAAAGGCACCGGGCAGATTTTCCTTACCCCTCTCGCTCTGGATTACACATTGACTGTTAGGCTTGCATCCAGAACTAAGTGCTCACCGACACTACGAGTGTTGGCGGATCTTGCTTGTTTTGATGAAGGTTTTTGTGTTTGGGCCCGAGGTAGAACACAAGCCGCAAGTCAGTCAAGCTGTGAGCAAAGCCACACTATAGTAGCCTCCTCCACTGGTACTGGCGCTGTCTCCGCTCACCTCACGCTGACACCAAATACACCTCTCACACATGAGTTGGCAGGGCAATGGTCAGATCTCTGCTTCTTGTGCTCCATGGGCTGTGAAAAACTAACTTTTCGAGCTCAGCGCCCCACTGGCCTGCATCACCAATAAACTAGAACAAGAGAAAATATACTGTGCAAACCTAGGACATCCAGGAGGGTGGACAGATATTCTGACAGATTAGACCCACTACTTGGTTCAGTCTCCCCAATATCCTCCAGATAATAGATCCCTCCAAGAGAGGTCCCAGAGACTTGACTATTGCACAGAAAGTACTCTAGGAGGTGTCCCAATGGTGGCAGCACAGGGGGCCTCTCCAGTAACTATTAAAGACTATTAGTGCTACTCTGAATAATTTGTTGTTTCTGAAACATTATGTACAGTAATTAATTGTGTATGATTTGAGAAAAACACCTCTTCATTTTCAAAAGAACAAGCATTGGCGGGACATTGAATTACTAACAGGCATTGCTAGTTTGTAGATTTCTGAGTCTCTGACCCCACACCACTTCCCGGAATGAGGCTTGGACTGGTGGACTTCACTTGCCTGAGGGTCATGTGCTAAAGGGGTCTATTTGGCACCCAGTTTTGGGTGCAACTGTAAGGTTAAGCCCCAGGACATCAGTGATAAAAGTGTCTGACAAAATCTGAGCCAAGTATGCTGGACTGGGAAGCAAACCAGCCCTGGCAATTACGTCGGACCGGCCCTGGGGAGGGGGGTGGGTCGGGTGTGTTAGTGGGAAACACTGCTGCTGCGCTTTTGTTAAAGGGGCTGATATTGCAGCACTGCTGTAATACCGCCCCCCCCTCCTCCCCCAGTAACAAAAACGCCCCCCACCGGTCCAAAACAAGCCCCCACCTTTCCAGCCCACCGGGAAACAACGCCCAGTGCCCGCTACAGTCCGGTTCTGCCTGGAACTCTTGAAAAATGTTTCCATACTCCTGTTGCAGTCCATGCTCGGATTAAGTTTCATGTTACTGTTCCAGTCCTGATGAAGCAGGTTGTTCATTTCTGTTGGAATGTAGTTTTTTTGACTGCTCACCTCAGTTCACACAACAATCATTCAAGTGCATTAAGGGTGCCTAACAAAAATGAATGTGTCCTTCTGTAACGAAACTGGTGCTCATGTAAAGCGCTCTGATACCCGATGTCTCGGCTCTAGTGTGTGTAATATAAAACTAAAAAAAAAAAAGGGTTCCCTGTGACAAGAAGTGTGACCCAGAGCAGGACTCTGTGGTGTAAAGAGGCACACCAAGTGCATCCCTGTCTACTGAGCATGAGTTCCACCAGCTCACCACGCTCTTGAGAACTGACAGTGGTGGCAGTAACACATTTTTGTGACAGGACAAGCCTTATTTGTCACCTGCCAGGCAGAGTTGCCTACTGGCTTCTCCTGTATTTTTAAACGGGTCTCCCTGTCCCCTGCACCGCGGTCCTTTACTCCAACCACGGGGTACATGGATGCTGCATGTTTATATGTAACATAGAAATTCATTTTGATTTCCTACCCAAAATGGTCCATAAGATAGAGGCTACAGAGAACTACTGATATCAAAGTGAATTGCAGCACTTCTCTAGAGCACTCCTAAGATCATTTGCAGAGGATCAGCCTTCAGGATGTGGAGTGAAGGAGACAGAGGGTTTTTTCGAGGTGGAGGGACAATCACATGCCCTTTCCTGCTCCTTTGTTCCCAGGAATGGCTACCAAAAGCAGGTCAACGGGTGCTTAAGTGGTTCAGCCTCCCCTGCCTTTGTGTCCTTGCTTTGGGTCTCCCATGACAGGAGACTCAAACCTCCACCCCTCTTTCCTGGTAAGTCTGAAAACAAAGACTATGGCTGGACCGGTCAGGGATGAATAATCAAACATCAGGTACTGCCCGAACCTGGTCCCAGAGTGGGACCTTGTAATACACAAATGCTGTCTGCAACATTAGTATAAAGAAGGGACAGAAACTACCAGCCAGTGTGCCAGGAATTCTCTACCATAATCCTAGGGTCCCAACCCAGAGGAGACCACAAAACTCTTTTGTGAGTCAGGGTTGGGGTCTCTGACTGCCAACTCCTGATCGCCTGGTTGGGGGACAGGAACCTGAATATTTGGCAAACTTGTCAGGGGAGATGCCTGAGGCTTGTCTTGAGGGGAGGAGCTGACTGACTGCTGGAGGTGCCCCTGCAGGAAGAAAACATTTCCTTCAAAAGGAGGACTGCGAGGACCTGAGGCAGAAGGAACAGAACACCGCTTGTTACAACCCACAGCAGGACCTGCACTAATCAGTCTGTGCGGCAAACTCTTGAAGCCCTAGGGCCCCTTTGGTGTACCAAGAAGTAAAGCGCCTGCGACTGCTGGTGTGCCTGAAGAATCAAGACTGCAAATTGGCGGTCACCTCAACCGAAACCCACCACTTCGAGAGAGTGGGCACTACTGCAAGATCATATACTGCTATAGGTGGCTTTTCGCAATCTACTTGGGAGTTCTTCATCTTGCATAGATAGAGGGCTTGTATTTGGACCGGAGAGAGAGCCCCCATTGAAGACACACCTGGATACGGGTGATGCTGGTGGAGCGAGGCCTTCATCTCACCGGATAGAGCACCACAACAGCTCCTTCGCCAGTCGACGGAGGCTTCAACTGTGTTGCCTTGGCTGGGCCTGACCCAGCACACCTGCTCCTGCTGGGTCATGCAGGACCACAAGCCACCGAAAGTGATACTACCATGGCCGCAGTCGGCCAGAGAAGTCAGAACTGCTCCGAAGACAGGACACTAAGGTATAGTGCAAGGGAACGGCGTCAAAGGGACTGTGACATTTTACTTTGTGAGACACATACATCACACATTGTCTAAAGGGAGAAGTAGGTAGGGATGGGAAAACACGGTAAGGAGTAGATAGAGATGGGAAAACACAGTAAGGACAGGGTAGGGATGGGAATACACGATAAGGGGCGCCAGAGGCCCTAACCCCACCTATTCCTGCATAGGGCAGTGCAATGCATTTGCATTGTAGAAAATTGCAGAATACCTTGGCATGGTGGATAGTCATTGCTAGTAAATGCTAGTGTCCCTTCAGAGAGATTGTCACATTGCTGTCAGTGAACCGCATTTTCTTGCTTCTAAAATTGTATAATTGTATGTACGATGTTGTGTGACTGAAGTAACGTACTTTCTCTTTGGGTAAAAGGACTGGATGGACGTTTCATCATTGATTTTTAATAGTGAGACCTGAGCCTCTGTCCCACACCACCTCCGTTAGTAAGCCTTGAACTGCCCGATAGATCCTTAGGGTCAAGTGCTAAAGGGGTGCGCTTGGTGCTTAGTTTCAGGCTCAATAACACGTTAACAATCAGTATACCAGTGGTAAAAGGCTCTGATTGTTACAATCTGATCCCAGTAACCATAGTTACAATGTACATATTACAACTGCTGCCGAATCAATGTTTATACCTTGTTTCACTTAAACAATTCCCAAAGTAGGTGGGATATGTGTTTCCTGGCGACATATGCTGATTTAATACACCGTAATGCCTTTAATATTGTCTTTTACTGTATGTAGCCTATCTGCTATGTGTAACCACTCAAAGGATCATGGCTGTGCTCCTGTCTGTGCCATGTGCAAACGCTCTGACTGAACTGCTATTCATTTACATTTATCCCCTGTTGCCAGGCATACATCATCTTCAGCACGTGAGAAAAGACAAGGTCTATTAACAACAAATGGTCTCTTTCCTCGACTTTAATAATATATAAATATATATATATATATATATATATATATTATCTACTGGCGGTCGCCAGTAGATAGTTATAGTTAGGACCTATTTTCCATAGGATATCCGCGACATTCTATTTGAAATAACTCTCTTGCCGGTTGACGAATCTTCGCGAAATTTTCAAACTTTATGGCCCGCTCCGGTCCGCTCCTACCCTGAAAGTTTTGGGGTGATTCGTCAAGCGGGGGCCGAGAAAAAAGGGGGTCCCAAAACGTGTTTTCCCCATTCATTTTCCCTTAGGAAACTTTAGACACGGCTACAGCCCGAACTGCTGAACGGAATTACACCAAATTTGGCAAAGAGGTAGTTCTTGGTTCAGAAAGAACCCTTTTGTTAAATGGTGTAAATCCGTTCAGTAGTTCCTGAGAAAATCAAAATGAAAATCACATATATATCTATGGCCGCGTTGGATTCGCGCACCCTCCCGATCACGAGCTGCATGCTAATTGGCTGTCAACACTCCAAACCAGGAAGTGTTGGCAGCCATTTTGTCCCTCGGTAGAACCGAGGGACAGAAACAAGTGCGCAAAACGCACAAAGGGGGCAGGGTAGAAACACCCTGACCCCCTAGGTCTGCTCATGGGGTCCCACAAGGACCCCCTGGGCAGAAAAAAGCATTTTTTTTTTTTTTTTAAATCGGCAGGATGCGCTCAAGGTGCGCGGATCCTGCCGAAAAAAAAAAAATCGAAGCGCGGTCTCCCGCGCTTCGATGCAAATTGGCCCCCGGGTGGCCCAAGTCCCGGGGGCATGCAGGGGTGTGTTTATTGTTTATATGGGGGGCCTCTAAGGCCCCCCAAGCCCCGGGGACCGCCACCCCCCGGGGCTTAATAAAAAAAATGGTGCGGGAGGGCTCTTTGCCCTCCCGCTGCCCCGGGGACCGCCACCCCCCGGGGCTTCTTTTTTTTAATTTTAATAACGTGTGGGGGGGGGCTCCAGCCCCCCCACATGCCCCGGGGACCACCACCTCCCCGGGGCACATAGAAAATAAATGTGGGGGTCCGTTACGGACCCCAGAGCCCGGGGACCACCACCTCCCGGGGCTGTGCAATTCAAGGGAGGGGGCCACGCGGACCCCCTCCTGGAGCCCTTGATGGCCCTGGGGACCGCCACCCCCCAGGGCCGGCTCCTGCAGTGTCCCGGGTGCCTACCCCGGGACACTGTAGTTTGCAATGGCAGGGACGGGAGCCTCGCGGCTCCCGTCCTGACATTGCAAACTTGCTTGGATATTGGAAGAGAGAGCAGGAAACCTGCTCTTGCTTCCAATATCCAAAGCTGATTGCTTTCCACACGGGGAGCAGCATGTTAGCTGCTCCCCATGTGGAAAAGCAATGCCGGCTCCCAAGGGACGCGGGAGCCGGCGGGACTGTGGGGGATTGGGGACCCCCCACAGTCCCCAACCAGAGGCCAGGCCCCGGGGGATGGGGTCCCCGGAGCCATAAGTGGCCAGGGAGGGGGCCACGCAGCCCCCTCCCCAAATTTAAAAAATAAAAAATAAAAAGTGCAAGGCCGGCCCCGGGGATGGGGTCCCCGGGGCCTTAAATGGCCTGAGGAGGGGGCCACGCAGCCCCCTCCAAATCTATAAAATAAAAACCAAGGGCATGCCCCGGGGATGGGGTCCCCGGGGCCAATACAGGCCCAGGGAAGGGGGCCACGCGGCCCCCTTCCCGTTTTTTTTTTTTAAATTTAAAAAATAAAATGCTCAGGTTCCGGGGGATGGGGTCCCCGGGGCCAAAAGTGGGCAAGGGAAGGGGGCCACGCAGCCCCCTCCCATTAAAAAAACAAAAAAAAAAACGACCGGCATTGTGCCGGAGGCCCCGCCCCCCTCCCTGCAGTACTCTGCAAACGCGCCCCCTGGCGCGTTTTAAGAAGGGGAAGTAATTCCCCTTGAATACTGGGGGTCCCTGGGGCCAACTAGCCCACCAGGAACCTCCAGTATGCGCCAGGGGCTGCGTTGCAGAGAGGTGTACAGAGGCCACGCCCCTTTTACACCTCTCTGCAACGCAGCTCTGTGGCGCTTTTAGAAGTACATGGTGGGCTAGTTGGACTCCAGGGACCCTCAGAATTGAAGGGGACTTAATCCCCCAACTTAAAACGCGCCACGAGGCGCGTTTGCACCGTGGTGAAGGGAGGGGGCGGGGCTTCAGGTGACATGTGTGCAAACAGGCCCCGTGGCGCGTTTTAAGATGGGGAATTAAATCCCCTTCAATCCTGAGGGTCCCTGGGGCCAACTAGCCCACCATGTATTTCTAAAAGCGCCACAGAGCTGCGTTGCAGAGAGGTGTAAAAGGGCGTGGCCTCTGAACACCTCTCTGCAACGCAGCTCCTGGCGCATACTGGAGGTACAGGGTGGGCTAGTTGGACCCCAGGGACCCTCATGATTCAAGGGGCCTTAATCCCCCAACTTAAAACGCGCCACGGGGCGCGTTTGCACAGATATCACCTCAGGCCCCGCCCCTCCCTTCACCATTGTGCAAATATTCCTCTAAAATCAGCCGAACTACGAATTCCGATTTACTCACCTGTTATCAGGAGAGACCTCAGTGCTGCATCTTTCAGCCCAGTACTGATCCTGAAAAGTAATTTTAACCGTACTTACCAGTAACTTGAATTTCCTTCCATAGGATATCATTGTCTGCTTTTTGCTGAAAAAGTTTGTGTCGATTTTTGAAACATACAAATATTCCTCTAAAATCAGCCGAACTATGAATTCCGATTTACTCACCTGTTATCAGGAGAGACCTCAGTGCTGCATCTTTCAGCCCAGTACTGATCCTGAAAAGTAATTTTAACCGTACTTACCAGTAACTTGAATTTCCTTCCATAGGATATCATTGACTGGTTTCACTTGGAAATTCTTCTAAGTGTGCAGTTTTGGAACTTTAGAATATTCCTCTAAAATCAGCCGAAATACGAATTCCGATTTACTCACCTGTTATCAGGATAGACCTCAGTGCTGCATCTTTCAGCCCAGTACTGATCCTGAAAATAAATTTTAACCGTACTTACCAGTAACTTGAATTTCCTTCCATAGGATATTATTGTCTGCTTTTTGCTGAAAAAGTTTCTAAGTGTCGATTTTTGAAACATACAAATATTCCTCTAAAATCAGCCGAACTACGAATTCCGATTTACTCACCTGTTATCAGGAGAGACCTCAGTGCTGCATCTTTCAGCCCAGTACTGATCCTGAAAAGTAATTTTAACCGTACTTACCAGTAACTTGAATTTCCTTCCATAGGATATCATTCACTGGTTTCACTTGGAAATTCTTCTAAGTGTGCAGTTTTGGAACTTTAGAATATTCCTCTAAAATCAGCCGAAATACGAATTCCGATTTACTCACCTGTTATCAGGAGAGACCTCAGTGCTGCATCTTTCAGCCCAGTACTGATCCTGAAAAGTAATTTTAACCGTACTTACCAGTAACTTGAATTTCCTTCCATAGGATATCATTGACTGGATTCACTTGGAAATTCTTCTGTGTGGAGTTTTGGAACTTTATAATATTCCTCTAAAATCAGCCGAAATACGAATTCCGATTTACTCACCTGTTATCAGGAGAGACCTCAGTGCTGCATCTTTCAGCCCAGTACTGATCCCGAAAAGAAATTTTAACCGTACTTACCAGTAACTTGAATTTCCTTCCATAGGATATCATTGTCTGCTTTTTGCTGAAAAAGTTTCTAAGTGTCGATTTTTGAAACATGCAAATATTCCTCTAAAATCAGCCGAACTACGAATTCCGATTTACTCACCTGTTATCAGGAGAGACCTCAGTGCTGCATCTTTCAGCCCAGTACTGATCCTGAAAAGTAATTTTAACCGTACTTACCAGTAACTTGAATTTCCTTCCATAGGATATCATTGACTGGTTTCACTTGGAAATTCTTCTAAGTGTGCAGTTTTGGAACTTTAGAATATTCCTCTAAAATCAGCCGAAATACGAATTCCGATTTACTCACCTGTTATCAGGAGAGACCTCAGTGCTGCATCTTTCAGCCCAGTACTGATCCTGAAAAGAAATTTTAACCGTACTTACCAGTAACTTGAATTTCCTTCCATAGGATATTATTGTCTGCTTTTTGCTGAAAAAGTTTCTAAGTGTCGATTTTTGAAACATACAAATATTCCTCTAAAATCAGCCGAACTACGAATTCCGATTTACTCACCTGTTATCAGGAGAGACCTCAGTGCTGCATCTTTCAGCCCAGTACTGATCCTGAAAAGTAATTTTAACCGTACTTACCAGTAACTTGAATTTCCTTCCATAGGATATCATTCACTGGTTTCACTTGGAAATTCTTCTAAGTGTGCAGTTTTGGAACTTTAGAATATTCCTCTAAAATCAGCCGAAATACGAATTCCGATTTACTCACCTGTTATCAGGAGAGACCTCAGTGCTGCATCTTTCAGCCCAGTACTGATCCTGAAAAGTAATTTTAACCGTACTTACCAGCAACTTGAATTTCCTTCCATAGGCTAACATTGACTGGTTTCACTTGGAAATTCTTCTAAGTGTGGAGTTTTGGAACTTTATAATATTCCTCTAAAATCAACCGAACTACGAAAACCGATTTACTCACCTGTTATCAGTAGAGAACCCAGTGCTGCATCTTTTAGCCCAGCACTGACCATGAAAAGTAATTCTAACCGTACTTACCAGTAACTTGTATTTCCTTCCATAGGAATCCATTGTCTGGTTTTCAGCAGAAAAGTTTCAAAGTGTCGATTTTCACAAACTACAAATATTCCTTAAAAATCGCCTGTATGACTTAAACGCATTCTTTCAACTGTTTACAGGAGATGCACCAGTGCTGGATCCAGGATCCAACACTGAGTAAGAAAAAGTAACGATAACACTACTTACCTGCTAAGTGAATTTCCTCCCATAGGATAACATTGGTGATTCTATGTGAAAAAGTTTCTAAGTGTCAACTTTTAAAATACAATAATATTCCTTAAAAATCAGTACTGTAACCAAAACGCTTTTACTCAACTGTTTACAGGAGATGTCCCAGGACTGAATCTAGGATCCAGTCCTGTGGTTAGAAAAGTAATCCATAAAGAAACTAATTGCATTTAACTAGAAATTCACATTGAGCTCAATGTTGCATTGTGTTTGAAATTGTGTTGCCCATTGCAACAACTGTAACTACTGTACTTAAAACTCTATTGCCTATTTGCAAACTATTTAAACTAAAGTAATTCATTCTGAGAAAGTATATTTTGTAATGTAATGTATAATGTAATTACAATGTAATTTAATAAATAAAATATCTAAAAATAAATAGTTTTAAAAAATGTAGTAAATCAGTCTCAAAAAATAAATATAACAATTAATACATTTAAAAATTGTCATTTACAAAACCTTTGAAATTCACTGAAAAAACCATAGGTTTTAGGGGCGTTATAGTTAGAAATTAGCATTTAAAAACCTTTGAAATTCACTGAAAAAACCACAGGTTTCAGGCACGTTATAGTTAGAAATTAGCATTTAAAAAACCTTTGAAATTCACTGAAAAAACCATAGGTTTCAGACACGTTATAGTTAGAAATTAGCATTTAAAAAACCTTTGAAATTCACTGAAAAAACCATAGGTTTTAGGGACAGTTATAGTTAGTTGGACATTTCACTCGTACAAAACCATAGAAATTCCCCCGTTATAGTTAGTTCAGCTAACTATAACTCGCGCCCCCGCAATGCACTGCTGATGACGTCACATATTACATCACTCATGACATGGTCAGTGACATCACTGATGACATCACTGATGACATCTCAAATGACATCACTGATGACATCATGCAGTGACTGTGTGTTTCTATAGTGTATTGAATAATGAGTGGGTGTATAAGTGTCTGGATGGATGATTTAGTAGGTGCGTGACTGACTCTATAAGTGAGTGATTAAACGTATCTTACTAAATGCATGGGTTAGTGACTAAACTGGGTCCCGTTGTTGCTCTAACGTTCTTGCTTGTCACTGCTGATCCTTGCTGTGGGCGCTGTTAAACGCCTATTTTGGACGCTGTATTCCGCTTCATCACCCTTTGGAGGACTACATCACCCAGGGTGCAACGCGAGCCTGCCCAGGTGTTTCGGGTCCTGTTGACGAGGGGAGGCACCGGACCATCTTCGCGCATAAAGCGCAGCCTCTACACCCGCAGCGTGGGTCCCGTTGTTGCTCTAACGTTCTTGCTCGTCACTGCTGATCCTTGCTGTGGGCGCTGTTAAACGCCTATTTTGGACGCTGTATTCCGCTTCATCACCCTTTGGAGGACTACATCACCCAGGGTGCAACGCGAGCCTGCCCAGGTGTTTCGGGTCCTGTTGACGAGGGGGAGGCACCGGACCATCTTCGCGCATAAAGCGCAGCCTCTACACCCGCAGCGTGGGTCCCGTTGTTGCTCTAACGTTCTTGCTTGTCACTGCTGATCCTTGCTGTGGGCGCTGTTAAACGCCTATTTTGGACGCTGTATTCCGCTTCATCACCCTTTGGAGGACTACATCACCCAGGGTGCAACGCGAGCCTGCCCAGGTGTTTCGGGTCCTGTTGACGAGGGGGAGGCACCGGACCATCTTCGCGCGCATATATATATATATTCATATTTCCCATATTGAACCAATAGGTGCCCAGTGCACTTTCGGAACGAGACATTGTGCTCTAGCTTGGTAGTACTCCAAACTGGAAATCACACACCGATGCTTCCAGAACGCACATAAATGCCCTTACACAGGACACACAACTGACGATTGGGCCACACTACGTCACCTCTATCTCCATTTATTTAATGCACTGTATGTTGTCTCAACATGACTGCCAGTGTGTAACAAGACACTGTCATACATACCACATTCATACTCAGCCTCTCCAGAAGCCACGGGTGTGCTGCCCCATCAAGTCCTCTTCTGAATCTCTGCCCCAATACTGATCGAAGACCTCTTTGTTGTTTCAGAAGTACACCCAAATGTCATATGATTCCTAGAATACACGAGAAAATTTCCAACATTAAACAAGAATTGCGCTTAGCCTTACATAGACCTACCATTTTTGGTCTCGCCTACTAGTCAGCACATGCGCTATCTGTTGCAAGACGTATTCTTAGCTTACAGTGGCGTAATACCACACCAATTGCTTACCATTGGTTTGTTTTATTGTCACTTTAATTTGCTTGCTTCTTATTTGCTAGATCGTGTGGTCTTTCCCTCCTCTTTCCGCGTTTGTCCCTCTCATGGAGCATGGATGCTGGAAAAAAAACGCTTTCGCAATTGTTTTCTTTTTAGTTACCAATCCAACATAGATCTGTAACAGAATAGGAAAAGAAAAGGTGGCCACGTCATTTTGTAGGTGCACTGTACACGTCGAAAGTATTTTTTTTTTTATAATTCTTTAGCCATGCTGTAAGGCATCCGGAATGCTGTGCAGCGTGGCTAAAGACCATTGGCAAAGCCAATAGGTCTCGAAGGTGAGACCTATTGGCTTTGCCACTGCTTGTTCCTCATGTCTTGACCATATACATATAATATTTCTTCCTCTCTAAGGACTCTTTCCAATATTTTTTAACTATGAAATATTTTTTCCAGCTGCTCTCTAATCCATTGATTTATTCACAGACAGTCTGATCTCACTTTTCACGTACCAGCGACTCACATTTTAAAACTGATGTTGCGTGTATGTACAGGTATCTCTGTTTGGAGTTGCCACTGCTTGTTTATGGTTATTGTCATGTTTTGCAGTTCCCACTGCATGGAGTTGTATCCCACTTATTTCAAAGTATATAATGCATTTAATAATTGAATAGCATTCTTAAAATATGTCAACCCACACAGTACTTAAGTACCTTCCAGCCTTAAGTAAGCCCTAAGCACACGTGCCATCGAGGTTGAAGCACGTGTTGGCTGACTCCTTAATTTGACAACCTGAAAAACCTGAATGAAATATGTAAACTTGCTGAACCACAACCTTGCATAGTTTCCTAGGTAAACTTTGATTAGGCTTTGCTTCTTCTTTGATCACTGAAATGTACTTTAATATTTTGCGTATCCACAATCAGTCCTTCCTGTGCCCAACAACCCCTGTGTGACCTGGAACTCCTGAAAAAGTTCCCTCCCTTTCACTCTCCTGAGAGCCTCGTGTTAGCCTAGCTGTACAGTTTCTTGTTGCTCCCCCTGCCTAATTGATCCTGAAAATACTGTCCTTAGCTTGGTAGGCCTCCTGCCTGTGACTTTTTCTGTCCTGAAATAGCTTACGGTTACTGCCCTGATGGAGCCTCACATTCCTGTCCTAAGAGAGCCTCTTGTTATGGTCATTGTGATGATGGAACCTTATGGTACTGTCACTGTCCTGGCTGTCTCCTGCCACTGTCTCTTCCCGCTTTTCTCCTGCTACAGTCAGTCCCCCTTTAGTATCTTGGTGCAGTCATTGCTGGATAGCTAGAGTTCCCTGTCACTATTAATGCCTTGTTAGAGTTTCCTGTTGCCTGTCTCTGCTCTGGCAGTCTCCTGCTACAGTCCCTGTCCTAGTGACCCCCTGTTACTCTCACTATTCCGCTACAAGCCCCTGACTCTGGCAGTCTCCTGATAGCGTCACTGCCCTGGTAAATCCCCCTGCAGCTGTCACTGCCACAATAAACTTTCTTGTTATTACCCTGATAGTGCTCCCTGCTACTGTCACTGCCCTATATACCGTCTTGTTATTGCCCTGGTACTGTCCCTGTACTGCAAGTCATGAGCTACTGCACGGCCTGGAGAGAGCCAGGAGGTACCGGACCTGGAGACAACCACGCCTCTGTCACTGGTCACTGTCCTGATTGAGCTTCTTGTTTTAGTCACTGCCCCAATAGATCTTCTTCTTACTACCCTGATAGTGCTTCCTGTTACAGTCACTGCCCCCAATAGACCCTCTTGCTGTTACTCTCTCTGTTACTAACACTGCCCCAATAGGCCTTCTTTTTATTGTCCCAATAAAACTGCATGGCACTGCCCTATAGACAGTGCTTTAAATGGGCCGGTACTCACCGGTACTGAGTACCGGCACTTCTCATTTTCACCGCTCTGAGTACCGGCACTTCTCTGCTGCCAAGGAGAGTACCGGTACTCATCAAAGGTAGGCTCATTGTTGCTTTGGCTCATGAGCACGAACGAGGCTGTCCGACAGCCAAAGCGCCTCTAGCCCAAGCTGAGCCACCTCTAAACAATTCAGCAGGGCTCACCTGCATAATGTCCGGTGTTCACCACCACGCTGTGTTTGACAGAGCAGGGTCCATTCAGGCCCTGTTCTGTCAATCACATTCACACCATGGTGAGCATTTGTGCACACACTCGAATCCAGGCATCCAGCTGACAGCAGCAATAGCAGCAATTAAGAAAGCCATGGGAGATAAGGAGTGTAAAATGGCCTTTATCCCACCTGAGTCTTTTGTGTGAGTGTCTGTCTGCTTGTGTCTGGGTGTTTGCCTGCTTGTGTGCGCATGTTTGTGTGTGTGAGAAAAGCGGGTGAAAGAGGGAGAGAATCCAAACACCAGGGAGGTGTTTTAAAGGACATTCTTGGAATGCTTTGTGTGAGCATTGCTGCTTGTTTCTGTAGAATATATAAGTATTCGGCCACATAGTAGAAGTGTCTTATGTCTTGTCCTTAGCCCCGCCCCTAGCCCCGCCCACTTGCTACACTCATAGCTCATTTTAAGAGTACCTGCACTTATTTTTTCCCATTTAAAGCACTGCCTATAGACCTTCTTAGTATTGCCCTGCCACTGTCACTGCCCTACCAGTCGTGTGCTACCTCACTGCCTTGAAAGAGCCAGAGGGCACTGGGACTAGAGACGATTCTGTCACTGTCCCTTATCACTGCCCACATAGTGAGCACTCGGTCCCTGGCACTTCCTCCACAGCCCCTGTGGGGTCTGGAGGGCCTTCTCCCTCCTCTATGAAGTGGTCATCGGGACGGGGCTGCTCTGCCCCCGGGATGCTCTCAGGTGCTGCTCTGTCATTTGTCCTCGAAGCCCGTGCTGATGAGCGAGGCACTTTAAGAGCCCTGGAGAGAATGCGCCCTGCTGGCAGATCCCATCATCTGATTAGTGAGAAATTAATTAATTTAGGAGGAGGCCCGTACGCGTGGCAGAGGACGGAGATAAGAGGGGCACACCGTCTCGGCCTGTGAAGGGCAGCACGGATTCCATGGCGCGACACCGTCCGTTAACCCTTTCCTCGTCTTCAAGACCTAAGCTAGGGTCCAAAATCTGTGCCCTGGCCTCTGTTGTGTTTCACACACTGATGGAAGGAGTGAGTGCTTGAAAGAATCTCAGCGGCTGTCAATCGCGTCCAGCACATACTTTTTCTTCCTCTGTGCCACTCCAAGCAGAAACAAGCCCGACGTGTGACAGGTATGACCAGACGTGGGTCACGTGCTCATGTTGGGAAAGAGGGTGCCATGCAGCCATGATACAGACCACTTAATATGTGTGAAAAAGGCCGCTTTATTGAAACAGGTGCACATTACAACCAAAATAACCTGGCAACTGCCTTACAAAATGAAAACCTCGCTATACATGCTATACATCCGTTAGACTACTACCTGACCCCACCCCCACCCCTACGATCACCCCAACATTCCCCACCTTGCAATCAGGCGCGGTCGGTGGTAGGAGTGCCGGTCGGGCGGTGACGTGGGGCGGGGGAGGGGCAGGGTGGGGGGTAGTAAACTACGGATTAAGGCCTAATACAGGTAAGTAAACATTTAAATAAATAAAACGAATTTCGTTGTGAGCGCTGCATTGCCAAATGCGATGCAGTGCGCGCAACGAAATTCTTCATGCTACACATCAGCACAGCCCCTTTCTCCTTGCAAAGATAATTCTCCCCCAAATGCTGAACTAATATACCTGAGTACCGTCCACCCACCAACATACTGTTCAGACAGGGGACCAGCTCTCTCCAAAACATGCCTTCTTTCCCTTTCCATGTGATCTTAAACAAACGCTCGTTGAAACCTAAATTCTGACCAAAGTAACTGCCGAGCTTGCACTTGAGCCCATTTAACAAACGAGTGTCCAACCATCCAAATGGCCATCTCCTCCGCCTCTGGGCCGGACACAGAACCTGCATGTTGGAAATGGCCCTTTTTGCAGGGTTATCCCCAAACTTTTTGCTTCTTCCTCCTATTTTTTCCTGACCTGTTTGTGTTGGTGTTAGGACTCTGGGCACTTTACCACTGCTAGTCAGCGCTAAAGTGCAGATGCTCTCTGTAAATTGTGTTATGGATTGGTGTTTCCATGATTGGATATTTGATTTACTTGTTAGTCCCTAGTAAAGTGCACTGAGTGTGCCAGGGCCTGTAAATCAAATGCTACTAGTGGGCCTGCAGCACTGATTGTGCCACCAACACGAGTAGCCCTGAAAAAGTACCTCAGACCTGCCACTGCAGAGTCTGCGCGCAGTCTGGTACTGCCATGTCGACTTGGCAAGTGCACCCACTTGCCAGGCCCTAACCTAACCTTCCCTTTTCTTACATGTCAGCCACCCCTAAGGTAGGCCCAAGGTACCCCTGTGGGCAGGGTGCAGTGTATGTGAAAGGTAGGACATGCCCTGGTGTGTGTGGCATGTCCTGATAGTGAATTACTGCCAATTTCGTTTTTCACCATTGCAAGGCTACCTGTTCCCCATAAGACAGAATGGGAAGTTTGTTTATAACATCTTATAAACATAACTGGCCCTGGGAACTAGGTAGGAAAATAAAGTTTAGTATGCCTGAACTCAGAATCTAAAGATGCATCTTTTAGGGAAGGTGATTTTTACATTCTGTGTTTGAAAATACCACTTTTAGAAAGTAGGTATTTTCTTGCTCAGTCATCCCGTGTGCCTCTGCTGGAATGTGGATTGCATGTCTGGGTTTTGGATGACAGAAGGCTGGGGAGCAGGAGTGGCTCCAGATAGTCTAGGTGGGTCAGGAAAGGGCTGAATAGACCTGGGCTGCAACTTGGGAAGGGGGAGGAGATTTCCTTGCACCTCAAAGGGCCTGGTCTGCCCCTGACAATGCCGTCTCCACCTCCTGCCAGGAAGTCACACCAGAGAAGGCAGAACTGGTTCTGGCTGGGCACGGACACTCTCTGCCTAAAGGATCAAAGGATTTTGGGATATAAATATTGGGGCCCAGACCCCTGAACTTTAGAACTCTTTTGGACCAAGAAGACTGCCAAGAAGAAGAGCTGGAGAAGCTGTGAGGAGGGACTACCACTTTGCTGTGTGCTTTGCTGTGTTGGCCTGCAGTGGCTGCTTCTGTCTTGGGCAGTGAAAGGACTGTACTGAACTTTCTGCAATCTACTTTTGTGAGTTTCTCCAAGGGCTTGAGGTAGAGCTTGCCCCCTGTTCAAGAAGTCTCAGGCACAACAAAGACTTCAAGCTCTTCTGCCCTCAGCACTGGGGACTGTGTGTTTTGTGCTGCAACAGAAGAAAAAGCAACCCGACGACGTGGACAACGCCGCTGCCGACTCCGTGTCCTGACGGCACCGCAGAGGGCACCGCCGCAACGCCGCACCGCGACCCTGGTCTCTCCGACGACGCCTGCTGACGCCACCACCGAGCCGCTGCTCGCACCGCGACCTGTGGGCACCGCACTCCGCACCGTCTCGCTTCACGACGACGCCTTGGTATCCCAGACGACGACGCCCACGCCGAAATCGACGCCGCTGCTTGCACCGTGGTTCGAGGGCACCGCTCGTAAAGTTACATGACGCACCGCCCTCATCCCGTACCGCAGCCTTGGCCTGCCGGCGCCATCGACTCCAGTTCGTCAGCCGACGACAGTGCTTCAGCAACGACGACGCCGCTGCTTGCACTGCGACCTGCCAGCACAGCGACGAGCACCGCATTCACTTCGCACCGCGACCCTGGTCTCACCGACGACACCATCTGACGCCGACACCGAGCCGCTGCTCGCACCAGGACCTGAGGGCACCGCACGCCGCACAGCTGCACTTCACACTGCAGCACCCGACGCCTGCCGACGCCAGCGCTCCTGACTTCACCAGAGAGGAGTTCGATCTGCAACATGTGTGACTTCGAGGGCCCCGACGACTCCTGCACCGACCTCCGGAACCGACGCCTGCGGACGCCGTGCTTTCAGAAGCTCAATGAGAGGTCACCGACGCCCTGCATTTCTAAAAGGTACTGTTTGCGGGTCTTCCCGACACCGTAGCTGGCCCGCGACGCCGCGGTCAGCCAGAACTGTTTGGATTTGTTTGCTCACGACGCCGTGATAGCCCCGGACGGAGCTATCGACATCAAGGAACTGTTTTTCAAGCATATTTTGATAACTGAAGATTTTTAAGTACTGTATTGTGGATTTTTATCGTTTTTGGTCTTGTCTTAAGTATATAAAAATATTGGATATTTTTCTAAACTGGTGTGGTATCCTTTTGTAGTGCTTACACTGTATTACTGTGGGTTATGTGCAAATGCTTTACACACTGCCTCTAAGATAAGCCTGACTGCTCGTGCCAAGCTACCAAGGGGGTGAGCAGGGGTTATTTTAGGAGTGTAACTCCCTTATCCTGACTAGAGTGGTGGTTTCTGCCTGACTTTGGCACATGCCCTAGCCAACCAAAAATCCCATTTCTAACACTGCAAAAAATAAAAGGCAGTAAATTTCACATATTACTGTCTACCGCACGCATTTCATCCCCCAAACCCCTCACATAACGCCTATAGCACTGTGACGACCAGCCGCCTAGCTGCATAATTTCATCCTGAGCCCACCCTCTATGACCTGCCTCCGACGCCGCACTGATGCGGGAAGAATGTGTCCCATATTCTGCCCCATCCACTCCCAAGTGCTGCAGAGCTTTCTGGAGAACCGCTAACAGCTGATATGCCCTCACTCTACCCCCACCCTATGCCTGAATACTTCTCCCCTAGATGTTCCACAAAAACCCGACCATTGTGATGCCCACCAAAGTGGACATGGGCCTGGTGCCTCCACTGCCTGTAAAAGAACCCATCTACCCATGCCCCGCTGGTCTGTTTTCAACTAACTCAGCCATATTTGCAAACTCCCTTCGAGCGTGACCACAACCTCCAAAGACACTCCTCTGCTCCTTTTTTCCCCAGCAATTCTGACATCCGAAATGCCCGAAAGAAATCCACACCATCAGCGTGGAAAAAAGGCACGCTTCTTCCTCGTCCCTGCACACCTCCGGCAATACAGATATCAGACGGCACAATAGCTGCCACGAAATTGGCTTCCTGGCCTTCACCGCTGAGCCCTGTTCCCGCGCCCAGCCTTCCAGGAGTCTACATCCCAAATCCCCCTGCCGATGGAGCATAGCCCCATAACAATTTACCCATAAACGCAATCCCTGCTAACCTCCCGGCAATGATAACCCTCGTCAGACCTCTCTCAATCAGGTCTAGTATATATTGTATGATGTCATCAGCCCGCAACCACCATTCATCCCACCCCTGTGCAACCGAACGCAGAAACTCTCTCCAGGCCAGGATATACGTAACCCTAGTGGATTCAGCAAGTGACTCTATCACCAATTGTAACAGCGGGCATTGCCTACGTACCACAGCTGCTGAGGCATAGGCGTCGGGTCCTGTCGGCGTCCTTGGCCAGCCCTCGGAATCTCCCCCACTGTGAACGAGACAAAGCATTCGCAATGTCATTGTCCACACCTGGTACATGCAAAGCTTTGAAAGCAATGTGGAAACACAAACAACCCAGCACAAATACTCTCATCAATTTCATAACTTGTTCATCCCTGGAGGACTGGCGATTGACAGTCTGCACTACCACCATGTTATCCAACCAAAACAGCACTCTCTTGTGTGCCTGTTCCTCCCTCCAGAGCTTTACCACGACCACCAAGGGAAAAAGCTCCCAAAGCGCAATACTCCTGCTGCCGTTGAGCCAGTGGACTGGCCAGGGTTCGGCGCACCACCTCCCTTGCCTGTAAAGACCAAAACCTAGGCTATTCGCCGCATCAGAAAAAATATGAACGTCCCACTCCATGTCTCCATCGCGCACCCCCGTTGAAAGACTGCAAAAGCACACCCCCACATCCACAAGTCTTCTTTGACCCAGGCTGATAGCTGGACATGATGGTGAGGTAACTGTTTCCCCGACAATGCTCGGCCCAACCTCCTGCAGAACGTCCTCCCTGCCCTGACTACTCTACACGCAAAGTTAAGGTGCCCCAACAGAACCTGTACCTCCTTAACTTTGATTTCTCGCGTGGCAGCATGTCCCTCAACAATGCCAGCATCTTAACCTTCTTCTCCTAAGGCAATCGTGTCTCCATTCTTACAGAATCAATCTCAATTCCCAGAAATGACAGCTCTGTACTAGGGCCGATCGTCTTCTCCGGTGCCAATGGCACCCCGAGATCTCCCATCAGCTCTTGGAAACTTTCCAGTGCTTTCTGGCAGCCCGCGGAGCCGGGTAGACCCAAAAAGAAGAAATCGTCCAAGTAGTGCATGACCAACTCGTGCCCTGTGCACCAGGAAAAAAACCACTGCAGAAATGTGCTGAAACATTCAAACAGTGTGCACGAGATAGAGTACCCCGGCAATGCTTTGTCCACGTACCACTTTCCCTCAAAGTGGATACCCAAGAGCTGAAAATCGTCTGGGTGGACTTGAAGCAGCTGAAAAACATATTTCACGTCGCATTTTGCCATTGGTGCCCCTGTGCCCGCCGTCACCACTAGTTACATGGCCACGTCAACTGAGGAATAAGACACAATTGCCGCATCCTCAGCAATGAAATCATTAACTGATTCTCCTTCCGAGCAAGACAAATGTTGGATCAGTCTGAATTGGCCCTCTTCTTTCTTGGGGAGTACACAATTTGGAGACACAATCAAATTCTCCATGGGCCAATCATTGAGGGGCCTGACTTTCTCCCTTCCCTCACTTTGTTTGTCATGCACTGCCTGTTTGTGTTCTTTGGCTGAGCGCAGATTATCCGCCCACCTCCTGACCAGCGTCCCCGTGTAACCCAACCAAAACCCCTCTAGTAAAACCCTTGCCTCTTCCCGACGCTCGTAGCGCTCCAGCCATAACTCCAACCTTTCTAACTTAACCGGAGTATGAGCCCTTTGGCCCAACACCTTGCGTTCCCTTACCACCATGAGCGCCCGTAAACTGCTGCTGGTGCCCCCCTAAATTCCCCCCGGGCTGCTGCCAATGGTTTCCTCCCTGGTGGTAACCACCCCCGCCCTGAAGCAATTGACCAGGGGGTGCCGCCCTCCGCACTTTGAACTTCCATGGCAGAACTTACAATACTCGCGCGTGCACAGCCTCTTATTAAAGTCCCAGCAATTTTCCTCGGCCCTCTGCTGACTCTTCCCTGTTCCACCCACCCCTACCTGGGTAGGTCACCCTTGAAAGGGCTGGTAAACTATGGGCAAACTGCTGCCAGTGAAAATTGTCTTACCACCTTTCGCTGCCTCCGTCGTGTGTCGCCACAGGTCGCTATCTAGTTCCCCCCATTTGGCTTCCAGGTCCCACGCCAACTGCACCCTAAACTCTTCATCATATTGGGCCCACGCATATCCTACTACCGTGATTTGAGCACTCCTGATAATATCCATATATTTAAACAGAGTGACGCAGCGCTCCGGGTATTTTTCACAATACACGCTTGCGTAAATCAGGAATGCTGCCATCCAATTTTCGATCGTAAGGGGCACTTTCGGCCTCTTGGTCAACTCATATTCCTCTTCTTTGGACCCCTCTTTGGACCTTACCTCCTGATGCAGCAATTTAAGTATCTCTACATACTCCCCTTTCCAAATGCGCTCTTTGGTGGCCAGCATAAGGTGCGCCCCTAAAGGTTTTGTCACCCCCATATAAGATAGCTTCTTGATCTTCAATTCCTTACTCTCCGGGCCCTCTTTCTTATCTCCTTTATTGCTCTTGTCCACTATATCTTTCCCTTTGCCCAATCTACCCTCCTCCTTAGTACCCCCAAGCTCCCTGCTTCACTGGTGCCCACTCCCACATCTGACAAATACTTCCCTTTCTGCAACCTTTCCCCCCTTCTCCATGTAGCTCACCCGCACCTTCGCCAATGGAGACCATCACAGGCTTCCCTTTCATGCCCATGGCCTTACCTGGCTCCAAGGAGGGTGCTTATAAAGATGCAGTCCGCCTCGCCAGGGGCCCCGTAACTTCCGACGCTCTTGCTGGCCTCGCCACAGGCTACGACACCCTTGCTGACCTCTCTGCTTGCCCCTACAACACACTAGGCAAAACATTAGTGATCCCCCTGTCCCCTTTCTCATCGTCCTCCCGCAGCTCGCCTGTTTCAAGGCTCTCATCGTCGAAATCCAACACTTTAGAACTATGCAAAACCACCTGCGGCCATTCCAGGCCCCCATATTCCTTTATCAGCGGAGCTCTTTTGGCTGCCCCGTCCTTAACCTTTTGCTGGGTAAGCAGGGGGGCAGACTGTACCCCTCTATGCCTCTCCAGCTACGCACCGTCTGACCTTAACCTTCTCTCCGGAGCTCGTGCCAGACCCACCAGATGTTGGGGCCAGCGAGGACGTTCTGGGCCTATTTGTGCTGGCTGCGACGGGCTCCCCGGTTGATATCGGGTGTGCCGTTCTGGGCCCAGCCCTCTCTTCGCCTCGGCGCAAGTGAGCTGCTCCCAGCTCTGCCGAGTCGGCTTCACTGCGCCATACGTCGCCCTGCAAGACAAACGGCTGCACTGGTGTGCTGGTTCCCTGCCACAGTCCTGTCCCCTCCGCCCTCCTCTTCCTGCCCTGCCGCCCTCCCCTTGCTTATCGCCCTCCACCTCTCATACTTCCAATATTTGCTCACCTTCCTCCTCCTCGCCCTCTTCCTCCCCCCTCCATTCTAACATAGCTGCAATAAACACTGGCGCTGGACCCTCAATTACTGCCACCTTTTCCCCTACCTGCTTGCCTGGACCTCTACTCCCAACCCCCTGCCCCCAGCCCGACCTTCTGAGTTGGGGCTCCTCTATCCCATTGAAGGGACCCCTCTTTTGACAAATACACGCAGAGTAGCGCCACCCTGTCCCCCCCACGAACCTCCTCTCCCCAGGATTAAAAAATATCTATACCCTCCCACGCTCTGTGATCCCCAGCCGGTTCTATATCCTCAGGCACTTCATCTTCTTCCCCCTCCCCCATTCCTGTTCTTCAAACCCACCACCACAGTCCCCTAGCGGACCTATCACTAAATCAGGGCCACCCTCCACCTTTGTTTCATGCTCCCACCCACACCCCCACCCCCACCCCTCTTTAACTCCTGGCATTCCACAGGGGGTGCTGCTCGCCTCCCTAGGCAGCCCACACCACACCAGCTCACTTTCTTCTTCTCCTCCCAACCCTCCCTTCCCCTGCCTTCTCTTCAGTTCCCCATCTGTCCTAACGAGCCCTTCCTGCGAGGCGGCTCGCTGGGCTTGGCCCCGCCCATACCCTGTGCCCGAGCGGGTCAGTGTTACAGCTGACGCCGCTCTGTGACCGTCCTTCCTAACTTGCGCGGCCCCAAACATGCGTGCACCGCAGCCTGGGGGTGCGCTCACCGCTCTCCTGGCCGCACGGCCAGACGCTGCCTATTTTGCTGCCGGCAAGGGCCTCCAGACTCAAGGTTGGAGCCTCAGGACGTGACGCAGCCCCCACCCGCCTCATGCCCGAGGGGGTGCTTTCTTCCCATGTGAGCGGCCCCTCTCACTTACCCCCGCATCATGGGCCCCATTCGCTGCTCTCACTTTCTTCGGCGGGGAGCACGCTGCCACTGCAGCAGCCACCCCTGCCAGCGCCCTCTTCACTATGCGCGCTGGCCCCACAGCTTCCTCAACGACCAGGTCCATGTGGCCCGCCTCTTGCAGGAGGCGCATCGCCTCACGAACCCTCTCGTCTTCCATCCTCAGGTAAGCAAAGATATAATCTTGCTAAATAAAACGCTACACTGCGTTCACAAGCTACTCTCAAATACCTGCTGCACAAATCCACCACAAAATATTTCACTACTACTACTCCCTGCCACCAGCCACCATGTCTCCAGAACCTAAAATGATGGCAGGGAGCCCAAAACCCATTCCCTATATAGCCTTTGGGCTATTTTGGGCTACACCTATGTAGCCCAACATAATCTCAAAATGGCAGTCCCCTGGACTGCACCACCCTCCCATCCCGCCCAAGGGCACACCTCCCTCCTGCCGGCTGCCCCCCAACCCCTATTGCCACAGGACTCTGGCTGCGCTTCACTGACTAGCTTCAGCCAGGCTGAAACTGGTCTGGGACTGCTTGTGCTCAGTAAGATTGGGTTGTGAGGGGGGGAGTGGGCTTCAGCTTTTCCAACAATCAGGCTGGCATTAAATATTAAAATACATTATACGACAAGCAGGGTGCATGAGAAGGGCATAAGGAGCAGTGGAAAGGGAGAGAAATACTGATTGGTAGGATAACACAATATTTTGTAAAATAACTAACATTTTTGAGGACTTTCAAAACAGAGAGAGAGAGAGTGTGTTGGTGCGCTTTTGTCTGTGTGTATGTAAACATACCTGGTGAAATCCGACAGACATCTCACCACACCCGACTGAACGCACCTGTACCCAAATATTTATCAAAAAATAAAATTTTTAGGGGAGGTGTAACATCCCAAACACCCCCCGGAAGCTATGCTGCTACTTGTGTTGCGGTGTATAGGGGACCTGGGCGCAGTAGCACCGGATGCACTGCTCTTATTGGAGCAGGATTAAGACTGATTTATACATGGCTAGTCTTTTTCAGGTGTGGCACAGCAAAAGGTCGATGAACTGGAACGCAACCTAGCAATTACCTACCAGTGGCTGAGTTCAATTCAGCCATTACATCTGGCACATTTTAAGCTACTAACACAAAATCAGTGTTGCAATAGTGTCCACTTCAGATAATATTCCATTATTGCATGCAAGATTTCTAGCAGTGACAGTGCAACTGCACCAGGCAAGGTCACCAACAAAAATGCTAAATGCCTCTTCATGTCATAGCAGCCCTATGTACAATGCCCACTGACACCTAAGAAACAAAATCAGTATAATAAGGGTCCCCTATTGCACCACGGTTTACTATTTATATATGTGCTTTAAATATATATATTTTTCTACAGACGTCAGCTTCTCAGATCAGACAATGGACACTTTTTACTTTTAATTATATCTTCTACAATTTTGGAATCATACCCAAACAAAAACGTTTCATTTCTCAGGTTGGACTATACATAGGGGAGCTACTCACAGGTAGCTTTTGAGTTACCAGTAACTTCCGAGCCACTTGTTGGAGACCCCTGTTCTAAGGCCTGTTATGGTACAATCTTTGGCATTTATCTGCTGAGGCTTTTGTGTACATAGGTCATCTGGTGTAAATAAAAACCTGAAGATTGCTGCTGGCTCCTCAGACAGGGCCATACCATAGTCAATAACATGCCAGGACTCTCCCCTGCAAGCCTTTCAAAGCACAGACCAGCCTACTACGTGCACAAATTTCCCCCAGCCACATCAGTCTGGTCATAGCAGTAACAACTGCTTCAAATTTCTTGAAAGGCCATACTGGCTGTAGCCAATAATGTGAGGCCACAAATCCACAGAAGCTAGTCAGTCTATATTGGTGGCCATATTCTCTTAAATGTATCCCACGTGACACAAAATAACTAAAATGCTAGCTGGGCTCTCATTAACCTCACTATACACAACGGTTGCAATGATGTAACAGAAAGTAGCCGAGTCTCTTTCGGACGTGGTGGGAAGGTATATTTAGGGTAAGATCAAACTGGTTGACAAGTGCTGGTCAGCAAAAGCTCCTGAGCTGTCACTAAGTAAAAGATACCTTTATTAAAGTTGATAAAGTCATTCTTGTGGCTTTTTCAATATAAAGACATCAATCACAAGGCTCCACTGGCATTCAGAGATGCTCTTAACAGCACCCAGCAAACTGCATAAGGACCATCGACAGCGGCAGCAGGGATATAAATATCATGTGCCTAAG
Source organism: Calotriton arnoldi (assembly GCA_963921515.1). Taxonomy (NCBI): domain Eukaryota; kingdom Metazoa; phylum Chordata; class Amphibia; order Caudata; family Salamandridae; genus Calotriton; species Calotriton arnoldi. Next base: position 1,377,610 of record CAWUFW010004099.1, read on the forward strand.
CAGTGATATAGAACCTGGCGCTCCCTCACGTCCCTACTTCATTTGCCCACCAGGGCCAGATTTATAACAGATTTTCAGGATAACCACTGACTATGTGAATTGTTAGAAATGGGGGTCTAAAGTTGGCAGAGGTAGGTACCTTTGTCCAAATAGGGACCCTTGCTTCTAGTCAGGGTAAGGGGGATACACTTCTAAAATAACCCCTGCTCACCCCCTTGGTAGCTTGGCATGAGCAGACAGGCTTATCTCAGAGGCAGTGTGTAAAGCATTTGTGAACACATACAGTAATACAGTGAAAACACTACAAATGGACACCACACCAGTTTAGAAAAATAAGTAATATTTACCTAAACCAAAACAAGACCAAACGACAAAAATCCACAATACAGCAATAAAAATATGACTTTCAGATGGTAGAAATAGTTCAGTTCAAAGCAAATTGCAGATGCAACACTTTTCACACAAAGTACCTGGGATGCGTCACGCAAACAAACAAAACGGGCCACAGGGAAGGTGATCCGTCGGTTCCTTACACTCAGGGAAGGTGATGCGCCAGTTCCTTGCTCCGGGGGAGGTGATGCGTCGGTTCCTTACTGCTGCGCAGGGGAGGTGATGCGTTGGTTTCTTACTACGTCCCCCCAACGATGCGACAAACTTGGTACCTCGATGCGATGATCTGGGACGATGCGTGGATTCTTCTACCTACCAGCGGAAAACAGTCTCTAGAGGTCCAAAACAACAGCAGGCACCTCTTTGCAGGTCAGAACTCCCAGCAAGGAAGCTCAGGGGAGCTGGTGGCAAAGTCTTTGTGTCCTTGAGACTTCAGAACAGGAGGGAAGCTCAGTTTCAAGCCCTTGGAGATCTTCCTCAAGCAGGGGACACAGCAAACAGCAAAGTCCTTTTCTCCTTTCCTTGGCAGCAAGTAGCCACTGCAGGCCAACCCCAGACAGCAAACAGCATAGGGGCCGTATTCCTCCTCAGCTTCTCTGGCTCTTCTCCTTGGCAAAGGTTCCTCTTGATTTCCCAGAAGTGATCCAAAAGTCTGGGGTCTGGGCCCCTCTTTTTATACCAAAAAATCCTTTGTTCTCTGAAGGCAGAGAGTGTCTGTACCCAGCCAAAACCAGTTCTGTGGGGCACTTTGCAAGTGCACAACAACCTCCATTGTCAGTGTGAGCCCTGGCTCCAGACACACCATAGGGGCGCGGAGCCATCATTGTGGAAGGCAGGCACAGCCCTATTCAGGTGCGGGTGCTACTCCTCCCACCACTCCAAATGCAGACCAAGCCTATTCAGCCCAGCCCTGACTCATCAGGCTCTCTGGAGCCACTGCTCCTCCCCAGCCCCTGACACTCCAAAGTCAGACATGCAATACACAAACCTAGCAGAGGCATACTCGATGGCTAAGCAAGAAAATACCTACTTTCTAAAAGTGGTATTTTTAAACACAGAATGTAAAAATCACCCTCACTAAAAGATGCATTGTAACATTCTGAGTTCAGGCATATCAAACTTTATTTTCCTTCCTTGTTCCCAGGGGTAGTTATGTTTATAAGATCTTATAAACAAACTCCCCATTCTATCCTATGGAAGCAGGTAGCCTTGCAATAATGAAAAACGAAATTTGCAGTATTTCACTATCAAGACATGCCACACACATCAGGGCATGTCCTACCTTTCACATACAGTGCACCCTGCCCACAGGGGTACCTTGGGCCTACCATAGGGGTTACTAACATGTAAGAAAAGGGAAGGTTAGGGACTGGCAAGTGTGCGCACTTGCCAAGATGACATGGCAAGACCAGACTGCACACAGGCTCTGCAATGGCAGGCCAGAGTTTACATTTAGAGGCTGCTTATGTGGGTAGCACAATCAGTGCTGCAAGCCCACTAGCAGCATTTGATTTACAGGCCCTGGGCACACACAGTGCACTGTACTAGGGACTGACTAGTAAATCAAATATGCCAATCATGGAATCACCAATCTCTAAACACAATTTACAGGGAGAGCATATGCACTTTGGCACTGATCAGCAGTGGTAACGTGCCCAGAGTCATAAAACCAAGAACAACAGGTCAGAAAAAATACAGGAGGAAGGCAAAAGGTTCTGGGATGACCCTGCAAAAAGGGCCAAGTCCAACATTAAAATTTCCAATTTATTTTCATTTTAAATAAAAGTATCCCAAGCAGGCAATAAACTGGCCTTCACGGAGCAAGGTTTCACAGCTCTGATACCTTGGAAGTACTACATGCATGATAAGCACCTCAGCTTGGAGTGTGCTTGGTATTCAGCAGCTCACAGATTATGCTCCTAGTGACAACTCTGCTGCTCCTCACAGCCTTACTTCATTCTAATGAGAAGCAGGACTATAGAAGTGCCTCAAATTCAAACACATGACTTTTTCTAGCACATCAAGAGTTCAGAGTCATGTCCGTTCAGGGACTACATCCAAGAAACTAACAGTCATTACTGACCAGCAGCAGTTCCATTTCAGTCTCTGAAGAAGAAACTTCAGGAAGTGACATCCGCACTCAGCCTCACTACTAGAGTGTGCTCTTGGGTGCAGTTTATAGGTTATGATTAAGACTCCTGGCTTTATGGCATTAGTGTTTTGGCATTCCCATCGATATTTATCCATATTTATTTTTTGCTCATGTTATCTGTATTTATCAATTTTTAATGTGTATTTAGTGTAAAATTAAGTTACAGTGTGTAGCTTTTACACTAACATTTGAAGTTCAATTGGTTTTGGTCATATACACTATAATCCAGTCATCTGAAAAAATTTGCATTTTAGAACAGCTTTAAGAGCGGTGCATCTGCATATTCTTACACTTCATTAGTATTTTTTTTTACATTTTATTTACCTCCCCTACCTCTCAATCTGTACACCTACTGACCTGACACTCATGATTTATAGTACTGAGGCAGGAAAATAGATGGTTTTCTGTCTATATTTATCTGTAAAAATCAGTAAAAACGGAAAACGAGGAACCTCAGGTATGCGTATAGTGCACAGCCTGCCGTTAGTGTGGCTTTGGGGCACTGTATGTGTCTGGCAACAGGGCTTATTTTCCATAGCGGGCATTTTCTGGACTCTTTATTTTGAGGACAGCATGGTGCATGGATTTGTTAGGCTTAGCTCCTCTACATTCGGATGGATCCATCAAATATATTAAACAAAACATGTTTTTAGGAACTTGATACTAGAGAATGGAAGCGAAGGAGAAGATTCTAGACTTTTCAAAATAAGTCCCCATGTGGCTAACTCCTGATGGGTGAGAGCCATGAACCTCTCCCTTTGTGAGAGTATACTGGACAGCTTGCTCTGAATCTTTTCTGTCTCATGTGTTTTGGGACCTATTCAACTCAGCATATGCCAAAGCTCACCAAGGTCCATGCAGTTGCTGCAACCATATGATGAAGGACCTCTAGCCTATGTCGGAAGGCAGAAGTTACCCGCCTTCAACTAGAGATAAGGGAGTGTTACTGCTAGAAAATGTGCCAGTAACACCCCCGTTGTTACTAGCACCTTTCCTAGAGGGTCCAATTATTTTTCTGCAACTGTCGATTTGTGAGAATGATGTTTGATCTGTATGAGGTGTGATGGTCATGTTGACCGATAAGCAATGCATTTATCAGTACAGTTTCAGGTCTCGTATTCCACAACAAAAGGTCAGTGGTGAGTGAAAAGACATAAAGCAAAGGTATCACTATGGGCCAGATATATAAAAGGACTTTCATTTTGTGATGCAACCTATTTAGTGATTTGCGGACATTTCACCGCAGGGCAAACACTGACACATTCTCTAAGCCGGTGTTTGCCCTGTGGGGATTGCCATTTGTGGTTTTTTTTACAGGGGCTTTGCCCCTGTGCCCCTGCGCCCATACCCACCCTGTCCATAGGCCTTTCGCCACTGTCAACTGCAGCACTGTTTAATAGGCGCTGCAGTGCAGGCAGCAAAATGTCCATCTGCAAAACAAATGCGTCACAGAGTCTGCATACCCTATGAAGCAATAGGCTGTATCCCAAAATCAGTTGGAGGGTGTCACTGAACGACCTGTCCAATGACTATAATTAGGCCAGTCACTATTTATGACCTGCTGTGAATGGTTGCAAGAGACAGCAGACCACCATTCATGTGTTTGCATTCCCAAACTGGAAACATTTTGTTTAAAATAGCCCTTGTTCTTTAAAGGAACCAGTAATACTTTACAAAAAAAAAATCCTGTTTAGGAATAAATTGGGGGAAGTAAAAGGTGGGCCACTGGATCACTGCCTGCTCCCCAAGGTTCCCAGATGCGAGTCCCAAAGTGGAAGCTACTTCTTTGAGGAATCGTTTTTTGACTGCAATATCAGTTGTAAACTTTGAGAAGGTGGCCTAGTATATGATGTCCACTTATGTAAGTGGGCACCCTGCACCAGTCCAGACAACCCTTATGGTGATTTAGGAGGTCTTAGACAACCTTAGAAAGCTCTCTAAGTGGTACCTGTGGAGAGAAGCCTTCAGGCTTAGTCCAGAAGTAGTGTAAAGCAACTTTTTTTTTACCAGAATGCAATCTTATAGTATAGACTACGTGACAAAGAACCACACAAGGTATTTATAAAAATATGTATTTATTATATAATACTCTCTAACACATACAAATATCTCCTACCCGGAGATATGCACAATGCACACAATACTTAGCAATGAAATGCAGTAAATAGCACAGAATACACAGTGGACCCCAGGGGGGGACCAAACCATATATTAAGAAAGTGGTATGAGAACCACAACTCGGGTCAAGACAATGTCGAAAGGACGTAGAAGTGCTGGAGACCCAAGGAACCACCCAAGGTGAGTGACTAGGAACCCCACGGAGAGCGTTTGCAGTGTGGGAACACGACTGCATGCTCCGTACAAGTCTACGTGTAAGTCGCGGTTGGATTTTTAAAAATTAAGGACCCTTCCCAGTTGACCCTGAAGAAACCCCATGGAAGACAGAAGGTTGGAGAGCCACCCCACCCGTGGATACCCTAGTACCCATGTTACCTACACCAGGGAAGCCGGGTGCATAGGTGTGAAGTGGTGTCGGAAACCGCCGGCAAACCCAATTGAGGAATTCAGGAAAGTGCCGCTGCTGAAGAAGGAGAAAGTGCCCGGTGGAATCCAAAGGTGGATTCTAGTTGAGAGGTACCTGCAAGCAGAGGGGACAGAGTCTATGTCACTCAGGAGTGACCAGGAGACTTGGAAGAGGAATGCCCTCCGATGTCGGGTGTTGCAAGAGAGATGACGATGACCTTGACTCTGCAGCTGTGAGGACCAGGTGATGCTGAGGGAGACCAGGAGCCATGCACGAGCTGTCCCAGGTTGAATGTCGAGTGCTGAGGGGTTGGTGTCCGGCAGGAGCACCAGCAAGCCTTGGCAAATGCTACCAATGCAGAAGTCGAAGTAGGTGCAATGTCGAGACCAGCAAGGTCCAGGGGACTCACCACAAGCAGGGGAGGTAGGGCAGGCCCCGAGCAATCAGAAGAGCCCAAAAGAAACAAAGGTGACCCACAACAGGACCCACAGGCCGGAAGCACTGGAGTCGCAAGAGGACCTCGAGTAGCTCACCAAAAAGATGCAGGCCACGGTGCAAACGATGCGATGTGGATGAAGACTTTAGTCACTGGAGGTGCTTGAGGTTGGGGCTACTTGGAGCCCGAAGATCTTGGTGGAAGGAAGCCAACATGCCTTTGCAACTGCAAGGTGATGCGGTGCACAGGGGTTCGGTTATTGCAGCCCCCACAAGGGATACTGGCCTCAAACTGGGTGAGAGGGCAGGGCAGGCCTTGAGAGCTGTGCAAAACTACAACCTGTGTTGCAGAGCCTTTCGGAGTCTGGAGGAGCTCAGGACCAGCAGAGCGGTCGACTCAGCTGTGGTGCCTGCGAATGGGAGATTCCTTCAGGTGTCTTTTATGCCTACAGGCCTTGAAAGGTTACTGTATGGTGCACAGGCACAGGCACCGACGATGCAGCAGACAGGAAGGGAGACAAAGTCGAGCCCAAACGAAGTCCAGCATGCCCAGACGGTAGAAGAAGAAGTGGTGTCTGATCTGAATCTTGTCCCACGACGAATCTAGGGACCTACCCACAGGTAAGCCCTTAAGTACCCTAAAGAAAGGGTTGGGACAATTTAGGGGACCGGGGGGAGGTTACTTCCATGTCCTTTGTCCAGTTTCACAGCAGAGCGGGAGCCAACGGCTCCTAGGACTGGTTTGAACTGGACTATGCACGGGGACACCAAATGTGCCCCTCATGCAGCCTTAGTGGCGCTGGCAAGCACACCCACCCGGCGCCAATACACTAAATCCTGTCTGGGAGGTGGTCACACCTCCCTGTGACAGGATACCTATTGTTCTGCCTTCCCCTGCTCGAGCTTGGCTCAGCAGCAGAAGGCCAGAATCGTGTCTCTGGTCGGCAGCAACCATTGTGTGCTCTCCGGGTCTATAAGACTGGCACTGGGAACACTGAGAGCCTAAGGGAGGGCTCTTCCAGTGCTTGGAATCATACCATATGATTCCAACATATTTGATACCAAACATGATAGGATTTATTTCAGCCAATTTCGAGATGGTCATCGCGTAATTACGCGGTGCCCCTCTATATAGTATATGGCTGCTTCACTTACAACCTGGGAGAATGGACTCCGTAAGCTGTAGGCGTGTCCTGCTCATGCAGGGGCACCCTCACAGGATTGATAAGGCCTATTATAGGGGTGACTTATAGGTTTTAAGTGCAGTGACCTTAGATATACGAAACCTATATCTTTAGTAAGTGGTGCTAGCACCAGCTTACACAGGCTGCAATGGCAGGCCTGTAGTTCCATTTTAAATGGTCTCCCATGGGTGGCATAATGCATGCTTCAGCCCATGGGAGACCTCTGGGGTACCTATGCCCTGGGTACCTTAGTACCATATACAAGGGACTGATAAGGGTACCCCAGCATCCAATCTGGGATGTAGCTAAGTACTGTACACAACAATTTAAGGGAGAAAGCAGATAGACTGGGGTCCTGATTAGCAGGATCCCAGTCAGACTAGTCAATAACAGCTTAGCACCAGGCAAAAAGTGGGGGTAACCATGCAGAAGGATCCTACCTTCCTACATAAACCATTGATACATACCATTCCAAATGGCAATTGAGAGGGAATGCCCCTTTCTAATTGTGTTTTCAAATAGGTCGGTCAACCCAATTTGCAAGTAGGAAACGCATTTATGATTCACAAAAAGGTTTTAGTGGATAACAAAAAGATATTCTGTGGTTAGAAACCCTGTGATTTTGCAAATCACAGGGCTTGAGACCACAAAATGGCTTTGTACATCAAGCACTAAATTATTGTTTTATCTATTCCAAAATATCTTTGACTTATGAATAGCAAGCAAACTAAATATCTCAAACATATGGCTAATTGCTATGGAGTAATGAGAACAATGTTAAATGAATCTGTTATAAAAACAATTTTAAGAATCTTTGGAAACACATTACATAAAATGAAGTTCACTGTATAGTGTTTGCCTCATCGTTTCATGACCAATTTAATTGAAGATGGTAATATTGTGCGTCCCAGAAATTCCACACCATCCTTTTCAAAGAACTATGCTTCTGAAATTTGAAAACATGATGACACTGATGGTTCTGTAGATCTTTTATTACAAGTAGATGCACTGGGATATTTCATGAATAAATTAGAATGTTGACATATTCCACAAATAAATAGGGGGCCCAGCATGTCTAAAAAGGTAAAAAGAAAGAAAAGTTAAAATACATGGGACAAAGTCAATATCACTTTAAATTGCATTCAATGTGATTAGAATGATTCCAGAACAACTTTCCCAAATATTGTTGTTCCATGTTCTCATAATATGAACCCGTGAGATCAAACTTGCAGTCCTTTTAAATGGCCCTTGACAAACGCTGAGTATTACTGACTGAATTTACTTTCAAAATACAATAGTCTATAGAAGGACAAGGCCCTCCACCCTTCTTGACATAAACAGTGATGGTGCTGCTGCAAGAGAAATGAAATCAGTTTTAAAAACAGTCAATATGCTTTTGTCAGTAAATTCACTAAGTATGCAACTCTTTAGAACAATTGTAGGTAAAGAAGGAGGCAGGCTGATTTGGCTAAGTCCGAAGAGGGTTTGACAGAAGCAGCCACAACATGATAATTCTATTGACTTGCCGCGTTTGTGCACCACTGGCCATTCAGTATATCCAACCTCAGGGTAAAGATCTCCAAAAGGAGTAGTAACTTCAGGCACTAAACTGAATAGGAAATCAAATTCTGGATGTGAAGGCACAGCCAGGATGTTTTGATTCCTGAAGACTTTGAGACTTGCCCACATACAGGAATATATTTTGGGCATAGTTCCTCTTATCTAACTGTCAGAGAACTGTGATAAACTATGGGCCCAAAGGTGGCTTTGGTCCAGAATATTTTTTAGACTTTAACAACCAGTCTTGTGGGCAGATTTCATACTGACAAGTGGTATTATATTGTTCTTGTTCTTTTCTGGCTCACGTAGCACTCTGAGTATCAGGTGTCAGGCATATGTAAGGAACCCAGGAGCCAACTCAGTCTGGTGGTATATACAATATGTTCTGTTTTTTGGTTTCAGGAAAAATCTATTAAATATTTTATGGAAACCCCAGAATCCATTTATAAAAGCCACAGTGAAGGTTGCATAAGCATGTTTTAAAAAGCTAAGGATAGGGCTGAGTAAGTCTGCCAAAATACTCACTTTACAACATTAACTCTCACCTTACTTTCCCCAATCTCCATGGCAGGCTAGAGGCAGATTGCATCTGATTTCTATATATTTAACGTGAATGAGGTTGTTCTTACTCATCAACTAATACCTATTGTAACTGGGCGGTGAGGCCGGGGCGTCCAGAAACACATGCCTAAAGCTCCTACAATTTAATTACGTACATCGTACATACTTGACCCCGTCGCAATTACACAAATTATATCCCACTGTGTCACGTGGTTGCCCTAGATGCGACTCGGACCATGCCGACTCGTTCCACATGACCTGGCAGTGCCTCATGCTGCGTCCCTATTGGACCAAGGTTTGCACATACATCCCAGGTATCGTTGCTAGCCATCACATTAATGCACCATAGACATGCTTGCTGGGGTTGATGCCGTGCCTGCAGACAGACAAGTAGGGATCCAGGTTTTCGACCTGGCACTTGCACGATGGGCGATAGCGATGAATTGGAAGGCAACCTCCACTTCATTCATTACTACTTGGAAGCTCGAACTCCGAGGGTGGACATTAGCAGAGGATGAAGTGATCAGGCGGTTGCTAATCAGGGTGGGCAAAGCCCCACAGATCACAAGATGGGACGCCATACTATTGGCTCTGATCTCTGACCACCATGACATTGTTTCCTCTGTATGGAAGGAACGCTCTTTTAAGGTGTGTCCCCAAAATATCCATTGATGTAAGAAGTATAATTGAAAAACCATTTGTTCATATGTGAAGCAGAATCATTTACGCCATTTTAGCCTCCCTTTTGTAATAGCCATTGCTGCGTATGGATGCTGTGCGTTCAGTGTTGTAGAACTCCTTGAACTTCTATCTAGCAAAAAACATGCGCAACAGACTATAGCCAAACTCAAGCCTGTGGAGGATTTTCCCATTGTCTATAATTTATTTTTTTGTACTGCAAGTCAGTAGTATCAAATAAAGTATCAGCTTCTTTTTGAAAATAATCAAAGTATCACATTGAGTTGCCATGCCAAAGATAACTATAGTATTGCCTGTCTTGATATCTTCGCCCAGGATGGTGACGATTATTTTACTTATGGTTTGCCAAAAATAGTGTAGGGATGTACACTGTATAAATAAGTGCAGATCATTGCCTTCTGTTTCACCACAGGTTAGGAATGTTATCACTCTGGACACTCAGAATGTCATCATTTCTTTGGTCGCCAATATAGTCTGTTAATGGTAAAGAAATGATTCTTCCTTTGTGTTGTTTATTTTACTGATTTATACAAATGTTCTATAGATTCTTGCCGATTATCCTGGGCCTACAGCGTTAGGTAGCATCCCTCCCAGATATTCTCCAGTGGTCTCAACCTTCTTCAACTCTGCCTCTCAGCTTGTTTTACCAGAGAGCAACCTCTCTGATGGAGTAGTCTGAGCCACAGATTGCTTCTTCTAAGAGTTATTCATTTTCCCTGCTATGTTTAGTCTTCTGACTGACTGTCTAGGTTGCCAATTGTACTTATTTTACTGACCAGAGTTTCCATGGAACAAGGGTGGCACTCAGCAGCATATTTGCCTAAATCATGCATTCTGATGTTCTGTTATAGCCACTCAGGGCATCTTAGCAGTTTTGTGTTCCCAAAAAGTCCCAAACAGTCCCGATAATATGGAATTGCAACTGCTCTCCTGATGACATACCATATCCTATCTGTGGCTTCAAGAACCTTTACTTTCACTTCCTTAAATAGTTTTGGTAAGGCATGATTACAAATAAATCCTTTACCGTTATATGGTGCTCACAAGGTTGCTGTTTGATTTTTCTATTCTGGAACACCAGGTTCTATCTCTTCTTAAGTAATAATACAGTTCTTAATCTAATACCGACAACTATGGAAGACTTAGCAAATTCTTTTAGGAATTAATAGACTGCTAATTACCATGTGAGTGGGAACTTCCTAGTTCAGTAATCCTGGGTCAATAGTGGTAGAGGCCAAATTTAACCGCACTGCATGTCTCCTTGCCCACCAACAATTCATAGTTCTTATGGCTCTCTGCTTAGTTTGTCCACTTAACCTAGCTTTTGCACACCTTTCTTGTTTTTACCCTTTCCAGTTCCCACTCAGGTTGTCCTTGCCTTGGGATGTTTTGGCTCGGTCATGTTGTTTCCTGTGTTGTTTTTCTTTTCATTGGCCTAGTGATGTATGGGGATCTCATAATCCTTGGTGTCCTCTTTGTTGCATATGATCTCATCCCCACCCTGTCTGCTCTGGATCAGGGTAAGTCCCTCACTTCCACTGAGAAGCCCTTCTCCATGTAAACTGTAACTCTGTATTTAAATGTATCTTTCAATCTTTGATATATTTAACTTGAACTCACTTCGCAAACCACCTATGAAACATTCAACTCATCATTCTGTTAGTAGATGCCAGTCCATTCCATGTATTCACAATGAATTACCTCCACAGGAAGCACTCCTGTGTTTTCTCTTCCCCTTTGCTGTTTTGCACGATTTTTCTTGTGGGTAGAGTTCTGGGTGCCCCCGGAGAGAGCTGGCGTTGACTGGGATTTCTCAATAGGTCTACACCCTTGGCTGAAACATGACACCCTTAAACTAAGCCAAACTGTGCTGTAATCTCATTAATGCATGGTATAGTCTTGGCTGGATGAGATATCACCAGGTCATCAGCAAAAATACCTACCTAGATTAATACCCCATGTACCTAAATGGAATCACTTCAGTGTCTAGCGTTAATTTCTAATCTAGATGATCAACGTATTTAGATCAAAAGAAATTATGACCATTGCAAGTTCAGCTGTCTTTTAGCTGTTTATATATATTAGCCTATGCACCCATATAGAGTATATGCTTGACTGCCTACATTTTTTCTCCAAGACAAAAATGTCTAAGGGTTGCCCACAGAAAAACCCTGTTGACCCACTTGAAAGTCTTGGCTGCATCAATTGTATAAACTGCCAATGGGACTAAGTTGGACACTGCCATTTCTGTAGTGCTCCGCAACCCATACATAATCTCCTCTGAGGGTTGAACCATATTTGGCCCTACTTTATTAATTACCCTTAGTCTCTATGCTAGTATTTCTGATTAACATTTATAATCCTTACCTAGTAACAAGATATGGCAATAGCCTTCAAAGCTTGCTGGGTATTTACTTTTTTTCAATTAAACATATAGTTGCATGTACCCTAGATACCGGGGGTGTATGTCCGAACAAAGTACGAATAAGCAATTTTTTCATTGTCAGAAAAATGTACTTAGTAGCCACTTCACAGACCTCTGAAGGAATGCTATCTTGGCCAAATGCTTGAACTCTTTTCAGACTACCTATGATTTCCCACACTTCCTCCTCTCATATAGGGTTTTCTTTTTTAAGTTTGAGTTTATTGAAAATAACAAGAAAAAGAACAGCATTATAATAAAAATAATGAGTCTTAATTAACATAGGAATCATAAAAGAACAAGGATATACAATGGTTATAGTTAACATGCTGTATGCAGAGGGGAATAAGTTCAAAAAGGGAGGGGGAAGGAGGTATGAGGGGAAAAAGGGAACAATATATTATGACTCTGCAAAAATTGAAGATAAAAGAGATAAGAAAGTAAACACAGTAGGCACATTAAACATAAAATTAAATATCATAATATAAATATATAAGCATAAAACAGCTTCTAATTTATTAAGGAAAAGACAACAAGGTGTAATTACGGTGGCTTCCGTACATCATCTGCTACAGTTACAACTTTAACAATAGAAGAACCGGACAAGGATAAATATGTGGTAAGTGGAAGACATAAAAGATCTCTTTTAATCGCAAAAGAAATAGGGGTAACATAATTGGTGTCAAGTCTATGATGAAAACGCACGGCATTCCACCAAGCTCTAAAAGTTACTTTATCCGTTTGCTTCCAATTTGAGGTTATTAAGTGGAAAGCTACAGCTAACAATAAATCTAACAGCTTGAAATTTGATGATGATTGAGGCCATTGGGGTGACAAGGAGCCTAAGAAAATATTAAGTAAAGAAAAGGGGATATTAACTTTAAAAATCTTTTTAATTTGGGACCCAACTAACTACCAGAACTGGTGGATATTAGGGCAATCAGATAACATATGTTTTAAATCAGCATTAGAACAGGAACAGGACCAACATGTAGAAGGAGTATTAGGTGAGAAAGATGCTAATGATGCAGGTGAAAGTAATAGGCGTTGATAAACAAAATAAAGGGTTTGAGTGATATTAGCAGCTCTTGATGTTTTGTGGATTTTAAGCCATAATTTATATCAAAAGGAAGTTGGCCAGCATTGTACTAAGTCTTTTTCCCATGCCAATTCAGTCTTTGACTTGAGTCTATCTGAGGGTAATAATAAACACTTATATATAGTAGAAGCAGAGAGGGAAGTATCTAATATAGGAAAAAGAATAGTGCATGCCATAGGAAGTTTGGGGGTGGTTGGTAGCGAAAGGAGATATTGATTAAGAGAAGGAAGTAGAAGGTTGTATTGTGATTTGAAAGTAGTAGGCAATGAAAATTTTGTTTGAAGATCATTAAAAGATAGGGGGTATCATTAGTCAAAAGTTGAGATATCCAAAGCAAGCCTTTAGATCTCCAAGATCTCCAATAAATGGTACGATTCTTGATACGTAATGATTTATTGTGCCAAGTGGGCTGTTGATGATGAGAGGTAACAGAAGGATAAGAGGATGGTAAAAGAGGAGTTAAAAGCTTACGAGTGTGGGAAATTATGGGAGAACGTAAAAAAGAAGAATTATTAGTGAAGGCAAGAATTTCCCGAAAGTCAAAAGGGGAGATGAGAAATTTCTCTATGTTTATCCAAACTGGGGGATGCGCAAGACGCTCAGAAGAGAGCCAACGAATAGCTTGCTTTAGAGAAAAAGCAGAGTGATAAGTTTTGAAGTCAGGGAATCAGGGAATTTAAGGCCACCATTAGTTTTGTCTTTTTTTAAGGAGGACAAGGCTATTTGAGGAGGTTTACCCTTCCAAAGAAATTTAGTTAAAAGTGAATCAATTTTCTTAAAATAATAGCCAGGAATTTGTACAGGGATCATAGAAATAATATATAAAATAAGAGGGGTGAGCATCATTTTAATCGAATACATTCGTCCCCACCAAGAATTGAGAGGAAAAGAGGATGCCAACGTGCAATATTATCATTTAACGTTTTGATAATATAATCAAAATTTTATTTTAAAGTCTCCGGGATAGTCGGGGAGAACCACAAGCCCAAGTATTTTAATTTTGAGGGTTGCCAGGAAAAGCCAGTGTGAGTAAAATAATGCTTGAGACATAGAACATTTAGAGGCAAAACTTCACACTTATCTGCATTAAGTCGATAACCCGATAGTTGAGAAAAAATAACTTGTTGGAGAAAAGGAGGGAGAGATGTAGCTGGATTGGAACAATATAAAAGGATATCATCCGCGTAAACAGACATTTTAACCTGATGTGGACCAAATTGGAAACCAGAGATATGAGCATCCTGTCTAATTTTAGTTAGAAAGGGTTCCAAAGCTATTACAAATAATAAAGGTGATAAAGGCCACCCTTGTCGTACCCTCCTAAGAAGAGAAAAATAATCCGAAACTTTACCATTAACGAAGATAGAGGCTCTAGGACCTGAGTATAATAAAGAGATTAAAGTGATCAGTTTGGGAGGAAAACCTATCCATTTTAAAGCATGAAACATAAAGGGCCCGATTCTGAAGCGGGTTGGAAAAGCTTCCCGACCGAGGGCCTGATTCTGATGCGGTTAGGAAGGCCTCCTAACGGCATTTGCTCCTTCCAAATCGGATCGGGAACGTGTCTTCCCGACCGAGGGCCCAATTCTGATGCGGTTAGGAACAAATGTTCCCATTGAAGTCAATGGGAGTTCAACCAAATCGTATCTGGAAGCATCCGGATGCATCCTACTCCGCCGGTCGGACTTTCCCGATCCGAGTGGGTCGGACACCATTTCCCAACCGATTCGGTCGGGAAGCTTTTCCAACCCGCATCAGAATCGGCCCCAAAGTCTCAACCAGTCCTATCAAAAGCTTTCTCTGCATCTAAGGCTATAGCAGCAATAGGATAATCTAATGAAGAAGCCTTGCTAAGGATATTGAAAAAGACTCTAGAATTATCAGAAGCTAACCGACCCTTTACAAAGCCGGATTGCTCAGGTCCAATAAGGTCAGGTAGGATAGGGTCAATGCGTAGTGCCAGTATTTTGGCAAAGAGCTTGTAATCTGTATTGACTAAGGAAATGGGACGGTAATTTTTACAGAGAGAAGGGTCCTTATTATCTTTTGGAATTAAACATATCATGGCTTCTTGAAAAGTGCCTTGAGATGAACCGTTTGTAATAAAAGAATTAAATAAAAGTAAAAGATTTAGAAGAAGAAGATTAGCAAAGTGTTCATAGAACTCAACAGTGAACCCATCGTGTCCAGGGGCCTTCCCTCGCCGTAACACCGAGACTGCGTGGGTAATTTCCGCTAAGGTAATATCGATTTCCAGCGAATCAAAATCAATATGTTGAGAGGGAGGAGAAGTAATGGATTGAAAGTAAGAGGATAAATCTGATTAAACTAGTTGTGCTTCTGGAGTATACAAATTTTTATAAAAGAAACAAATTCATTTAAAATATCATTATCTTTAAAAAGTGGAGTTCCAGCAGTGCTCTGCAAGGATTCTATTCTAGTTCTTTCTCTCCGTATTTTTAAATAATTCGCTAGTAATTTCCCCCTCTTATTTTGACCTCCATAGTAGCGAGCGCTGCTTTTCAATAAAAAAGAAGAGGCGGTTTCTGTGGATAATCTGTTAAAAGTGATTTTGGCATCAATAAGGTTTTTCAAGGAAGATTTACTGTTAGAATGATAATAAGTGTATTCTAGCTGTTTAATTTTATTAAGTAATTGAGTAGTTTGTATATTATCTATTTTATTTATGCTTCCTCTCCATGATCAAGTGCCACCATTTGAAGGCTCAGGTGTATTAATCCCACTTAATCAATTTGAATGTGAATATTTTACACATCTGTATGTGATCATTTATGATGTATCTTTTATGGTTTTAATTGGAACTGAAATAAAGAATTTTGAAGTTTGAAGAGTAGTTTGTATATCAAAGGATTTTTTCTTTTGTGAGACAAAATTTATTATGAAACCCCTAGCGGCTGCCTTAAAAGAATCCCAAATCATTACAGGAGAGGAACCTGATGAAGAATTAATAGCAAAGAATTCAGAAGCAAAAGAGCTGAATTGGCTACAGAATTTAGGGTCCAAGAGTAAAGAATTGTTAAACGCCACCTACCTGCAGGTGGAGCAAATGGTATCAGATCAAAGTCAACAAAGACTGGGCGTGATCTGATATTAAAATAGACCCTATTTCAGACTGAAGGACATGCGGAGCTAAGGATTTACTTAAAAAGAGATAATCAATACGGGATTGTGAGTGGTGTGGGGCTGAGTAAAACTATACTCCCGAAGGTCCGGGTGACAAAGTCTCGAGATGTCAACTAGTGATTTACGGTGTATTGTGGAGGTGAATTGTGAATTCATTTTAGTATGTACAAATTTAACTGATGAGTGTCTATCTAATATTGGGTCAAGAATCTGATTGCAGTCACCACCAAATATAATGTAATCATCATCATATAAAAGTAGCTTGTCAGACATTTTTGTCCAAAATACCTTATCAACGAAGACTGGGCCATATACATTAAAAATAACTAAGGGTATTTTATCAATAAGGAGTTTAACAATAACCCAACGGCTCTCAGAGTCAGATTCTTGATGAACAACTGATACATGACATTTTTTATGACAGAGAATCAGAACACCATTTTTCTTACCTAAAGCCGGAGAAGAAAACACATTGCCTACCCAGCATTTCTTTAACTTGGAAGCTTCAGCTTCAGAAAGATGTGACTCCTGAAGTAATGCAATGTCAGTTTTCAATTTAGCTAAATGAGTTAACACCCGTTGTCTTTTAATAGGGTTACCTAACCCTTTGATATTCCATGTAGTAACTCGGAATGTAACCAGAAAGTAATAACATGAACAATCATTAAGCTTACAGTGGTAAAACTAATCTTAGAATTGAGTAAAAGTGAAAGAATAAGAGTATAGAGATAATACTTTTGTTTGATTTGGAGAGGAGGGAAAGAGGAAGCAATAGAATAAGTTATAGAAAGAAGAAAAAGAAATGGAGTAATGGTATAAGGAAACAAGAAAGAAGGGAGAACATAACAAAAAACAAAAAGACAGTACAAGTCATACAAATGTCGACTGAGAAACATACCTACAACACACAAAGACGAATGGGGTAGGCGACACCAGGCGACGACGAAGACAACATCCGAGCCCCACAGGACGACAGGGCAGCCTTGGAATGATTAATGACAGCGACATATTGAGGAGACCATATGAGGATCGGGGGATGAGAGAAACACCTGCAAATAGAAATGAAAGAGACAATATCATAAGAAAGCGAGTAACATAAAGATTAACTAGAACAAAACACCTAACAGAGAATTATACATAAAAAGAGCAGACAAAAGATAACTAAATAACAATTAAGTAGGTATCGTAGTGTCCACGACATCTGCTCCAACTTGTTGAAGAGGAACTTTCAGAGCTGCTACAATTAAGTAGGTTTCGTAGTGTCCATAACATCTGCTCCAACTTGTTGAAGAAAAACTTTCAGAGCTACTGGATCTTCGTACGTGGTAGTCTTTTCCTTGTAAGTGACCTTAAAAAGACAGGGATGGATTAGACCATATCTAGCATTTATGGTTCTTAATTGAGGACGAAGGTCAAGAAATTTCTTCCGACGATCTGCAGTAACTTTAGCTACATCTTGTGAGAAGAACAGACGGTGACCCTCCCAAGAGATTTGTTTTTTGTTTTTGACCGTCGACATGACTTGTAACAGATCTGTATATTGTAAGAAATACAAGATGATACCACAAGGTTTTGATGAAACTCTGGGACCAAGCCTGTGAGCTCGTTGTATGTTGAGTGGGACAGAGGTCGACATGTCCAGAAGTTTAGGTAGAAAAGATTGAAAATAAGCTGTCAGATTAAAGCCCTCTATATTTTCAGGAAGTCCATAAATACTTAGGTTGTTCCTGCGATTCCGATTTTCCAAGTCCTCAGTGTGTTTCTTGAGGAGAGCTATTTCTGATTCCAGAAGGGGAATACGAGAGCATGTAGACTGCAGAGATTCCGTGGATTGTTCCATAATGAGAACACGTGATTCCAACGAAGACCATTTACTGTCCAGACGCTGCAGAGTCTTAGTAGTTTCCTCCATGAAAGGCTTTAATGCACAAATTTCCTCAAGAATCAGATCCATAGAAACTGAAGAAGCATGCACTGGGGATGGAGGGTCTTTTTTTGTTTGTTTGGTGGAGTTCACAGGTGTTTTTGTTGAAGGGTGCAGTTTTGAAATAGCACCTGATAAAGATTCAGATTTGTGAGGGTTGTCCTCCATATCGTTGTAGTTAGAGTCAGAGTCTGAATATGTAACACGCTTAGAAACTGAGAGCTTGAGATTTCTTAATCTCCCCATAGAAGGGAAGAGGAACTTATATGGAACACTGTATATGTTGAGTCTGTAGTATGACAAGGCAAACTCAGTCTAGCGATGAGGAAAATTCAAACCAGTTCTCAAAGGTCGGAGCAGTTAGGAAAGAATTAAAGCAGTCTCTCTTTCAAGTACTATTCTGGTATCGAAAACTGCTTTCAATATTCATAAAAGTAAAGTCAATATATCGATGAATATGATCCATAGAAGCAAAGTAAACAGCTCTCAGTAAGCGAAGGAATAAGGCTTGTTGTACAGGGTCCCTTTAAAACTTATAACAGGGAAGAGAAAAAGAGTTGGTGCATCAAGCTGTTGCAGAAAATCGTTAAAGAGCTCACTACGGCACAAGCGCGGTGTGGTTAAGGCGTTTCAAAGTGAAAAAATGAAGCTCGCCCGCCATACAAAATGGCGGACGCAACCTCTCTTCTGAGGAAAAATCCCGCAAGGCCAATTTAGCCATAAAAACTATAAAGGGGTGAAGCTGCGGCACTCCAGCGGCTCACCATATCAAGAGGAGGAGACCCCTTGCATTCTCATTCCTCGGCGAGTGTCAGGGCGGTCTCCAGAATCAATTAAGCTCCCCGGTCCGTTGGAGCTCAGCGCGCCTCCGCCATCTTGAAGCAGCGCCGAAACCACGCCCCCTCATATAGGGTTTTCTAAAACCAGTTATTGTTCAAGAGGTAATCTTGCCAATCCTAGGTCATTTAACCATTCTCTAATCTTTTTGGCTTATGGAATAATGAATTTTAAGAGATACTCTGAAAATATTGAAGAAAAATGCCTTCTGTTTCCACTCTGTCCTCAGTGTTAACGTGTTTTTCCTGGCTCCCTGGCTGCTTGAATACAACACATAACCACATCAGCCTTAGCCATCCAGACTGGAGTTTACTTGATCTCTGCTTCACCCAGCCAAACGTCTGAGCTCTAGTTGTAAGGTATTTATTGTTGTTTTCACTTGATAATATTCAGCCATGGCTGGTAAAGTTCTGTAAGCCTAAATTGTGCTTCTTGAATAAGCTTTTCTAAAAAAGGATTGCTCTTAGCTATATTTCTAGCTGCTTTAACTGATTGATTGGTAAGTGTAACCCTCAGAAACGGTCCACATATATCCCATACAATATGCAATGGTGTAGAATCAACACAGGTTTTTGCTTAATTTGTTCTACTATGTCTTCACTTAAAAGCAATTTTCTATCCAGGGTCCATCTGCTCTGCCCTATAGTTGACAAGCTTGTCAAAATCATTGTAACATCTGCATGATCGGAGAGATGAATCATGAAATAGACTATGCCCTTCACCATACTTTTCAAACAGCCTTGGATTAAAATATAGTCCAACCTTGAAAAATGTCCATTTTTTTTTACTCTGAAACCTGTATCAGTCGGAGCTCATTTTTTACCTCCATCTATTTATAGGGCTATGCTCCTTAATTATGTTTTTCGATAATGCTTGTGATTTACTGTTTCTGTTGTATGGTGCTTTGTTCGAATAGTCTAAAGCGTCTCTCATGATAATATTGGAGTCCCTAGCTATCCCCCGGCTTTTCTCTCCTCAGTCATCGGTGATCCCACAAAGTGGCCAGAGAATCCTCCTTCCGAGCCACGCAATATCTAATGCCCGGCTTTGAAGTCTGTCTCCTTTGTTCATGCCATGAGGTTTCCACGGTCACTGCTCCTTCACGACACTGGCTACCATTTTGGTATGCTGTCTCTAGGGCGACCTGATGGTTCACAGTCCTTTGGAACTCTGCAAAGCAGCAACATCAGAATTCCTCTTGCGCGGGTGGAGATTTTGCACGCACTCTACATGCCCAGTTATCTTATTCCCAGACACAGCAGGATAAAGAGATGTAGGACAGGGAAAGCAGCCATCTTGCTTGGCTATCGGCCACTCCCCCTTATAACTTCTTTTGACGAGGGGGCCAGATAGAAGTGAAATGAATTTTCGAGGCCCGGATCAATATTTATTGATGTTAAGTGTTGTTCAATGGAGTGTAGAGATTTTCCCCAAGACAGGTTTTGGAAATAAATGGAACAAACTGGTGTACTTTTAGTCAGACAGTTGCCAGTATATCCTTGAATAGCAACATTAGGAAAGGCGACAGATAACGAATTGCATTCCATGGGTATATTTGCATGCTACGGATCAACGCATGTGCCAAAATGCAATCCAATATTTCAAAAGCAAAGTTAATTTAAGACAAACTTAGCTTTTAGTGTTTCCGGTATCAGCTCATAATGAACAGCAAGTTCCATGTGACGCACCAGGTCGTGTGCAGAGGTGGAATGACCTGCTGAGCATTCCTGCCATATGTTCTCAGTCCTGACACATGATAGACTGTTCCTCAACCCTGCTGCCCTTCCAGGGGCTCTTCCGGTTTCCTGACAAACCTCCGCGCCTCTGTTCATCCTTTCATGGTTGCTTGTGATGGGTTTGAGTTCACATCAGGTTCCTCATCAAAGCCAGCTGTGCCTGGAGTCCTCCGCGGGTTTGTGCTCGCAGAAAATGCAATGCCAAATAATCTTTGAAACGAGGCCATTAAAAGGAATCCTTTACAGTGGCAAATTGTTCAATCACAAGGAACTCGGAAAAATCTATTTTTGGGTGTCAGATGAAAATCGTCATCGTGAAGGGACGTCGCTGAGTCACGTGACTTTGGCGCCAATGATCCTGTTCCTCTGTCTTGTGTTGGTTGTTGTTATATCCATTAGCCAGATTTGCCCCTCAGATTCAACCAGTAAATGAGGATTAACTCACTGCCAATGTGCAGGCCAAAGACGATCAATGAACCCGTAGCGGGTCCACTAGCCGCATCCTGGCCCGCTAGGGAAAACAGTAGCACGCGCCACGCCACATACAGGAACCCACCATTGCCAAGGAGCAACTGGCAGAAACCTGTCATCTCTCAAGGCATCCCCACCTCTGCAAATCAGAGGTTACTTTAGTTTATGGATCTCTCTGAGGCTGCTTGAAACAGAGGGGGGAGGCAACCGGTGCCCTCCATTGGCTCACCAATTTGAAATGTTTCCATGGCAGCCACCAATGTGAAGGGACCAAAGCACGCCATTGAAATATCTGTACCGGGTTTGATGGAAGGGTGACAAGCCGTTTACTGGTTCAACTAGCTTCTGGACACCAGGGCCTGCTGCATGTGCCGAGGATCTCCCAACCAAATTGCAGTAGGGGCGTAGCCGGTCAGCTCAGGTCAAGGGAGATGGCTAAGGCCTCACAACCTCGTCACCACTCTGTCCTGCGTACGAGCCGTCCTGGTGGCCCAGCAGAGCAGCGAGTCAGGATAGGAACAACAGCATGATGCTAAGCCGGGTCACAATGTCACCGTCCTATGGAGCTTCCTGGTCCACTCAGGCCTAACAACACCTGATAGCACCGTCTGAGAGTGTCGCGGAGGCAAGGATCCATACGGAGTCTTCAGCGAGGCTCCACCCTGGACAGTAGGGGAGAGATGCCTGAACGAGTGAGACACAGACTTTAGCTCCACAGGTAAGGGAGCACATCTCACAAACATCAGCAGCAGCTTGGATGGTGAACGCAGAGCTGCACTGGTGTTAAGTGACCCCAGCTGTGTGAGCTTCACATGTCAACCACCAGTGCCTTCTGAGAACTTGCACAATGCCTCAGTTTGAGCTTCTTCTGGAGATGTTACAGGAGAACACTCCTGAGAGGTTCATCTATCGGAGCCTTGTCAGTGCTCACGGGTACCCCACAGCCTCAGCTTCCCTCAGATGTATCGTCTATTGGATGCTAGAGGGCTCCACAAGCGTATGCTTCTTTAGCGTGAGTGGTACTGATGAAGCCATCTGGCCTCGGTTGTACCACCTCAATACTATAGACTCCTTCAAGACACCGTCCGCCTGAGGTGTCTTCGCAGTGTCGTTGGATCCCCGCAGTGCGATCTTTCTACACTAAATCCTTGTCAGTGCTGGAGGAGGCAGATAGACCAGTGCTCTCCAGCAGCGCCTTCTCAGAGCCAGAATACATCAGCCCAAGTTATGACTACGTAACTGTGTTCTTTTTTTTCTATTTAAAGTCAAAACTGCAATTTTTGATGTTTACCAAAGTTTATAGGGATTTGAATGTTTCACAAGTAAGGCAACCAGCATGTTGGGTTGCGTTGGTACTAAAGTCTTAAGGCTGTTCACTCCCACCATGAAATATTAGTGTCTCCCACGCCCATGTAGGCCTGCCCTGGTAATATCGCATTTTGCAGGAGGAGATGAAGCCATACCAGACATGGACCATGTATGATGTGTAAGCATGTGTCATGATCCATCTAAAATGCTTGCATGGGAAGCTTGCAGAGGTGCTGCAGAGGCCATACCTGCACTGCATATAAGGGAGGTTTCCACTGCTGCTTTCCATTATGCAACTGTTACTGAACGGAATTTAAACAGTTGTTGCTGGTGCTGTACCTCCTCTGTTTTCCTCCTGTTTTTCTGTTCGGTGTGTCTGAGTGAAGCTTGCATTGCTGCTGCTCCTGCGCTGGCGTCTTCTCCGTGTGAGAGATTGACACCACTGCCGTGTTCCAGCTATTCTGTAAATATGCAGAAGATTTTAAACCATCTGGCTTAACACATAGCGAGTGTCACCTATAGCATATAAAACACGACGTACAATCGGAACCATGAGAAGAGGTGTTACAGCAATTGAAAATTGGGGAGGTTTGAATACGACCTGCCCCCCACGGTTTGTCCTGGAAACCGCTTTCACTGGGTTGGCATTCACAGCTAAGCTGTCTTGGCACAATTACCCAACTTGTTTTATCGCCTTTGAAAACGTTTTCAGGAAATGTACTCGTAATTGTCTGAGTTATTAACCATTTTAAACACTCACAAAAAAGTACAAAATCGGGATTCATTAACGCTCGTTTCCCACAAAGCAATTTCCCTTACAGCCAATAATCGCGCGGGGCTAATTGGCAGTTTCCTCAATTGCATAAGAGCAACAATCATCATAGGCTCCTGCGGGAGAAATGTTGCGCGCGCTTTTCGGTTGCGCGTGGAGTGGCACAGCCGATGTCTTACACAATGACAGACAGCGGAGCTATGGGGATCATGAGTCCGTACTCAGATGCCCGCCAGCATCGGACATGTTATATTGCGCACTTTATTGACCCCGTACAAAATATTACTGAACAATACATTAGACAGACCAATGTACACTGACCAAATCCAATAGGCGCTTGGGGGCAGCCGACCAGGGGAGGTATGCCCCCAGGAATGTTGGGTGGGTGGTACAGTCCAGAGGCCTGTGAGCGTCACTGGGCTGTTTTGGTAGGTGGAAACAGAGGGCTAACTTTAAGGGGAGAGAAGTTGGGCTGCCAGCCACTATTTTATAAGTGTTGGACACAGTGGCTGGTAGCTCCGTTTAGCAGAGGCAAGGAATTTTGATTCCTGCTCGCCCATCCCGAGTTTAGAGATTTTGGGGTGAAGTGTGGGACCTAGGGATGTAATTTGTCGGAACCGGTGCGCGAGGGGTGAATCGTTGTTAGAAGTTTGTCGCTTGAGGCAGGTGCGTTGGCGGTTTGCCGAGAGACTGGCATGGTTGAATCAGTTTTATTGACTTTGGGTGGGTGAGAAGCAGTTTGAAGAGGAGGGGTGAGTATGTTCTAGGGGGTGATCAACCGTCCGTAAATTTCACGGACCGTCCTTAATTTGGACCTCACGTCCGTTGTCTGTGATGATCCCTTTTATGGACACCTTTTGTCCTTAATTTTAGGCCTTGCAGGGAGCAGAGCTGTTTCCCTGCGAGAGGCCTCAGCTCCCTGATGGGGCCGCCTCCCACTCATCCTCAGAGCACAAGAGTAGCCCCACCCACCCATTTTCATTCTGTTTGTTGGCTGATTGTCACATACAGTATAACAATGGGCCAGTTTGAGCTGTTACAGCATGTGGTGGCCTCCTCCTGCTGCGGTCTAGGGCAGGGCATTCTGTTAGGTTTAGATGGAAGAAATGTACAAAACAAATGTACAAAAACACCCATGCTGCTATGTGCCAGTTCATGAAAAGAAGCTGGGGAAAGAAGTTAACCCCTTCGCTGTGCGCGTCAGCCAACGGCCGTCGGGAGCACTACCTCGGTAGTGCTGCGCACGTCTGTTGGCCGACGCGGCCCCGCCCACTTGTTTAAACCGCCGCACCTGCGGCGAGAATTCAGCGCCGCGGTTAAGCAGTTAAAAAGAAGAGGTTATAGTTCTTACACAGTCTCATCATTTTAGAGCTGAAGCATTTTAAATATAATATACAATGAAGCCACAGTTGCTGCTTTTTTATTTATTTTATGCAACTAACATCCATTGACAAAGCCAATAGTCATGGCTTGTTGTATGTAGGTCTAATGTTACTGGATGCAATGACAGAAACACCAAAATACCAGTCGGGTGGTACATTATGCTCAGCACATATTTTTAGCTTAGGTGTTTTAAGCCACGCCCTTAATTACATCAGATACGCCCCTTGGAGAGACCTCAAAGTTTTTCAACCCACAAAGCCCTGGAAACAACACCATGTCACAGTCACCTCACGTCCTGGCACTGTGCATCATGCATGACTCATGACTTCCAAGTTTTCAGATTACCTATGTACAGGGGCATAGTGAACCCTCCCCCCACCCCACCCCACCCCTTGCTTTAGGAATTACAGCGAGGGTGAAGTTCTTTATGGGCCTCTTCTGTCTGCAACTCAGTAGACAAAGGCTCACCTCATAATTAATGTGAACAGGTGGGTTAGTGAATAAGTGAAGGAATGGGTAAATGGCTGGATGGATTAGTGAAAGGATGAATGGATGAGTGAAAGGGGGAATGGATGGATAATGAGAGAAAGGATGGATGGATGCGTGAATGGAAGGATGGATGAGGGTAAATAGATGGATGTATGGGTGGAAGGGTAGATGTATGGGTAAAAGGGTGGATGGATCAGTAAAAGGATGGATGGATGAGTGAAAGGGTGGATGATGGGCAAGTGAATGGGTGGACAAATGAGAAATGATGGATGCATTGATGAATTGATAAGTAAAAGGGCGAATGAATGGATGGATGAGTGAAAGAGTGGATGTAAGGATAGATGAGTGAGTGAAAGGGAGGGTAGATGGACAAAAGGATGGATAGATGAGTGAAAGGGTGGATGGATGAGAGAGAAGATGGATGGATGAGTGAAAGGATGGATGAGTGATAGGGTCAATGGATGGATTCATGAGTGGTTGAGTAAATGGGTGAGTGGGTGGATGGGTGAAGGATGGGTGGCTAAGTGAAAGGGGAATGGAGAGAGAAAGGGAGGATGAATGGATGGATGAGTGAAAGCATGGATGAATGATTGGCAGAATGAATGGGCGAATGGGTGCCTGGATGAGTGAAAAGAAGAATGTAAAGATGGATGAGTGAAAGAATGCATACATGAGTGAAAGGGAGGATGGAGAGCTGGAAGAAAGGATGGATGGATGAGTGAAAAGTTGAATGGGTGGACGGATGGATGAGTAAGTGAAAGGGTAAATGGTTGGATGGATGAGTGGATGGATGGATGGATGGGTGGAAGAGTGAATGGATGAGTGAAAGGATGGCTTGGATGAAAGGGTAAATGGTTGGATGGATGAGTGAATGGATGGATGGTTGGAAGAGTGGATGGATGAGTGAAAGGATGGATTGAGTGAAAGGGTGGATGGAAGGATGGATAGGTTTGCAAATGGTTGAAAAGGTTTGGATATGGATGGGCACACAGATGGAAGGACAGAATGAATGGTGAAAGACTGAATGATGGATGAAAGAGTTAATAGATGACAGAATGTAAATTTGAAATGGTGGATATCAGGGGTTTGATGGAAGGATCAATGGCTAGATCCTTGGACAAGAGAGCTCTTCTGGGGAGGGTTGTGATGACTTACTTTGCTTTCTTGATGCCATATGAGCTTTAGTTCAAAGTGGGAGGTATTTACATTTTCTGGCTACTCCATTGCCTATGTGTTACTATTCTGTATTTGCTGTGTGCTCATGTGTGCCGCTTTACATCTCACAATGGCACTCAGGTATGAGATGCTAGTAACAAAGTCTATCCGAGCAGATCTTCCTGACCACTTCTCTCGCCAAACATGCCTGCTCAGGACCATGAGTTGTAAACAAAATATCAGACTGGACAACCCAGTGCAGTAACCATATAAATACATTATTATCATATGAAATACCCAAAAAAAAGACCTGAACAGTTGCTCAAAGCTGCGCGCATACCGAAAAACCGTGAAGTGCACGATTGTCTCAACCTAATATAAACTTATTTTGACTTGTACTTAAATGGTTGTCTATTTACTTACTTTTATACTATCGCGCAACTTCTCTGATGTGTCTGTAAAACGTACCTTTTGTCCCAAAGTTTTGTCCTGAATTTTGAACTTCTGTCCTGAATTTTTGTCCTGAATTTTGACCCTTTGTCCTGAATTTTTACACTTACCGTCCTGAATTTGCACCCATGCCAGTTGGTCACCCTAGTATGTTCACAGTTGCAGGAGGCAGGTAGTTAAAGGCTTACAGTTATAGGAAGTTAAGTTAGTTCAGAAATCAGAATGTAGATATAGTGGCAGGTAGTATGGTTAGGGTAAGCGTGGGGATGACATCTAGGGGTGAGGATAGAATAAACGGCAGCTGAACATTGATGTATAGTGAGGAAGGGAGTGTTGTAAGGCGAATCACTTAGGGATTTAAAATGCTTGTGATGTGCGCCTGCTTCAATAAAGTGGCCTGTTCCACACTATAATGTGTCAGTGGTCTGTGCTGTACCCTCTAGCCCAAAGTCAACAGCTAAAATTCCTCTTAAAGAGAATTCAGAGACCATTATCAAAATAGTGCCCAGAATCCTTAAGTGGTATGAGAACATGTAAATGTCAGCAAACCTCTAGAAAAATGCTGCTAACCTAAAGAGGGCCTCTGGAATTATGTGATTATAAGCCGCTGTGTTTTCTGCATACTTATGGAATTCTGCACATGCTCATGAGCCATCATCTACTACATAATTTGACCATTTAACACATATGTTTCTATCTCTAGCGAAAAATACTCTGTCACTCATGTGGCTGCTCCTTGAAAAGGTTAGAGGTCACCTTTCAGTTGCTACATGCTGTATTTATGTGTTAAACTGATAGAAATGAGGGGAAACATTTTCCCTGGCAGTGTAACATGTAAACATGAGAAAATAATGAAGTTATACTGCCAAAAAACAAGCCACGTTACACTGCATAATTTGCCTTTTCTTGCCACATAATTGAGTCTGCCCCGGCTGAATAATTCCAGTGGCCATGATCATAACTTAATGTTACTTAACACTACATCCAAGATCTTGCCTTGTGCATTATATTAAATCAGATGCTCGAAAGAGATAAACAGTATTCCAACCCGTCAGCATGTGCAGTTCTAAAAAATGCACCAGTGGACACCAGACCCCTCAAGGGAGTGGGCAGGTCCATGACACCTGATGAGTGGACGAGTGTGTGAGGGAAGAATTGAGTGAATGCACAAGGCAGGGAGTTATTACACAAATTTATGGATTTGCATTTAATGTTTGAGAATATGGCGTGGATGGTTAAAAACACAACCGATTGGGAAGTGAATGGATGGATGAATCGGTGGGTAGGTTTTTTATTTTACTTTGTCATTTTTGCAAGGAGCTTCATGCCACCTATTAATGTGCATTGTGTGGGGTTTATGGAAACGGGGTCACTACTAGAGTTGGTTATGACGTCTGTTTGCCTAAAATGTCTACCTTGTGTGCGATGGATCAATGTGAAAGCCTTAGCAGTGTGGACATAATGGATGTTTGCTTCGGTCTCCGTCATCTGACTGGAAGGTTGGGCATGAGAAGGTGATAACTATATGAACAATAGGTGAGATTAACACACCACACCCCTGCACCTTCCCTTTGCTCACTAAGTCACCAAAGTGGCAAGCTTGATTACTACAACTCAACAAGCACTTTTAAACCAAAAAGTCTTGCATTGATATGCCGTGCATTAATCAAGATGATAGGGTTTTGTGCATTTCTCCTAATTTTTTTTTCTAACACTTTTTGTGTAATTTTGGCATATGAAAGACTGGTTTGAGCAGAAAATGCCAATCATATGTCGGCCCAATACTTTGAGCTCCTGTCTTGTGTGATGTTTGCTTTACAGGGAGTACCTTGTGCACATTTTTTTGTGTGCAGATGGCTGCCCAATGCTTTCAGCAGGTATCTCATGTGACGTTTGTACCCAAACTGAAAAATGCTGAGTAATGACTGGGCGAGTGATAGGGCAGCAACATGCATCTTTGTCATTCACTGCACTGCACTAATGACCGGCAGAGCTATGCTGGTCAAATCCACGGAGTTTCCGGTGCTGTGTTTGCATCATTACTCAACATTTGCTCTCACCAAGAAGAGATATCATATTTTTTCTCTAAAATCAACAAAATATCCTGCAGCGTATCCCAAGGATTGGCTTTAGTCCCATCCTCTTTTGTGTTTTCATGGGCCCACATTGTTTAACCAACACAGTCAGGCTTCCATGTGCACAGAAGGAGCCCACATCAACTTGAAGCTACATTATGTTTCCGAGAGCCGGCAACAGGTCACAATTTCTTAATCCATGTGCATCAAATGAATAAATCATTACTACTTTACCTCACGGCAGCCACGATAGAGATGCTGCTCTTTGCCTGAGTGGACGCCACATCAGCGCCTTTAAAGAGGCGACTTCCTTGATCCATCCATTCGCCTTCCACAGAAGGTGCAAAATCTCACCACATTGCTCCATATTTACCTGTCCTTCATACCCACGGTTAATAATGCACAGAAAGAGGTCTATCATCCATAACTAGAGCATGGATTTTTCCAATTTCTGCCTATTCTACCTAAGACTGCCTACGGCCGCAGGTAAGAGTACGGGGCGCCGCCCCAAAAACTTGTGCCGCCCGGCCGGGGCGGACTGCCCCACCTTGCTTCGCCACTGACTAGTGTGCCTCTCTATGGGGGATATTCTCAAAAACGTGTGATAATTATCGCAAAATTAGCTTAACGCAACTTTGCACATCGCAGTCTATCGCGGGAAAATAACGCCGTGTTAACGTTGTATTCTCAACCCGGTGGCACCATGCGCTAATCTCACGACAACGCGCCAAATGATTAACGCGACGCCGAAAAAACGCGAAACACGAACGTGAAAAAAGTTGCGATGTGGCCAACCGTGATAAAAAAACCAGCGATAACCAGCGACAGGCCTGCAATTCCCACGCGTCATGCGGGAAAATGCACTATAAAAGCACCGAAAAACACAAACAAATTAATTAAAATTGCGTAGCACCATGGAGTAAGCCGGAGCAAGTACAGAGGACGACCAGAATCCCACAAGCCCCCAGGAGGACCAGCCTGGGACCTTGAGGTCACAGAAGGGCAAGGAGAAGAAGAAGAGGAAGACGAGGTTCGGTCCGCAGGAAAACAGGATCATCATCACGGAGGTGATAGAACACCACCAACAACTGTTCGTCACCTCCAACTTGTCATTGGCAAACAAAAATGCAATATGGCAGTCCATCCTGGACAAGATGAATGCAGTCGGAGTGAGGAGGAGGACAATTGGAGAGGTCAAGAGGCGCTGGAATGATGCGAAGCGCAAAACCAAGAAGAAACTCGCTGACAACCATCAGGCAGCAATGGAGACTGGAGGTGGCAGTCCAGCAGAACACCAGGAGCTGGACGAGATGGAGGAAATGGTGGCCACAGTCATCAGTGGGGAGATGGTGGCAGGAGTTGGGGGTCTGGACACTGCTCGACATGACCTGACACAACAGCACAAGGGTGAGTACCGAACAGGGCTTGGGGGGACGGGGGGGGATGGGCACAATGGCACACATGCACAATTAAGTAGAGCACACTGCACACCCACAATGACTCTGGATCATGGCCCTGATCCCCTTGGCACACTGCAGCACACATACAAACAGCAAGTAGGCCCCCGTCCACTATGGGCACAAAGGGGTCCCTCCCCACACAGCACCAATCTCACAACCAACCCATGCACACATGTCTAAACCAGCAAAGCTGCGTGTCTGTGAGCCACACTGACAATGCAAGTGACACTGCATGACGAACAGCATGGCTGCAGTCCAATTATCATGAGATGGTGCACGCCACGACACTGAGGTGGCTTAGTGTGGAACACATCCGTAAAAGGACAGGTCACACTCTGACATATCCACGTGCACAAACAACCCCTGACGCCAACAACACATCTGCGGATAAACCATGCCCAGGAGTCCAAAATCCAAACTAGA
Source organism: Calotriton arnoldi (assembly GCA_963921515.1). Lineage (NCBI taxonomy): Eukaryota > Metazoa > Chordata > Amphibia > Caudata > Salamandridae > Calotriton > Calotriton arnoldi. The sequence goes on from CAWUFW010004099.1 coordinate 1,408,263, forward strand.
GCCAAAATTAGCCAATTCTGCAACATCCCAGCACTGTAGAAGCACAGAAGTCAAAGGCACACCCCCTCAAAGGGATAAGGGGCAGCAAAATCACAGCTGCAGGGGCGACTCTCCCACAATGCAGCACACACACATAGCAATAACAGCACATCATCATTGATGACAATGTGGTACAAAGTGCAACACTCTCACTACAGAACAGAGGACACAACTGGTTCCGCTTGTGCGTAGAAATTGGACAATCACATCTGGCATAGCAGGAAACTGTGAGATGATGATGTACGTGAAAAACCTCACATCCGTGATGTAGTTCAGATGTCCACTGTCCCGCATCAAAAAGCCAGCTCCTCCCAATCAGTCACAATGTACATTGCCATGCAGTCTGTATGTAAACTTGAACAATGCGTCAACATACATGTCAACACAATGTCAAAATGCATCTCCCCTTCACATTGCAGAGGGACAATCCACACCTCCTGCAGAGCAGACCAGACAACTTATCAGTGATGATGAAGAGGATCTCCACACCTTCGACACCGACGCCCTACAACAGCTCATGGACAGCTTCGGCACCTCACCTCCAGGAGCAGGGCAGCCCAGCTGCATCGAGGAGACCCCACCCCCTGCACAGACCACGCAGCAGGAAGCACCCACCACCACGCCTGGCTCCCAGCACCTCACCGAAGAACACATCGCATTCCAAGGCCATGTGTTAGACTGCCAGAAGGAGGTGGCTGAACAGGTGCGGGTGGGGTTCGACCTCATGGCAGCCAAACTAGATGACATACGTGGGTGTCTAAGTCCCATCAGGGACCACTTACACTCCCTAACGGCCACCCACAGTTCGCTCCATGATGTCCAATAATCCATGCCCGACATCGCTGGAGTCATGACTCTGAGTGGAGAACAACTGTCTAGAAAAACCAAAGGGGATGATGGACGGAGTGTTGAACATTGCAAACACTCACCCCCAGTCAACTGATCTGGGTTTAATCCATCATCATTCTTTAGCTCACTCCGCCATCCCAGTTCAGACATGGCCATATGCAAATCAGTCTGACCCTGTGCCTCATGGGAACAGTCCAGCCCGAACTGCCAAGCCATGTCTTCCCTGGACCGGAAACAAGCATCCTGGGACCAGTTTCTGGCTTACAGCCGTCATCAGCCAGGCTATCTTGAATCCAGTGGCAAAGTGAGCAAGGGACCCACGTCTGGGCAAACCCTGCCAACTTAGGGCGAACATAGCAAAACCAAAGGGGATGATGGACGGAGTGTTGAACATTGCAAACACTCACCCCCAGTCAACTGATCTGGGTTTAATCCATCATCATTCTTTAGCTCACTCCGCCACCCTAGTTCAGACATGGCCATATGCAAATCAGTCTGACCCTGTGCCTCATGGGAACAGTCCAGCCCGAACTGCCAAGCCATGTCTTCCCTGGACCGGAAACACGCATCCTGGGACCGGTTTCTGGCTTACAGCCATCATCAGCCAGGCTATCTTGAATCCAGTGGCAAAGTGAGCAAGGGACCCACGTCTGGGCAAACCCTGCCAACTTAGGGCGAACATAGCAAAACCAAAGGGGATGATGGACGGAGTGTTGAACATTGCAAACACTCACCCCCAGTCAACTGATCTGGGTTTAATCCATCATCATTCTTTAGCTCACTCCGCCACCCCAGTTCAGACATGGCCATATGCAAATCAGTCTGACTCTGTGCCTCATGGGAACAGTCCAGCCCGAACTGCCAAGCCATGTCTTCCCTGGACCGGAAACAAGCATCCTGGGACCGTATTCTGGCTTACAGCCGTCACCAGCCAGGCTATCTTGAATCCAGTGGCAACGTGAGCAAGGGACCCACGTCTGGGCAAACCCTGCCAACTTAGGGCGAACATAGCAAAACCAAAGGGGATGATGGACGGAGTGTTGAACATTGCAAACACTCACCCCCAGTCAACTGATCTGGGTTTAATCCATCATCATTCTTTAGCTCACTCCGCCACCCCAGTTCAGACATGGCCATATGCAAATCAGTCTGACCCTGTGCCTCATGGGAACAGTCCAGCCCGAACTGCCAAGCCATGTCTTCCCTGGACCGGAAACAAGCATCCTGGGACCGGTTTCTGGCTTACAGCCGTCATCAGCCAGGCTATCTTGAATCCAGTGGCAAAGTGAGCAAGGGACCCACGTCTGGGCAAACCCTGCCAACTTAGGGCGAACATAGCAAAACCAAAGGGGATGATGGACGGAGTGTTGAACATTGCAAACACTCACCCCCAGTCAACTGATCTGGGTTTAATCCATCATCATTCTTTAGCTCACTCCGCCACCCCAGTTCAGACATGGCCATATGCAAATCAGTCTGACCCTGTGCCTCATGGGAACAGTCCAGCCCGAACTGCCAAGCCTTGTCTTCCCTGGACCGGAAACAAGCATCCTGGGACCGGTTTCTGGCTTACAGCCGTCATCAGCCAGGCTATCTTGAATCCAGTGGCAAAGTGAGCAAGGGACCCACGTCTGGCCACTGGAATCAAGCTATCCTGGCTGAAGAGGGGTGAAACCCCGAAACCGGTCCTAGGATGCTTGTTTCCAGTCCAGGGAAGACAAGGCTTGGCAGTTCGGGGAGGACTGTTCCCATGAGGCACAGGGTCAGACTGATTTGCATATGGCCATGTCTGAACTGGGGTGGCGGAGTGAGCTAAAGAATGATGATGGATTAAACCCAGATCAGTTGACTGGGGGTGAGTGTTTGAAATGTTCAACACTCCGTCCATCATCCCCTTTGGTTTTGCTATGTTCTCCCTAATTTGGCAGGGTTTGCCCAGACGTGGGTCCCTTGCTCACTTTGCCACTGGATTCAAGATAGCCTGGCTGATGGCGGCTGTAAGCCAGAAACCGGTCCCAGGATGCTTGTTTCCAGTCCAGGGAAGACATGGCTTGGCAGTTCGGGCTGGACTGTTCCCATGAGGCACAGGGTCAAGACTGATTTGCATATGGCTGGGTTCAAACTGGAATGGCATGGTGAGCAAAAAAACAATGGATTTAGTCCCAGATCTCTGTACTGGGGTGAATGTATGACATTGTTCTGCATTCTGTCCATCAACTGTTGTTTTTGCATTTGTCACCCCGAGTGGGACGGGTATGTCCAGACGTGGGTCCCGTGCTCTCCATGCCACTGGAATCAAGCTATCCTGGCTGAAGAGGGGTGAAACCTGTCCTAGGATGCTTGTTTCCAGTCCAGGGAGGACCTGGCTTGGCAGTTCGGACTGCACTGTTCCCATGAGGCACAGGGTCAAGACTGATTTGCATATGGCTGGGTGAGCAAAAAAACGATGGATTTGGTCCCAGATCTCTGTACTGGGCTGAATGTATGACATTGTTCTGCATTCTGTCCATCAACTGTTGTTTTTGCATTTGTCACCCCGAGTGGGACGGGTATGCCCAGACGTGGGTCCCGTGCTCTCCATGCCACTGGAATCAAGCTATCCTGGCTGAAGAGGGGTGACACCCGTCCTAGGATGCTTGTTTCCAGTCCAGGGAGGACCTGGCTTGGCAGTTCGGGCTGGACTGTTCCCATGAGGCACAGGGTCAAGACTGATTTGCATATGGCTGGGTTCAAACTGGAATGGCATGGTGAGCAAAAAACGATGGATTTAGTCCCAGATCTCTGTACTGGGGTGAATGTATGACATTGTTCTGCATTCTGTCCATCAACTGTTGTTTTTGCATGTCACCCCGAGTGGGACGGGTATGCCCAGACGTGGGTCCCGTGCTCTCCTTGCCACTGGAATCAAGCTATCCTGGCTGAAGAGGGGTGAAACCCTGAAACCGGTCCTAGGATGCTTGTTTCCAGTCCAGGGAGGACCTGGCTTGGCAGTTCGGACTGGACTGTTCCCATGTGGCACAGGGTCAAGACTGATTTGCATATGGCTGGGTTCAAACTGGAATGGCATGGTGAGCAAAAAAACGATGGATTTAGTCCCAGATCTCTGTACTGGGGTGAATGTATGACATTGTTCTGCATTCTGTCCATCAACTGTTGTTTTTGCATTTGTCACCCCGAGTGGGACGGGTATGCCCAGACGTGGGTCCCGTGCTCTCCATGCCACTGGAATCAAGCTATCCTGGCTGAAGAGGGGTGAAACCCCGAAACCGGTCCTAGGATGCTTGTTTCCAGTCCAGGGAGGACCTGTCTTGGCAGTTCGGGCTGGAGTGTTCCCATGAGGCACAGGGTCAAGACTGATTTGCATATGGCTGGGTTCAAACTGGAATGGCATGGTGAGCAAAAAAACAATGGATTTAGTCCCAGATCTCTGTACTGGGGTGAATGTATGACATTGTTCTGCATTCTGTCCATCAACTGTTGTTTTTGCATTTGTCACCCCGAGTGGGACGGGTATGCCCAGACGTGGGTCCCGTGCTCTCCATGCCACTGGAATCAAGCTATCCTGGCTGAAGAGGGGTGAAACCCCAAAACCGGTCCTAGGATGCTTGTTTCCAGTCCAGGGAGGACTTGGCTTGGCAGTTCGGGCTGGACTGTTCCCATGAGGCACAGGGTCAAGACTGATTTGCATATGGCTGGGTTCAAACTGGAATGGCATGGTGAGCAAAAAAACGATGGATTTAGTCCCAGATCTCTGTACTGGGGTGAATGTATGACATTGTTCTGCATTCTGTCCATCAACTGTTGTTTTTGGAGAACAACTGTCTAGTCAGAGTGGCCTCAGCGATGTCAGCCGAAAGTTGGCACAGATGCTGAGGATAATGGGGAACATGGAGCGGATGCATGCGGAAAGAATGGCTGCCACCGATGCACACCAGCGAAAAGTTGTTGGGATCTTCCATGCCCTGCAGATCCCCATCATCGCATTGCTGCCACTAAGGCAGTTGCTGATGAATGCTGCTGGTACTTCTACACACACATCTCCGGCCCCTTATGTGTCAGTGGCACACAGTGCTGCAGACCAAACATCAGCACCCACATGGCAGACAGATGACATAGAGGACGAAGATGCGGGTGATTCCACCTTTGTAGTAAGAAGGAGCCAGTAGCATTCTTCTCCGCCATATGCCCTGTTTCAGCTTGGTTCTGCCCTCTGCATCATGCCCTGTAACAACACCTCCCACTGTCCCCCGAAACACTCTGCGACACTCACCTTGGACCTCGACATGGACTGCCATATCTTGTTTTCTTACCAATGACACTGCAATCAGACTGCGGACTGTACTCTTCCTCCTCCGATGTACTTGTCAATCCCTAAATGACTCTGGCTGGCCATCCACTGGGCTACAATGTAATGTGGGGGTTTGCATGGCCATGTACTGCTCCAGCTCCGACACTCCACCGAATGTGAATAAATCATTCAAATTCACACAGAAGTGTCATGTCCATAATCGATCAAGTATGAAAGTATGGATGAATGTAAGGACATTGATTGCCCAAAAAGGTACACCCTGGGAAATGAAAGCAATGCGCATGTGTGACCGTGACTAACCCTGGGCGTAGTTCGCGTAGTAGCGCTACGTGTAGCTACGCGAAGTGCACTAGGAAATGCTGTTCGCAATGATTGCACAGTGCCGGATGCTTGTCCGCACTGTGCAATCATTGCAAACGGCATCTTGCACAGTGCAAGCGGTCGTTTTCTGCCGCTCGAGTAGATTTGTACTCAAGCAGCAGTTTTCTCAACGCGGACTGGTAGTTTCTCATCGCGAGCGGTCGCGAGCCTACGCGACCACTCGCAATGAGAAACCTGACCTCCCCGCATTGAGAATCTCGCCGGGAGGTTTATTTTCCACGCTCGCGATCGGCAACTTGATGTTGCTGATCGCGAACGAGGAAAAAGTCTCGCCGGGATGTCATTTTGCTCGCTCACGGTCGCCAACTTGACGTTGAGGACCGCGAGCAAGCAAAAAATGCCCGCTATGCTACGCGTTTTTGCACTGTGCTACGTGCAATTCGCGTAGCGCGTAGTTGCGCAAACTACGCAAACTACGCAAGCGTAGCGTAGTTTTCCGCCCAGGCCTAACCGTGACACACATAGGAAGTGAGATGACTGGGAATGTGTGCACTAGCTGTGGCCTCATTGCTCTGAAACAACAATCGTGCAATTTCTTAGCTTTGCCCCACGCAATGTTAGAAATAGGGCTGGGTATGAGATGTCAAAGTCGTTGGCAGGCCTAAAGTAGTGTCCACCATCACATTTGACAACAGAACATCTCTTCGCATACCTACTCACACTCAACTGGGTGGACACAGCCTGTAGTGATGGATCACATTGATCCACATGGCAAGAATATGGACACCATACTCATATTGCTGAAGACACGTAAGAGCACAGGTCTATCAGCAACTATCCCAACCACTATGTCTGGCTCACAGAGGTGGAGCTGGCAATAGGGACTCACCCCTAAGTGAAATGCGTCAGTCAGTCCCTCCCTGTGTACGGACAATGCTCATTGAGGCACACGATTTGTCATTCTAATCAACACACATCACAGTTGAACACTAGTGGAGTTGCGTAGACTTTATTAGCATGTGCGTGTCAGTACGGGCAAGACAAGGGCCACAACATGCAGAACAATGCTTGAGACACTAACAGGCAGCATTCGGTCACGGTACAGTTCCACGTGACAGGCGTTGTGCATGCGCCCGGGATGTTCTGCCATTGCGTTGGTGGCTCTCGTAGAACCGGCACTCTTCTGACCTGCGGCAGTTATGTGGATGATATGCCACAGCTCGGAGCAATGAGTTGTATGTGTGTGCAACGTTTGGACGTATGGGTTGTTGTGTACCTAAGTGTCAAGGGCATTCCATGCAAGAGTACCTCGAGCAAGAACTTCTGTGTGTGGGATGTGGATACGTTGGTCTTTCATTAGCGCTGTGTGTAGTGTGGGAGACGTCATCATCTGCCATGGTATCTCTCTCAGGGGGTGCCTGCCGCATGCAATACCAAGGTCGGAGGAGCAGATGTCCTTCCGCCTTATGTATTGAGACAAAGGAGCTTTCATCCCTAATGTTAGTCTGACTACTGCTTGCATTCTTGAAATGTGATGTGGCTTTCGCGCTGCAATTGAGGCTAGGCCTAAGGCCTATGGTGCACCAATGGCGATACACACACAACAGTTGGCATGCATGAGCCAAGAGCCCGAGCGGCCTTGTGCTCCTTGTACAATCCCTTCGTGCGCGGCCGCTCTCCGGGTGCATGTAACATTGCGACATTGTCAATTGCGGGCTGTGTGGCACAGACACTGCAACAGACACACACGCATCAGTTGGTTTCCTGTCCAGCCAAGAAATGACCCACGCCCAGAACCCAGGGATAATAATTCACACCCCTACGCTGTACTTGCGTACGCCGGCCCAGTCCACCCCTCTTACGTATTAAGGGGGGGACGACAAAGCTACATGTCCAAGGTCTTACCCACTGCCTGTGGTGACATGGTTGCGTCCGCTGTACACAGCACAAGACTCAATCAGACAGGGTCCATGAGTTGTGGTGCACTGAGTTAGTGGCACCTGAAGAGCTGAGCAGGGTATCAAGCTGATGATGGCATCCAAGACAGGTGTGAGCAACTCTGGTAGTCTGGCTGTAAGACTCTTCAGACTCTGGCAGTTGTTGGTTGGAGGTGGTCCTGGCGGTGGTGGCGTGTGCAGCCAGCGGTGATGCGTCGTCCGGACAGGTCATGACTCAATTTGATGTGTGAGCCCTGGTGGACCGCAGTTGAGGCAGTGGTCAGCGCAGGGCCACAGACACATGGCGTTGATGACCCCCAGGCCATCGACTCAGAGGCCATCCAATATTAAATCAGACAGGGTCCATGACTTGAGCTGCACAGAGTTACTGGCCCCGGATGCAGTGCGACCGGCACAGGCACACCGCCACGGGATGGTGACTTGCGGTGCACTGAGGTAGGGCCACGAGAGCTGAGCGGGTTCTCATCGATGTCGAAGGTGAATGTCGCGGAGTATTTCGGGGGACAGTGGAAGGTGTTCTTCCAGGGCATGATGCAGAGGGCAGAACCAAGCAGAAACAGGCAATATGGAGTAGATGAATGCTACAGACTCATGTTTAACACCAAGTCAGTACCAGCCACATGATGATGAAGACAACCCCCAGGCCATTGACTGAGACACCACCAAAGTTCAACCAGAGAGTGTCCATGAATTTCGTGGCACAGAGTTAGTGGCACCAGAGCTGAAAGGGGATGCAGTCTGCGATGGGGCCTGTACAATGGTATAAACTCTGCCATAAATAAATCAAGACTCAGTTCCAAATGTGTGACCTACTGGACCGCAGTGTAGGCCGGAGGCAGCGGTCAGCAGGGGCCCACAGCCACGTGTCGTTGGCTTGCGATGCACAGAGTTAGTGGCACCAGAGCAGTTGTTGGTACTGTTCGATCACCTCCATGACAATGATCCTTTTTCCCTCCGGACTGAACAGCGTATTCCTCTTACTCCTCTCCTTGCGTACAATGATATCAACTCGGCCATTGAATAATCAAGACTCAGTTCCAAATGTGTGACCTACTGGACCGCAGTGTAGGCCGGAGGCAGCGGTGGAATACGTCAACGAGAAAGGAGTGCTGGGGGCCTGTGTCGCGGACGCCGTGATGGTCTGAGGAGGCTGCCAAGGTCACGGGCCTCGGGCTTGGAGCTTGCACCGGCACGTGGTGGGCCCTCTTTGACACACGCCGGTGTCGGCAGGTGAGCAGTGAGGCCTGGTTGCGCAGGGGCGGCCAAGCTGGGTCTGGGGACCAGCGGCCTGGGGTGCAGCAGGCGCACAGGATCGCAGGCACCGCCGCTCACGGCGTCGGCCTCATGGCGGGCTGAGAGGCGCCGCCCTGGCAGACACGTTGGCCATTCCGGAAGAGAACCACGCCCGGCGCAACATGCTTTTTCTTCACACCCCTACACTGGCCTGGCGTACGCCGGGCCAGCCCACTCCGCTCACACTTACAGGGGGGGACGTAACGAGCTACATTTCCGCGATCTTCCCCACTGCCTGGGGTAACATGGTTGCGTCCACTGTCCACTACACTCCAGACACCAGCAGTATATGTCGACATGGACATGTCTGTGGTCTGCTGACTGCAGTCTGTCCAGCACATCCACGCCACACTTGGCATTGTGTACATTCTCATTCATGGGTCACTTGCCTCCTTCGCACATGCCTGGTTCCCACCTCTCCCCACATTCTGCTATTGTGTGGCTGAGGTGCCATGCCGTTGATGGCTTGTGTACATGGTTGGCCCAGGTTACCACAGTAAGTTGTGCTGTCGTGTGTGGTACATGGGCATGTTGTTTGGCATGTTGTATGTGGGTTTGTAACGTGTGCATTCCCAGAGTTGTGAGTTGCATGACCTTGGAGTTGAGGTGTGTGGTGTGTTCATTTGGTACTTACCAACGAGCAATGCATTCCCATGTGTGCCACCGTGAAAGCGCTGGTTGATGATGGACTGTCGGAAGATGAAGAAATCATGCACACTGCCTGGGTAGTTGGCAATGACATTGGTGAAGAGTCCCCGGTGGTCCACTATTGCCTGCACATTGATGGAATGCGTGTGCTTCCTGTTGCGGTAATTGTGTGCAGTGGCGGCAGGGGGCACGAGGAGTACATGTGGGCAGTTGATTGCCCCCAACACGAGCGGGAAGCCAGCTATGGCGTGGAAGCCTTGCTTGGTCTCCAGCTGTTCCAGCGCAGTGTGTGGGGAGTAAAGGTGCTGGGGTACCAAGCTGATGATGGCATCCTAGACAGGTGTGAGGAACTTGGATAGGGCTGGCTGTGAGACTCCTCCGACTCTGGCAGTTGTTGGTTGGAAGGTACCGGAGGCCAACAGGTGCAGCACAGCCAGCAGCTTTGTCTGCGGAGGGATGTTGGTTGTCCGCTGTGTTGGTACCGTCAGCCTGTGGGCAATGATGGTCAGGATGCGGAGGATGGTTGTCCTTTTGAGCCTGTAGTGGGCAATGACATCCTCTGGTGTTGAGTCTGTGGGGCTGGTGCGTTTTCTGAAGGTCCGCTGTCTATGTCTGCGCTGCCTCTGTGGTAGTCCGGGGGTGGGGCGGGGTGGTTTCCGGGGGGGGGGTGGCGGGCCTGGGTGTGGTGGCGGTGGGTGTTGTGGCCCTCTTGGGGCTCCGAGCTGCATGTTCAGTGGCTCCATGGCATCTGTTGTTCTTCAGGTGTGGCTCTGGTCTGGGCTCCCTTTTGTGGTGCAGGTTGTCGTCCGACTTAACACCCGGTAAGAGCAGGTGTTAAATCCCTGCTGCTAACGCGCCTTATCGCCTGTTTTGGGATCTTATCGCCGATCTGGCTGGTCGTAGAGAATATTGCGAAGTGGTGTTTTCACGGCTTTTTGCACAGGAACGCCTACTCTGCATCTCATTAGCGTTAGTTGGCGGTGTCATCTGTGGCGATGTTTTTTGCGGCTGCTATCGGAGGAAAACTGGCGATATTGGCTGTCAGCACCTGCTTGTGAATAGGGCGATAAATCTATCGCCACTTTGGCTGCGATAAAGTGCCGCTAACTCGGCGATAAGTCCTTGAGAATATGTCCCTATGTTTTCTACTTGACCAAGTGCTCTCCCCTCAATTCATTTGCATTGAACATAAAATTGTAGCATCAAAATGCACGGGTTTTAGCATTACATGCTCCAATTGACCAGGGGGCGAAGCTCTAATTTGTTTATATGGTGAACCGCACTTGAGGTGAAGTCTAATCCTGTTTGTCATAGAGTTGCTTGCTTTGCATGTATTATTTTGTACTGTCGCAGATGTGTTGTTTACTGAAGGTGTTGGCTGGGTAGAAGAAGACAGGAATATAGGCTCGGTGGATATGTACGAATTTGAGGAGTCTTATTGTAAAGATGGTGTATGTGTATTCCATGGCTTAGAGCGAGCGGCTCTGGAAATAATGCATGAATAAGGAAGATAGGCAGTGGCGTCAGTACCCAAAGCACAGATCCTTCAAAGATGAATGTGTGTGAAAAAGAGGCCCTCTGATGCAGCTGCCTCAGGTCCTTCCCTGGTCTACTAGCCATACAACTTAAGGACAACCAAATCTTTCGGATCTTTGAGTGTGAGTACGATACAGGTGCACCAAAATTGCATAATTTGCTTTTGCGTTGTTACGTGAGATTTCCAAAAAACGCCACAGAATTACACGTAATTGCACAAAATGCAAAAGTGTGATTTTAAAATTATATTTTAGTGCAAAATGTGTCCTTGCATCCCTCTTGGGTGTGAGAATGAATTTCGTGCTAAAAACATAGTGAGAAAAAAAAAAACAACGTAAACTACAGCTGTGTGGATTCTGTCATTTGCATGGGTACTGTCTGTTCGCGTTACATTTTTATCACAAGTGGCACATTGGAGGTACATTTTTAATGGGAATGGCATGTAATTAGCTGACATGGCGCAATAGCTTAATTGCAGGAATTTCCCATGACAAGAGTAATCCGAAAATGAACTAATCACGCAGGAGTAATGAAAATTCTGCCCAGGCCCAACACCATACATTTCATTCAACCTTTAATGAGATCAGTTAAAAAAATAACTGAAGGACCCCATTACACTACATTCCGTTTCCCGCCCAACCCCGCCTTGACGGGGCACCAGACTGGCAGACCCTTTCTTGTTTACCCTTTATAAATGACAGAGTGGAGATAGGGCAGAGAAATCTAAGCAAAGCAAATCCCTCCAAAAATGGACTACCACCCACGCTATGTATCACCAAGATGGTAAATTGGCACGCCAACTTCTGGAACAGTGGATGGGACTCACGTATGAGGATGGGAAGAAATCCTCTCCTGAGCATGGTACATTTGGTCTAGAAAGGTTAGGGAACTCACAGAAGAAGTTGAAAGATCCATTAAGATACAGGCTGAACAAGGGCTAGCATTCGTACCTTGGCCTGAGTAAGCCAACACATTCAACCATGAATCCCAAGTCCATGGTATGAAAGTATGAAACAGACCCAGGAGAAACTGGAATACAAAGCAAGTTATCTTGGGGCCAGAGTTGGTTGTGCCACTGCTGAATCACAAGATAAAGAGAAGGAAAGCGAGGGCACAAGGAAGGAGGACTTTTTAAAATATTTTCCCCATGTTGGCTGATGAGGCTGGGTGCACCTGCGGGTGATCCCTGTACCAGAGCAAAGCCAGCAGTATCGCCGGTGAATGGAGCACAAGAAGGCGATGCACAGGTGAAGGCTGTGATGCGAGGGACCGACGGTGGATCACCTGACAGAAGCGAATAACCAGAGAAGATGCAGCCTCGACTATGGTGGAGCGGTCTAGACCTAGAGTTTTTCAGTGCCAGATGGGTATAGAGATCCCCAGTAACACAGCCGGTGGGGGTGCAGTCAACGTTCACGTCCTCCTGGGCCCCTTCTGATTTAATGAGCCTTGGGAAATAGTTACCCAACATTAGGGAAAACCACACCCAGTTTTATGAGGATTTGCAAAGAGTGAAGTGTACAGACCAAACTGGGCTGATGTGAGCCAATTGTTTCATCTGAAATTGTTGCAAGGAATACAAAGCTTCATGAACATCATGATTTCCTCGGGTCTGCATAGCACACCGACTGATGTGGACACCCAACAGAAGCTGAGTCCGGCAACTTAAAGTTGGTCATTCCTTACCCTTGCTTTCCCAGACCTTTCATTGAGCAGTTGCATTACAATCAAAAATTATCTGGATTATTCATTGTGCTTGCTCACTTAATTTACTCATGTCATGATGATGACCCATTTATTTAATTGGGTCAAAACACCGTTGACGCTGCCGGCAATTGGAAAATGATTACATCTTTTTCATGAATATATCTGAAACTATATTTCCTACCAAGACTATTGAAATGTTCCAAAGCCAATTCTGTTCTTATCCAATGCTGTGTATTGTCTAATTTGATATTCACTTCGTGACCACCTGAGCACTGAGCATGGATACACCCTCCTTTTTGATTAATATGAAAATATAACACACTTTTGTGTAACTATCAAGTGGGCCTACTGTTTTATTCATTATTTCTGATTGATTCTTTTCCACTCACTTTGGTTAACTATCGTTGATAGATTGATCAAGAATAATCAATTGTAATCTAACCTTTTTCTACTCCTTGGAATCATTGTTATACATTTATATATTATTGTCCCTGGCCAGGGTGTTGTTGGGCTGCCCCTGCTGTAAACTATCTTTGATAATGGGTGATATGGCATCACAGGAAGTGACATCACGAGACGTTTGACCTTGTGACATCACAGGAAGTGATGCCATGTTCATGTTAACCAGTCAGTGCCCAAAGTGGAGCCCTAGTAGCTACTGCATTCCATCTTATGTCTGCGGGCTAGCTATGAGCGTCCTGACACAGAGTGGGCCACAGACAGGCCAGTCTTTTCAATCTGTAAGGCAGTGAGAGTGCAAGGGTTGGTGGGCTGAAGAGGATTCCTGCTGGGCTTAACAGCAATCACTCTACTGCACAGGCAGCAGCTTGCTGGTAGGCATGCTGCCACGTATTAACCACACCTTTGTCATAGTTGTGAGGGCTGGCGTCTACTTCTCCCACTGACCATTAGATAGACTGGAGAAAAAAAGGAAAACTGCTGTCGCCAAGTGCTCATCCCTTGTCTCCCTCCTGCTGCTGTCACCATCATACCTGTAAACACAATACAACGTCAGGTGGTTTATTCTAATACATCTTTACTTATGCATGAGATACATCTTATTCGATAAACATGGCCTCAAATTACTTTAGTAGTATTTGAAAAAACATTTCAAACTTTGACAATTGGTACAATGAAAGAAAAGATAATCCACATTCAATTCAATGGATGTACACTGAATAATTTGTGAAAAACCATATGCAAAGTGTTTTTAAAGGTACTAAAACAAATATTTAAACTCAAAAGGAATACATAAACTTGCTAAAATTCAGTCTTCACCAATCCAAAACTTGTGAAACCAGAGCAATATATTCACAGAAAACGATCTTGGTGCTAGGACATTAAGAGGGTCCAGATGTATCTAATATGGGCTTTCAAATAGTTGCTTTTGAACAAAAGAATTTTTAAACATCCATATTGATACTCGTTGAACTGGGGTCCCCCATTGGTCCTGGTCTATGTGTTTCGAACCGAAGATGTCTATTGCAGGTTCTCTTCAGGACAAAGGTTTGGTGAGTTCTTGAGGGCACGAAAAATGGCAAAGACTCGGATTGAGGTCCATTTTAATTGTAGTTCATTGAATGAATGATCAATCAAGTGCCTCGGGTTTCAAACGTTGGTATTTGGGTTGTCGAGGGTTACACTTGTACACCAAATGAAGAGGAAAAAGTAAGCTTTAAGGATTTTTCGTGATTTTCTTTGTATTTCTGTGATTTTTGTGTTTGACAGTAGATTCAGGCGCCCAGTCTGATACCTTTTGGATTCCTCAACAGATGCATGGGGATTCTGCCCTATGTTGATTCTCAAGGTGGTTTCCTGCTGCATAGGTCACAACCTTCAAATTGACAAGACAGTGAGACTTTACAGAGGTGCGAGCTAGCTGGTCAAACCAGGTGTGTTCCTCATCCGTGACCATCATACCAGCATACTCAATGCTCTGCTTCCTTCGGCTACTTTGTCACCATGCACCTGCCCTCGACTGTCTTAAGTGCTTTCACCATGTCTCCATCCCTCTTATATCTCATCTGCTGTCACCGTGTGCCCATCCCTCTTATACCTCACCTGCTGTCACCATGTGCCCATCCCTCTCTGCTGCCACCATGTGTCCATCCTGCTTATACCTCATTTGCTGTCACCATGAGCCCATCCCTCTTATACCTCTTCTGCTGTCACCGTGTGCCCATCCCTCTCATACGTCTTCTGCTGTCACGTGTCTCCATCCCATCCCTCTTATACCTCTTCTGCTGTCACTGTGTGCCCATCCCTCTAATACCTCATCTGCTGTCACCGTGTGCCCATCCCTCTCATACCTCTTCTGCTGTCACCATGTCTCCATCCCATCCCTCTTATACCTCTTCTGCTGTCATCGTGTGCCCATCCCTCTCATACCTCATCTGCTGTCACCGTGTGCCCATCCCTCTCATACCTCTTCTGCTGTCACCCTGTGCCCATCCCTCTCATACCTCATCTGCTGTCACCGTGTGCCCATCCCTCTCATACCTCTTCTGCTGTCACCATGTCTCCATCCCATCCCTCTTATACCTCTTCTGCTGTCACCGTGTGCCCATCCCTCTCATACCTCTTCTGCTGTCACTGTGTGCCCATCCCTCTCATACGTCTTCTGCTGTCACGTGTCTCCATCCCATCCCTCTTATACCTCTTCTCCTGTCACCGTGTGCCCATCCCTCTCATACCTCATCTGCTGTCACCGTGTGCCCATCCCTCTCATACCTCCTCTGCTGTCACCATGTCTCCATCCCATCCCTCTTATACCTCTTCTGCTGTCACCGTGTGCCCATCCCTCTCATACCTCATCTGCTGTCACCGTGTGCCCATCCCTCTAATACCTCTTCTGCTGTCACCGTGTGCCTATCCCTCTCATACTTCATCTGCTGTCACCGTGTGCCCATCCCTCTCATACCTCTTCTGCTGTCACCGTGTGCCCATCTCTCTCATACCTCATCTGCTGTCACTGTGTGCCCACCCTCATACTTCATCTGTCACCTTTGCCCATCCCCCTCATACCTCATCTGCTGTCACTGTGTGCCCATCCCTCTCATACCTCTTCGGCTGTCACCGTGTCTCCATCCCATCCCTCTCATACCTCATCTGCCGTCACTGTGTGCCCATCCCTCTCATACCTCATCTGCTGTCACCGTGTGCCCATCCCTCTTATACCTTATCTGCTGTCACCATGTGCCCATCCCTCTCATACCTCATCTGCTGTCACCATGAGCCCATCCCTCTCATACTTCATCTGCTTTCACTGTGTGCCCAGCCCTCTCATACCTCATCTGCTGTCACCGTGTGCCCATCCCTCTCATACCTCATCTGCTGTCACTGTGTGCCCATCCCGCTTATACCTCATCTGCTGTCACCATGTGCCCATCCCTCTCATACCTCATCTGCTTTCACCATGTGACCATCCCTCTCATACCTCATCTGCTGTCACCGGGTGCCCATCCGTCTCATACCTCATCTACTGTCACCATGAGCCCATCCTGTTTATACCCCATCTGCTGTCACCATGTGCCCATCCCTCTCATACCTCATCTGCTGTCACCATGAGCCCATCCCGCTTATACCTCATCTGCTGTCACTGTGTGCCCATCCCACTTATACCTCATCTGCTGTCACCATGAGCCCATCACTCTCATACCTCATCTGCTGTCACCAGGAGCCCATCCCGCTTATACCTCATCTGCTGCACACCCATCCCGCTTATACCTCACCTGCTGCCACCATGTCTCCATCCCTCTCATACCTCATCTGCTGTCACCATGTGCCCATCCCTATTATACCTCATCTGCTGCCACCATGTGCCCATCCCTCTCATACCTCATCTGCTTTCACCGTGTGCCCATCCCTCTCATACCTCACCTGCTGTCACCGTGTCCATCCCTCTCATACCTCATCTGCTGTCACCATGTGCCCATCCCTCGCATACCTCATCTGCTATCACAGTGTCCATCCCTCTCATAGCTCATCTGCTGTCACTGTGTGCCCATCCTTCTCATACCTCATCTGCTGTCACCATGTGCCCAGCCCTCTCATACCTCATCTGCTGTCACCGTGTGTCCATCCCTCTCAAACCTCATCTGCTGTCACCATGAGCCCATCCTGCTTATACCTCATCTGCTGCCACCAAGTGTCCATCCCTCTCATACCTCATCTGCTGTCACCATGTGCCCATCCCTCTCCTACCTCATCTGCTGTCACCATGAGCCCATCCCTCTTATACCTCATCTAGTGTCACCAAGCGCCCATCCTGCTTATACCTCATCTGTTGTCACCATGTGTCCATCCCTCTCATACCTCATCTGCTGCCACCATGTCTCTATCCCTCTCATACCTCATCTGCTGTCACCATGTGCCCATCCCTATTATACCTCATCTGCTGTCACCATGTGCCCATCCCTCTCATAACTCATCTGCTGTCACCGTGTGTCCATCCCTCTCATACCTCATCTGCTGCCACTGTGTGCCCATCCCTCTTTACAGAGGAGCGAGCTAGCTGGTCAAACCAGGTGTGTTCCTCATCCATGACCATCATACCAGCATACTCAATGCTCTGCTTCCTTCGGCTACTCTGTCACCATGCACCTGCCCTCGACTGTCTTAACTGTTTTCACCATGTCTCCATCCCTCTTATACCTCATCTGCTGTCACCGTGTGCCCATCCCTCTTATACCTCACCTGCTGTCACCATGTGCCCATCCCTCTCTGCTGCCACCATGTGTCTATCCTGCTTATACCTCATTTGCTGTCACCATGAGCCCATCCCTCTTATACCTCTTCTGCTGTCACTGTGTGCCCATCCCTCTCATACGTCTTCTGCTGTCACGTGTCTCCCTCCCATCCCTCTTATACCTCTTCTCCTGTCACCGTGTGCCCATCCCTCTCATACCTCATCTGCTGTCACCGTGTGCCCATCCCTCTCATACCTCTTCTGCTGTCACCATGTCTCCATCCCATCCCTCTTATACCTCTTCTGCTGTCACCGTGTGCCCATCCCTCTCATACCTCATCTGCTGTCACCGTGTGCCCATCCCTCTCATACCTCATCTGCTGTCACCATGTGCCCATCCCTCTTCTGCTGTCACCGTGTGCCCATCTCTCTCATACCTCATCTGCTGTCACTGTGTGCCCACCCTCATACCTCATCTGCTGTCACCTTGTGCCCATCCCCCTCATACCTCATCTGCTGTCACTGTGTGCCCATCCCTCTCATACCTCATCTGCTGTCACTGTGTGCCCATCCCTCTTATACCTTATCTGCTGTCACCGTGTGCCCATCCCTCTCATACCTCATCTGCTGTCACCATGAGCCCATCCCTCTCATACTTCATCTGCTTTCACTGTGTGCCCATCCCTCTCATACCTCATCTGCTCTCACCGTGTGCCCATCCCTCTCATACCTCATCTGCTGTCACTGTGTGCCCATCCCACTTATACCTCATCTGCTGTCACCATGTGCCCATCCCTCTCATACCTCATCTGCTTTCACCATGTGCCCATCCCTCTCATACCTCATCTGCTGTCACCGGGTGCCCATCCGTCTCATACCTCATCTACTGTCACCATGAGCCCATCCTGTTTATACCTCATCTGCTGTCACCATGTGCCCATCCCTCTCATACCTCATCTGCTGCCACCGTGTGCCCATCCCTCTTTACAGAGGAGCGAGCTAGCTGGTATAACCAGGTGTGTTCCTCATCCGTGACCATCATACCAGCATACTCAATGCTCTGCTTCCTTCGGCTACTCTGTCACCATGCACCTGCCCTCGACTGTCTTAAGTGCTTTCACCATGTCTCCATCCCTCTTATACCTCATCTGCTGTTACCGTGTGCCCATCCCTCTTATACCTCACTTGCTGTCACCATTTGCCCATCCCTCCCTGCTGCCACCATGTGTCCATCCTGCTTATACCTCATTTGCTGTCACCATGAGCCCATCCCTCTTATACCTCTTCTGCTGTCACCGTGTGCCCATCCCTCTCATACGTCTTCTGCTGTCACGTGTCTCCATCCCATCCCTCTTTTACCTCTTCTGCTGTCACTGTGTGCCCATCCCTCTCATACCTCATCTGCTGTCACTGTGTGCCCATCCCTCTACCTCTTCTGCTGTCACCATGTCTCCATCCCATCCCTCTTATACCTCTTCTGCTGTCACTGTGTGCCCATCCCTCTCATACCTCATCTGCTGTCACCGTGTGCCCATCCCTCTCATACCTCTTATGCTGTCACCGTGTGCCCATCTCTCTCATACCTCATCTGCTGTCACTGTGTGCCCACCCTCATACCTCATCTGCTGTCACCTTGTGCCCATCCCCCTCATACCTCATCTGCTGTCACTGTGTGCCAATCCCTCTCATACCTCATCTGCTGTCACTGTGTGCCCATCCCTCTTATACCTTATCTGCTGTCACCGTGTGCCCATCCCTCTCATACCTCATCTGCTGTCACCATGAGCCCATCCCTCTAATACTTCATCTGCTTTCACCGTTTGCCCATCCCTCTCATACCTCATCTGCTGTCACCATGTGCCCATCCCTCTCATACCTCATCTGCTGTCACCGTGTGCCCATCCCGCTTATACCTCATCTGCTGTCACCATGTGCCCATCCCTCTCATAACTCATCTGCTTTCACCATGTGCCCATCCCTCTCATACCTCATCTGCTGTCACCGGGTGCCCATCTGTCTCATACCTCATCTACTGTCACCATGAGCCCATCCTGTTTATACCTCATCTGCTGTCACCATGTGCCCATCCCTCTCATACCTCATCTGCTGTCACCATGAGCCCATCCCGCTTATACCTCATCTGCTGTCACTGTGTGCCACATCCCTCTTATACCTCATCTACTGTCACCATCAGCCCATCCCTCTCATACCTCATCTGCTGTCACCAGGAGCCCATCCCGCTTATACCTCATCTGCTGCACACCCATCCCACTTATACCTCATCTGCTGTCACCATGCGTCCATCCCTCTTATACCTCACCTGCTGCCACCATGTCTCCATCCCTCTCATACCTCATCTGCTGTCACCATGTGCCCATCCCTATTATACCTTATCTGCTGCCACCATGTGCCCATCCCTCTCATACCTCATCTGCTGTCACCATGAGCCCATCCCTCTCATACCTCATCTGCTTTCACCGTGTGTCCATCCCTCTCATACCTCACCTGCTGTCACTGTGTCTCCATCCCTCTCATACCTCATCTGCTGTCACCGTGTGCCCATCCCTCGCATACCTCATCTGCTGTCACAGTGTGTCCATCCCTCTCATAACTCATCTGCTGTCACTGTGTGCCCATCCTTCTCATACCTCATCTGCTGTCACCATGTGCCCAGCCCTCTCATACCTCATCTGCTGTCACCATGTGTCCATCCCTCTCATACCTCATCTGCTGTCACCATGAGCCCATCCTGCTTATACCTCATCTGCTGCCACCAAGTGTCCATCCCTCTCATACTTCATCTGCTGTCACCATGTGCCCATCCCTCTCATACCTCATCTGCTGTCACCATGTGCCCATCCCTCTCCTACCTCATCTGCTGTCACCATGAGCCCATCCCTCTTATACCTCATCTAGTGACACCATGCGCCCATCCCGCTTATACCTCATCTGTTGTCACCATGTGCCCATCCCTCTCATACCTCATCTGCTGCCACCATGTCTCTATCCCTCTCATACCTCATCTGCTGTCAGCATGTGCCCATCCCTATTATACCTCATCTGGTGCCACCATGTCTCCATCCCTCTCATACCTCATCTGCTGTCACCATGTGCCCATCCCTCTCATACCTCATCTGCTGTCACCATGTGTCCATCCCTGTCATACCTCATCTGCTGTCACCATGAGCCCATCCTGCTTATCAAGACAAATGATCCTATGCACACGCAAAAAGTAAGAGGTATATAACACTGTTCTTGTAATTTACAAAGGAGAGACAAGTCCTTGCTCCGTTGTGGTTCGATTTTAATATGGATTTTCTTGCGCAAACCAGCCAACGCGTGTTTCGTCAGTGGGTAGTATCCCCATGACTTCTTCAGGGCTTTCTGCACAATTGATTGATGCTCCCAATCTCTCCACCGGTGATAATTCCGACCCGGTTGGGCATGTAACAGTCTTTACTCTCGTGTAAAAGTTAATTCCAATTCTCCGATCCAGAAAATGTCTGGTCCGAGCCTCTTAGCACATTACTTTTGTCCCTTTGTGCTGCGCTCTCAATCTGAGTGCCCACTATACATAATCAGGCGGCGGAGTAAGCCGTCTAGAGCCAGACCGTGGCGAGTACGCCAACACGTCCTGTGTACTCTCGGGATCTCTGTCTTCCTGCTTATACCTCATCTGCTGTCACCATGTGCCCATCCCTCTCATACCTCATCTGCTGTCACCATGTGCCCATCCCTCTCCTAACTCATCTGTCACCATGTGCCCATCCCTCTCATACCTCATCTGCTTTCACTGTGTACCCATCCCTCTCATACCTCACCTGCTGTCACCATTTCTCCATCCCTCTCATACCTCATCTGCTGTCACCGTGTGCCCATCCCTCGCATACCTCATCTGCTGTCACCATGTGTCCATCCCTCTCATACCTCATCTGATGTCACCATGTGCCCATACCTCTCATACCTCATCTGCTGTCACCATGTGCACATCCCTCTCATACCTCATCTGCTGTCACCGTGTGCCCATCCCTCTCATACCTCATCTGATGTCACCATGTGCCCATACCTCTCATACCTCATCTGCTCTCACAATGCACCCATCCCTCTCATACCTCATCTGCTGTCACCATGTGCCCATCCCTCTCATACCTCATCTGCTGTCACCATGTGCCCATCCCTCTCATACCTCATCTGCTGTCACTGTGTGTCCATCCCTCTCATACCTCATCTGCTGCCACCATGTGCCCATCCCTCTCATACCTCATCTGCTGCCACCGTGTGCCCATCCCTCTCATACCTCACCTGCTGTCACCGTGTCTCCATCCCATCCCTCTTATACCTCTTCTGCTGTCACCGTGTGCCCATCCCTCTCATACCTCATCTGCTGTCACCATGGGCACATCCCTCTCATATCTCATCTGCTGTCACCGTGTGTCCATCCCTCTCATACCTCATCTGCTGCCACCATGTGCCCATCCCTCTCATACCTCATCTGCTGCCACCGTGTGCCCATCCCTCTCATACCTCACCTGCTGTCACCGTGTCTCCATCCCATCCCTCTTATACCTCTTCTGCTGTCACTGTGTGTCCATCCCTCTCATACCTCATCTGCTGCCACCATGTGCCCATCCCTCTCATACCTCATCTGCTGTCACCGTGTGCCCATCCCTCTCATACCTCATCTGCTGTCACTGTGTGTCCATCCCTCTCATACCTCATCTGCTGCCACTGTGTGCCCATCCCTCTCATACCTCATCTGCTGCCACCGTGTGCCCATCCCTCTCATACCTCACCTGCTGTCACCGTGTCTCCATCCCTCTACTCTCTTCTTCTATTCTCTCTCACCATACAGGATCCCTTCACTCCACTCTTCTGCTGTCACCATGTGTCCTCCTTTCTATTCTCCTGGTATGCAGCCATCTCTCTGCTCCCTTATGTCACTCTATCATCATGTGCTCATCCGTCCACCTGATTCTCCTACTCTCGGTTACAAGGCATTCATTCTTCTACCCCCTTCTGCTGCTGTCACCGTGTGCTCATCCTTCTACTCTTTTCTCCTACTCTGTTCCATGTGTCCAGCCTCTAGTTCGCTCTGCTGCTGACACCATCTGCCCATTTCTTTCTCTACTCCCTTCAATTACTGTAATCATGGGCCTGTGGCTCTATTCTTTTCTTCTGTTCCATGACCTTGTGTTCTACCTGTACTCCCTTCTTCTTTACTGCCTCCACGTATCCATTCATCTACACCCTTCTTTACGCCTCCACGTATCCATTCATCTACACCCTTCTTTACGCCTCCACGTATCCATTCATCTACACCCTTCTTTACGCCTTCACGTGTCCATTCATCTACACCCTTCTTTACGCCTCCATGTATCCATTCATCTACACCCTTCTTTACGCCTCCACGTATCCATTCATCTACACCCTTCTTTACGCCTCCACGTGTCCATTCATCTACACCCTTCTTTACGCCTCCACGTATCCATTCATCTACACCCTTCTTTACGCCTCCACGTATCCATTCATCTACACCCTTCTTTACGCCTCCACGTGTCCATTCATCTACACCCTTCTTTACGCCTCCACGTGTCCATTCATCTACACCCTTCTTCTTTACTGTCTTTCTACATGGGCATTTCTTTACTCCACTCTGATACTCTCAGTCACAAGGCTGCAGCTCCTCTACATTTTTTTAATATGTCTTTATTAAGGTTTCCTTATGCAGTCTTTACACAAAAGGATACTTTTCACTCGACCATATACCTGTACTTTGCATCAATGACAGCGAATAAGAACACACATAAATAATAATTCATTCATAAATCTTTATTCAGTTAATAAAATTACCATAAAAGAATACTAACAACATCTTCATTATAAAATCCATTACTGAAAATTAACATAAAAAGGTAATAGTCAATAAAACAGTAAAACACATCCCCCTGAGACACTACATCTATTAGTCAAGTCTAGATCTGCTGGACGCCATAGCAGCTCGCAAAAATGATAAAACAATAAAAGTAACACAATCAGTGGGAAGCATTTCAAGATACAACAAAGCCGGCCTAACTGGGTTAAAATTCAGGGATTTCAACAAAGGAATTAAAAAATGCTTCCCTGGCCAGCTAAAATATGAACAAAACATTACAAAATGCAATGTCTTGCGTAAACTTATTGTCTCAGCCGCAGGGCAACCTTGCCTCAGATCGTGCCCACCCACATGGAGATGCCAAATGATGATGCAGTTGGTTAAACCTAAACCTGCCCAATAAAAACCTATCTTGCTATGAGCGGACCTTTGCTAGATACGGCTCCAACCCCTGCACGATTTTCAACAACATGTGACCCCGCACTGACGGTTTCTGCAGCTCCAGATACTCTCTCCAAACTGGAACGGTTCAAGAACAGCCTTCTAACACAACCCAGCTCCTGCATCGAGAGGGAAGTGGGATCCTCATAGATATCGGACCAACCAATGGAAGCAAAAGCTGCCTAACTATAGGCTATCCACTGTATTTTATGAGCCTGATCGAGGGACAAACATTCCGTCAGGATCGAACGATTTAGCTTCAATTCATCCCTATGCCAAATCTTAAACCAACACAATAAGGGGCTTAGGGATATCAGGTCTGTCACTTGTGCAAGGCCAAGCTCTGCCTGCACCTAGAAAGCTGGAGTAGAATGTAGAACCTGTACCATCTGGCGTAGGAATTTGTTCTCTGCTGATTGGATCCTATCCAATTTTGCATGACCCCATACCTCACTGCCATATCAGAGTTGGGATATGCATTTAGCCTGGTAAATGTTTAAAAGGTCCTGTGGCACCCGGGAGCCTAACCTACGCGCAAAACTAGAAACTGCCCCCATGGTTTTGACAAGCTCAGATCTTTTGGCCTCAACTAATGGCTTCCAACAATTTTTAGCATCAAAAAGGACACCCAGATAAGGGAACGCCATCACTTTACCCAAAGTGGAGTTAGCCACCTTAAAGGTCTTGCTGCTTGTTGATTTTGGGCCCACTGCCATCACATATGACTTTGAAAAATTGACTGACAAATCAAAGTTCCCCATGAATGACGCATACCTGGCCAAGAGTAGATCCAACCCATGGGTGGTGCGGGCCATAAGGACAGTGTCATCCGTTTTTAATAAAACTGGAAGGGATCGATCCCCAACCTTAGGGCAATCCGCCGAGACTGATAAAAAGGCGGACTTAAGCCCATTCACATATAGGGTAAATAAAAAAGGGGCAAGAATGCACCCTTGATGAACGCCATAGCTGGTAGGGAATGAGCAAGTACAGGCAGCGCCCTGGGAAAAATGCACCGAGGTAGAGGTCTTTAAATGAAGATTGGCTAAAAGGGTCACAATACTTGGGTCGACCCCCATCTCACTAAGCAGAGCCCAGAGTTTCACCCGGTTCACCCTGTCGAATGCGGACGTCAAGTCCATAAATGATAAATGTAAAGATTCAGACCGGGCAACTGTGTACTTGAATACAATGGAGTGCTCAGAGCTTCTACGGGCCGGTAAAGGCCCGCAGAGCAACATTCCAATGTTGTTTGAACAAAGGCCTCTCGGAGCCCTAGGGGATTTCAATCCCTTCTGGCTCCAAGAGGCCTTTGTTTAACTTGTTAGAACATTCTGCCCTCTAGTGGCAGAATGTTCTAATAGCCTTATAGCCCTTCGTTGCTGGGCTATACCGGCTATTAAAGTCCCGCTCCCTTGTTAAAGGCCCTCGCCCTCGGCTCGGGTCTTTAACGCTGGAGCAGGCATTTAATAGCCGGTATAGCCCGCTACGGCGGGCTATAAGGCTATATTGAACATCACTCAGAATGTTATTCTCCTCTGCCCACTCCCCCAGCCTGTTTAAAATCACCCTTCAAGGACCTTGACCGCCGCATCCTATAAAAAGTTTGGAAGGTAGCACTGTGGATTGTCCTTGTCACCCTTCTTAAAAATAGTAACAATCACAGCTCTAGACCAGGAGGGCAACATCCCCTCCCGGGCAGCCGCATTCAGGACCTGAGTCAAAAGTGGAGCCCAAACCTCTACATTGGCTTTAAACAAATCTGGCGGGATACTATCAGGCCCTGGGGCCTTATTGCTTGACAGGGCCAAAATACCATGTGCGACGTCTGAAAAGTGAAGACCACTGGGTTACATAGACAATAAAAATCTCTAAAACTTGCCAACGTCCCCCTCCACCACCCTCCCCCTGAAGCTGCCATATGGAGAAGGATCTAAGATTTCAATTATTCCTTGCATCTTTTTCCTTCGACTTCTGTGTTTTGTTCGATTTCCCCTGTGTTTGGTGTATAGGGGCAAACAAGGGACCCCCACCATGGGTTATTTTGCTATCCCATCTATCAATCTGAAGCGTTTCTAATCTCACTCTCACCATCTCGCAGCCTCTCTCGCAGCAGCTCGTCTACATATGCAAAGTCTTGGCACTCCACCAGTGGGCTCACACTTCTCTTCACACTCCTTCTGGTGAGTAGGGAGAGCTATCCGAGTGAAGATGGTGTTTTTTTGCTGTTCTTGTTCTTTCTCTACAGCGGCCAAACCTTTTTAGCATGCAGCAAGCCAATTCCTATTCTCTCGGTGTGATCAAGTGCCATGAAAACCATTGCCTTCCACTCCCCATTGATCCCTTTCTCAATATAGTGCTTGGTTATAGTTTCTAGATGTTCTACTGTTTCTACCACAGTGACCCTCTTTCTGCCACAAGTATTTACTCCTTTCTTTCTGCTTGTTTTCTAGCACTTGAGCCCCTTGACTTTTTCTTCCTTTTCAACTGGTGCTATCTCGCCTGCTTCCATAGAGAGGTCATCACCTCTGACTGCATTTTCTTCAAGTTAAGATTCCAGCCCCTCTAATCCTTCAATTGCCTCTAAGTAGAGTTACCTTTTTGACACTTTTGTAGACCATGGTTTGAGCTGCACAAATGTGCGCTACTGTGCCTGATGCCAGATGCTCCCGCCCACAAGCCCCTGAACTCTGCCTCTAATAAGTCTTTAATTTAAAGTCTTTAAGCCTTACTTGCTTCTTGAGGAGAGTCTGTGCTCTTATCACCATCCATGACATGCTACTCTCTATATATTTCTATGCCACCTGTCTTCTGAATTTCCCCTTCTACCTGCTTCAATGCACTACAATCACCTTTCTGATGACGCCCCCCTTGAGGAGAGTGAGTATTGTGCTATAAGCAAATGCCTCCATTCTCATTCTGCCCTCTGCTGCTGTCATTCTGATGTGGGTCCTCATCGTGTATCTAATGCAGAAGACCAGTGGTTTATCCACCTGATACCCACTCCGAAGCCCACCTCTTCTGTAGCTTGAGTGGAGCACTCCCAATTCCTGCCTCCCACGTGCTGCATCGAAATGGAATGAGAGCGACCAACTGCATTGAGCCTAATCTCTCACTCTGGTACTGGTACACACGCACCAATCTCTCTCTCTCTTCTCTCTCGCTCTCTCTCTTTCTATCTCTCTCTCTTTTTCTCTCTCTCTTTCTCTGTCTATCTCTCTCTCTTCTCTCTTGCTCTCTCTCTTTCTCTCTGTCCCTCTTGCTCTCTCTCTTTCTCTCCGTCTCTCTCTCTCTCTCTGTCTCTCTCTCTCTCTCTCTATCTATCTCTCTCTCTCTTTTCTCTCTCGCTCTCTCAATCTCTTTCTCTCTGTCTCTCTTTCTTTCTCTCTTTCTCTCTCTCTCTCTGTCTCTCTCTTTCTCTCTCTCTCTCTTTCTCTCTCTCTCTCTCGCTCTCTCTCTCGCTCTCTCTCTCTTTTTCTCTCTCTCTTTCTTTCTCTCTCTCTGTCTCTCTCTTTCTCTCTCTTGATCTCTCTCTCTTTCGATCTCTATCTCTTTCGATCTCTATCTTTCTCTCTCTCTCTCGCTCTCTTTTCTCTCTCTCTTCTCTCTCGCTCTCTCTCTCTTTCTCGGTCTCTCTTTCTTTCTCTCTCTCTCTGTCTTTCTCTCTCTCTCGCTCACTCTCTCTTTCTCTCTCTCTCTTTCGATCTCTATCTCTTTCTCTCCTCTCTCGCTCTTTCTCTCTGTCTCTCTTTCTTTCTCTCTCTCTGTCTTTCTCTCTCTCTCGCTCTCTCTCTCTTGATCTCTCCCTCCCCCTCCCCCCACCCTACCCCCTTCCCCCTGTATTCAGATACTAACACCCAGATAGCTATTGTCTGATTTCAGAAGCTGGACATTAAAGGATCCTCGTGCCCTCTGGTTTCGCTGCATGTGCTCCTGTGCCTAAATGATTAGATGCAGTCGTCTTGTGCCTCACTTCCATACATTTGCATAAGATTGTAATGTGTGGCCAATGTCAGTATGTTAACATAAAAAGAATGATGCTTGCATCTCTGCAGAGGAGGATAATGACAACAGAGCTTTTGAAGTATGGGCAATTCAACATTTTATGGGGTTTGCTCAATCACAATTCATTTTAGACTCTTGGTATACATAGGGATCCGGCTAATACTTCTCCAGGCTTTTACAATTGACTCCTTTTAACCCAATTAAAGTTAAACAAGATTAGAAGTTCCAAAAGACATCGATTTTTTTTAATGCAATCCAGGACTGGAAATGAAATGTCC
The DNA here is from genome assembly GCA_963921515.1 of Calotriton arnoldi. NCBI lineage: Eukaryota > Metazoa > Chordata > Amphibia > Caudata > Salamandridae > Calotriton > Calotriton arnoldi. Next base: position 1,436,206 of record CAWUFW010004099.1, read on the forward strand.
TTTTGACAAGGAGTTATCTGGTAACCTTAAGTATTGATACCTCAACTAGGTCTCAGGCATAACCTCCTAATGGGGCAGTGCTTAGGGAAAGGTGTGGTAATACCATCAACATTAAAGACTCAAATTGTTTTAACAATAATTCTCTTTTTAGCACTACCCACGTCTTTTTTTTTTTTGCAGGTGACTCCTGTGACAAACAGCGGGCATTCTATTCACTTTCATTGAAAAAACGTCAACATAGGCTGTCTTTAACTCTGTCAATAAGTGGCAGAATAAACTGTACTTTTATGTCACATGTCACCTTTTTTTAACTCCACAGTCGTCCCCGAGTCTTGCAGTTAAACACTGCACAGCTTGTGAAGTCATTTAAATTTAAACTTGCATAAGGCAAATAAAGGCTGCCACATTCTGACACTACTGTTACATAAGGTTACCAGATCCCAACAAAGTCGCAGTGCTGTGGTCCTCAATTTTCATTTATCTGATGATCGCATTCTGTGAATCGAATCCCAGGTTCACTTCAGTTGATTCAATAGAACGAATATATCTGAAAACAATTATTTGTAAAAGAAGCTTCTTTAATGAGTGCACCACGTGACGCCATCATAGCAATTGTTTTTTTTTTTATATATAAGTGACTTCTGGGCCAATTTAATATCCGGCCTCGAGCTCCAGTGGCCACTGGAGGTTGGTTCCACTCCAGCTTCAGCCCCACCTCACCAGCCTCCCTGGGCATTGAGTGAACTCTGCACAATACTCGGCCCGAGGCATGGCCATGGTGAGGACTTGCTCTTCGCCCTGGTTACAACTCCATCCCAACTGCTGGCTCAGCCTCTCAGACCTTTCTGCCACAGGGTGGGACATATGCATCTCTACAAAGTAGTCCAGCATGTTTATTAGTTACTGTACCTCCAGTAATTGAATGTTTGAGGGAAAGTTAAGAATTTTACAAATATTGTACAACGGGGTTCAAATATAATTCAGGGTTGGTGCAGTTCCAGTGGCCGGTGTCCAGAGGCTACGGCTGAAGAGTAACATTAGGTATACCGCTTTCAGCGGGGGACGGGGAGTGGTGGAAGGGGATGGGGTGGGAGTGGGGCGTGAGACCACTATTGATTTTCTCATTTAAACAATATTTACATTTGGGTTTGAAGTTCAAAAGCAGTGAGGCCAGCTCATCCCATGTGTGGCATCTTCAGATAATATTGCATTCTGGGGCTTGTAGTTTAGTTTTTGACTCTGTAAGAAGAGCAAGTTACAAAGTGCAGTTGGATAAAAAGCCAGACCTGAATAAAACCTCACGCATAGCAAAGGGCTACTTGGCAGCTACATTAATATTTATATATACATGAAGCTTTACTGTGGCTACCTAACGGAAATGTAAATGATTTGCTGTCCAACGTGCCTAGCAAGAATTAACAGAAAATGCCATTTCTACTTGCTGCTCGCCATCCACCCTCTGCTTTCAGATCATGCACTGATGGCAAATCAATCTTCTCAGCTCTATCCTGAGCAGGGGCCGTGGATTTCTGTGAGCTGTCCTCTCAGACCCTCAAGAAACTCAACTGTGCTTCTGGCTGAGAAGACTGGAGGTCATGCATCAGGCTTCCTCTTGGTATGGAATGCATTGACACCAGAGAAGCCCATTCCTGCCACCTTGATGGTAGATAAATAACACACAAATCTGTTCCAGCACCAGAATATCTGATGCTGTGAACCTGCAGACAGCCGCGGTCCGTGCAGGTAACAGTGGTGGGCCGTGTAAGGGGGGATTTCGAGGGACGATGCCGAGGGAAACTTAATTATTTATTTAATTTTCCCCCACCGCTGTTACCTGCACGTCCCGCGGCTGCCTGCAGAGCTAGATCAGTAGGGCAGGCAGGCCCTGTAGGCTCGTTGTCGGTAACACCTCATCAGAGCTGAACAACTGGCAGCAGTTTCAACTTTTTAAGTTGCATCTGTGCACTGTGTACAACAGGCTCAGCCTTAGGCAGCTGCTGTGTTTGAATCACCACTGCGGAAAAATAAAATGATCATGTTTGCATAATAGTGCTGTCTTTATGACACTCTGAGAGGAGGGGTCGCAAGTTTCATGCCAGCGGTCTTATATTTCATGCCCGGGGTCGCAGCTGTGATGCCTGCGACCCTTAAAAGATGTTTGTGGGTTGCATCATGGAGTTGCTCTAATTGGTATGAATGGCGTAATCAGTGTAGCTGCAACCCTTTGGTATGCACCCTTCTTTCCCAGGAGCGGCCCGTGCAGGTAAGAGCAGTGGGACGGGGTGGGGGGGGGGGGGGGGAATTCGACAGACGACGAGGGGAAAATAATTATTTATTTAATTTTCCTTCGTCATCAGTCTAACGCCCTCACCCCGCACCCCCACCCCCGCCCACGGCTCTTACCTGCACAGGCCGGTCCTGTTCTTTCCTTCTATTGCCAAGAATCAGTGCCATTCCTTTACCATTTGCTAGTCCCACAATGCTGGAAAGGGGCTGAAGAGCAACTCCGCTGCTAATCCTCCCCGCAGGACCCCTCCAAATTGATTTCATCCCGATCCCTAAATGCGCCTCTTATTCCTGTGTACTGGTAATTGTCTACATGTTCAGGGTGGGTGGAAGCCCATTCCACTTCAAGAGCAAATGGCATTACTGTAGCTAAGCGTTTACTTAGGGACTTTAGTCTCCATTTCAGGATCCTGAGTTGTCTCTAGTGTGACTGAGGAATACACTTTATTCAATCAGTAGTACAGTTGATTGCTATGTATTAGTGATCAACCAACATTTCCATTGTGCCTGTCATCCTGAGTGCGAAGGAAAGAAAGAGAGGAACAATGCCACGCGTAAGAATATGATAGCAGAGATCTGCTTCGAAACCCAAATGAAATAACCCAATACCTTGCCTGAAGCTCTGTGGTTCTTTAGGGTTGTACTAACCATAAGATCGAGACCCAACCCTATGATGTTACCTTCAACCCTTCCCATTTCAATTGCAGTTAGACCTGTAATTAAATAATGATGCGGTCCTGCAATTCTTCTGAAAATGTATTTACTTTCTCTACAGTTTCCATTCTCAGGTTCAAGCTGCCTTCCCTGACTGTCCGTCTGAAGTCTGCCACACCCTCCAGCCCAGGGAGTGGGTGTATATCTGGATCCATCAAAGGACGTCCACCCTGCAGCCTCGCTGGCGTGGTTCTTACTTGATGCAATTCATCACCAACACTGCTGTGAAGTGTTATGGAAGATGAAGCGGGCTCACTCCTCCCAGTGCAAGGATACTGCACCTCACCGAGATGCCTGTCCACCAGGGTCCATCTCCAAATCTCCACCGAGCCATAGGCCAGGCACTTGTGCCAGAACTGCTCCTGTTCATGCCTTGCCTCTTACAAGTGAGCTGGACCTCCAAGACCCACCATCTCCATCTGCTGAGCTGCAGCAGTGTAACGGTGTAACCATCATCCCTGATCGTTACCACCTCTGTCCGCTGTGAGTGACCATCTCCTGGATACTGGATCCACCTGTGGGTCTGGCCTGCTCCCACTGCTCTGCCCTCAGTCTATGGCTTTTGGTGAGATGCTTCTTGCTGTGGAATGGTGAGTTGTTGGAATCCCGGACTGTACTGCACCTGTCCTTGAACGGAGAAGCCGCTCTGTGTATGAGAGCAACTCCTACTTGCTGTTGCTTGAGAAATGTTGCCAAGCGATTCATCTGTCTTCATGCTGGATCTGCACACACTTGCCTGCTGATGATCTGAGATGTGTGCCTTTGATCAGAATGCCTCTCATCAAAAATGAGAATGCCTCTCATTGATCTGTTCTACTATGGCCACCAAATTCCAGAATGTGCCAGGAGGTCCATGAGTCTTGACAAGGTCTTGAACCCTATAACATTCCCACCAGCTATTATTTGTCTAACACTACTCGCCTTACGTACTCTGAAAAGGAGCAGTTTTGTGAGGACCACGAAACAACTAACTGGGATATTTTTGCGAATGTGACACTGTTTTGGAGCCCATAATTCACGAAGCAAACCCCCTATGACCACGGTTTTCCACTGACTTGTTGATTCACAAACGTTGATATCAAAATAAGTTTGCACATTTCATCTGTGGGGAAAACAAATCTATTCCTCGCTGCCCCGAGATTAGGCTGGGGTCTGCCCTTCAGTTAAGTGGTCTCAGACATCTGATATTCACCATCTCCAGCAGCGGCAGCTGAACTGCAAGTTCTCCGAAATGGTTCACTGACAAAATATTGATGTCAAAAATATAGAAGAAAAAATATAGAATGCAAAAATATCGACTCCCTATTCTTAAACAGGTAAGTACAAAAATATTGAAGAAAAAATATTGAAGTATAAAATATAGATGTAAAAAATATTGATTTAAAAATATATATAAAATAAAATATATTAAATATATTAAATATTAATATTATTTTTAACAAAATGAATTAAATTTAATATACATTTTAACTAAATATAACAAATAAACTTAATTAAAAAAAATATAAACACAAAAACATAAAAATGTATACATATACATATATTTACTTAAAAATATTTTATTAACTATTATCTTTATTTAATTTTTAAACTTTAAAATCATATAAAAATAAAATATATATATATATATAATTTAAAATAAAAAAAACATTCTATAATAAATTAAAGCATTAAACTATTAAAAATAATGTAAACTTACATTTCCCAATATAATAAGTGCAACAGTAGGGAAAGTGTTGGATAGCGTAGGGGTAAAAATTACTATTCCCACTTCAGTGAAAGCAACAGTAGGGAAAGTGTTGGATAGCAGAGGGGTAAAAATTACTATTCCCACTCCAGTGAGTGTAAAAGTAGGGTAAGTGTTTGATAGTGGAGTAATTAAATTTACTATTCCAACTCCTGTGAGGGCAACAGTAGGGAAAATGTTGGATAGCGGAGGGGTAAAAATTACTATTCCCACTCCAGTGAGTGCAACAGTAGGGAAAGGGTTGGATAGCGGAGGGGCAAAAATTACTATTCCCACTCCAAAGAGTGCACCAGAAGGGAAAGTGTTGGATAGCGGAGGGGTAAAAATTACTATTCCCACTGCAGTGAGTGCAAAAATAGGGTAAGTGTTGGATAGCGGAGGAATTAAATTTACTATTCCAACTCCAATGAGTGCAACAGTAGGGAAAACGTTGGATAGCGGAGGGGTAAAAATTATGTTCCCACTCCAAATAATGCAACAGTAGAGAAAGTGTTGGATAGCGGAGGGGTAAAAATTAATATTCCCACTCCACTGAATGCAACAATAGGGAAAGTGTTGGATAGCGGAGGGGTAAAAATTACTATTCCCACTGCAGTGAGTGCAAAAATAGGGTAAGTGTTGGATAGCGGGGGAATTAAATTTACTATTCCAACTCCAGTGAGTGCAACAGTAGGGAAAATGTTGGATAGTGGAGGGGTAAAAATTACTATTCCCACTCCAAAGAGTGCAACAGAAGGGAAAGTGTTGGATAGCGGAGGGGTAAAAATTACTATTCCCACTGCAGTGAGTGCAAAAATAGGGTAAGTGTTGGATAGCGGAGGAATTAAATTTACTATTCCAACTCCAATGAGTGCAACAGTAGGGAAAACGTTGGATAGCGGAGGGGTAAAAATTATGTTCCCACTCCAAATAATGCAACAGTAGAGAAAGTGTTGGATAGCGGAGGGGTAAAAATTAATATTCCCACTCCACTGAATGCAACAGTAGGATAAGTGTTGGATAGCGGAGGGGTAAAATGTATTATTCCCACTCCAGTGAGTGCAACAGTAGGGAAAGTGTTGGATAGCGGAGGGGTAAAAATTACTATTCCCACTGCAGTGAGTGCAAAAATAGGGTAAGTGTTGGATAGCGGGGGAATTAAATTTACTATTCCAACTCCAGTGAGTGCAACAGTAGGGAAAATGTTGGATAGTGGAGGGGTAAAAATTACTATTCCCACTCCAAAAAATGCAACAGTAGAGAAAGTGTTGGATAGCGGAGGGGTAAAAATTAATATTCCCACTCCACTGAATGCAACAGTAGGATAAGTGTTGGATAGCGGAGGGGTAAAATTTATTATTCCCACTCCAGTGAGTACAACAGTAGGGAAAGTGTTGGATAGCGGAGGGGTAAAAATTACTATTTCCACTCCAGTGAGTGCAACAGTAGGGAAAGTGCTGGATAGCGGAGGGGTAAAAATTACTATTTCCACTCCAGTTAGTGCAACAGTAGGGAAAGTGCTGGATAGCGGAGGGGTAAAATTACTATTTCCACTCCAGTGAATGCAACAGTAGGGAAAGTGCTGGATAGCGGAGAGGTAAAAATTACTATTCCTACTCCAGTGAATGCAACATTAGAAAAAGTGTTGGATAGCAGAGAAACAAAAATTACTAATAACACTTAAACAATTGAAAAAAACAAATCATATTACAAAATGTAAAAAATCTTAAAAATAAATAAACAATATTTAAAAAATATAAAATTAAATATATTAAACATATAAAAAGAACACCTAATATAATATTAATTACATATAACAAAAACCTACAAATAATATATAAAATAAATTAATAAATACATTTATAAACAATAATTATTTAAAAGTAGCAAATATTAACAAACCAAAAAATTATTCAAAACATAAATGTCTTTATTTTATTTCCTACCCTATAACACGACACCAATAACAAAACACTTCAACATTTTAAATTAAATTGATTCCCATAACTAACATAATTAATAATCAATTAAAAAATCTTATTAATTAAAAAAACAATTCATTGAGTACACATGCTTTAACACTATAATATCCACAACACACACCTAACAAACTATGAAATAATAAAACACAATTAAATATTATTTTTAAAAGATAAACTATTACTATTAACAACTAATAATTACATAATTAAAATGTATTTAATAGCCAGCAAAGTAAAAACAACACACACAAAATAAACAATTACACAAAATAAATATCAAATAATTAACATTAATTAACAACTATATAATAATGAATTAAACACAAATTACTTACCACCCTCTACTCCTATAAACACCACAACACACAACTAAAATTTTAGCACAATTACCATAATTAATTACTAATTAATTAAGTAAAATTAATAAACAACTAATTATTAATTCATCAATTAAAAATAAATTACTTCCCACCCGTCCCACCCTTTACACCTATAAACACCACAACACACACCTAAAATTAATTACACAATCACCATAATTAATTACCAATGAACTAATTAAAATCAATTAACAACCAATTATTAATTAATTAATAATAAATTCCTTTACACATTTAACACTATAACATCTCAATTAAACAAATATTAATACATAAAAAATATTCAATACATTTAATATAATTAAATTACTTTCCACCCTATTCCCCTATAAACCCACTACCCGCTACGGAACTAAAAACGCAAAATTCAAATAAAAAAATATTAATAACTACTAAAAATAATCAATTAATTTTATATAATTAAATTACTTCCCACCCTATTTCCCTATAAAGCCACAACCCGCTACGGAACTAAAAGCGCAAAAATCTAATAAAAAAAATTAATAACTACTAAAAATATAACACATATATTAAAAATACAAACAATTCTTATACAAAAAACATACATCACATACATATAAAATATATACTAAAATACATAACATTAATAAAAAATCGATATTTTTAACAACTAAATTTTTGCAAACGATATTTTACACTTAGATATTTTTAACATCGATAATATTACTTACCTAAAATTGATATTCTTGACCACGAGAATTTGTGTGTCGATATTTCTGACCCGCGATATTTTTTACTCGATATTTGTGTACTTCTATATTTTTGATTCGATATTATGTCTCTGCACCCTCCAAAATGAACAGATTCTTTTCCATTTTGTTCTCCAACTACAGTGTAGGGCAGGCCACCAGAGAGACAAGACATCATGCTCAAATACTAGAAGAAGTAGCCAAAGCTACAGCCATTTCTTTAGGTCTGATATCCGATCAGCTAGATGTCCAAAAAAACAGTGCTCCTGGGGAATAGATTGAACATGGACTATGTCATTTCAGCCAAAGAGGGGGAGGGTTGGGCCATAATTCGATCATAATATTGCACTTATCTTCCTAACGCCAATATCAGTATCCATTAACAGATTCATATTAAGGGTAATGCAAGGGAATTGCACATTTTAGGAACAAAGCTTGTGCCGTTGGTTCATTAAGCGTCCTTTTAAGTATACAAGATGCCTGAATGTCTGGTTAAGTCAGTAGCCTCTCTTTGGGATGGTTTGCCACGGCCAATAGGACTCTTGATAAACCAACGAGAAATGCTTTGTTTGTTTTGGGGGACTATATAAATGTTGTTTACAGAACCAAGCATCCTATAAAAAAAGTTTAGCCCTGAAAAAGGCCTTCTTGGGAAGAGCGAAAAGCGTTGGCTATAGTTTGTTGTCTGCTCGGAAATGTAATATACAAATAAAGAAAAACTTTATATGAACTATTGCATCAAGAGCCTTCTAAAAACGACATGAAATTCTCTAAGTCAACTTTGTTATCCCCAGTTTGTGCCTCTTCTTACTATATTAACCTGAACGTCAGGGCTGAGAGCACCCAGCCCTTGAAGGTGGACACAACAGCAACCAGCGAGGAAACATTTTTGGATGGTGTGGTGCACAGGATACAAGCTTTCCTTTCGCTTTTTGGTATATGGGTGAGTACTTCTGCGCAAAGGTTTCCAAGCATTTCAACACCATTTTTGTGCAGGATTTTTCACACAATATTTTCCTTTGATATTTATCTACTTCCTATTAAGTTGATGAAGTTTTAGGCCGAAGGTTTAAAAAGCTTCACAAAGCAACTATAGTGGGTGGCTTTGCAGTCTCTAGCGCTGTTCTCCCACTTCAAAGCACTACGCTCGCAGAGGCTTGAAATAATAAAAGCTCGCAGCATAACCCATCATTATTACCTCAGGCTCAATATCCTTTGATGTAAACCAGAGTGTTTTTGCCAGATGGTACCTGTACAGAAAGAACCTTGTGCCTTCTGGGAATACCTTCTCCTTTCAAAGAAGGTCTGTCTATATAGAGGCTCTACTTACTAGTGTATTAATCATCCATGGTCCTCACCTCCTGGCATTGATCAGCTGCCATTTTCACTTTGTTAGCGACGGTCCTAGCTGCTGCCAGTCTTCAGTGTACTTGAGGAATGCCATTCTGCCAAAACAACTTTATTTTGATTCTGGTAATTCATCTATAATCTGATGATTACGGAGTTTATCTCTCACCACAGAGCACCCACTAGCAGAATGATTTGCTTTTTTAGCTCGGGTCTTGAGTCAGGGGACTTAAGCCTTCCCCTCATTCTAACCATGAGAAAAAACCCAGCTAGGGCTTTGACCAAGAACTCTCCTTGGATCTTTTGATGAGGGAACCTGGCTGTCCAACAGCCCTGGGCACCAGTGGCGGCTAGCGGTTAGAAAATATAGTGGGGCGCGATGGCGCCAAACACACCATAAATGCGGCATTTCTCCCCAGGCATGGCACTTCTCCCCCACATCCAAGGGCAGAAATGGAAGGACTTCCTTCCTGCTCAGTGGAACGTGAACCCAACCAATCCCTGGACTGCTGTCATGCTGTTTTCAGCATGAGAGCAGCTCCAGGATTGGTGAGAGCAGGCTAACCCAGCGTTCATTTTGAGGCTGTGGGCCAGCAGCGGCCGGTGCAGGTAAGCGCAGTGGGGCTGGGGCAGGAGGGGGGGCAGTCGACAGACGATGGAATAGATAAAAATAAATAAATAAATAAATCCTATTCCGTCGTCTGTCGACTTCCCCCCCACCCCGCCCCACTGCGCTTACCTGCACTGGCCACTGCTGCTCGGGGCCTATGCGAGCAATCCCCCGGGGAATTGGTGGGTCTACAGTGCGCATGTCGGGCTGGACGTAGGTAGCCAGCAGGGCAACCCGACATGTGCACTGAAAGGGGCAGCAATAATCCTACAATAGCAGGATTTAGCCCTGCCACCCTGCTTCACGCTCGCACTATACACAGAGTGAGCTGGTGGAAAAATAAAATGGCATTGTTATGCCATTTTATTTATGTGTGTTTGCCTGCTGTGCGCACAGCAGACCAGCAGACGGGGCGACGCTCCTCCACTCTTGTGGGAGACATGACTAGTGCGTGTCTATGATAGAAAGGGGGAGCGCAAAAGAGAGGAAGAGGAAGTGCGTGCGTGCATGTCCCGGAGGGTGCGTGCGTGTGGCGGGGAAGACTGGATAGAGACGGACTGCACAAGGAGCACGGGGCCTCTGCTGGGCACCCTACTGCTTCATGATGTGGACCATTTTATGATAGTATTACTTCATTATTTTGAAATTTTACACGTGTTAACACTGTCTCTGCATTGGTTGCAACTCATTAATACCAGTTTAACACCCAGATATACCAATAAGCAACAGAAAGGTGAGCAGTCAAAACTCTTGAAAGTGCCATCTACTACACAACAACGTGTCGCTGCATTTTTAATAAATTTGGAACCATTTGAGCTACAAACAATTTTTATTTGCTAAAATCTGCAGATTATGCAGCAGACGATGGATTATGTGGCGAATGCGGCAAATCTACAATTATGCAAAAAACGCAGCAGCCGCACTATCGCATAATTCCAATAGACCTGGCTACACCCCAAGAATGTTAGTTGCTGAAACAGCACATTCACTCACACCTCTAAGATGAGTACCTCCAAATAAAATGTCATTCTTACTGGAAAACAAAAAGAATGCAGCTCAGCTAAAAACCCGTGGGATGGTTTTGCAAAGCCCCAATCTTCTCTAGACCTGGGTGAAGTCTGAATAATTTCCTTTGAGGAAACTACATGAAATGCTCAAACAACTGTGTAAACTTATGTGTTACTATGCGAAATGCCGATCTGACATTATGCATTAATTTTATAGCACGAAATGCGTCCTCACGCCCATTTTGGATACAAAAACGCATTTCACCCAAAAAATAGAGCAAAATCAAACATGACGTGAACAACAGCCACTTGAACTTGGTTTGTTTGCGTCCTTCCCATGTTACCGCCACAGTATTTTCACCAGAATGCAATCTCAATTATGCAACGTGGTGCAATGACACAATCTCCAGCATTTCCCGTAACAATCGTAATGCAAAATGCCAGTAATTACGCGAGAATATGTCAGCGTAAACGAAATTTGCAGAGTGCATTTCTCATGCGTAAATAACATATTTTCTGAACTACTGACAATTGCCTACTAGGCCTCATAGTCACATATCAGCTTGCATTCCTACCCCCCCTCTTTCACTAGCAGAAGTGCTATCAGCCCTTTCACCCTCTGGATATATATTTCCGGTAATGTGAAAGCAAATGGTCACTCGGTCTCTGTCATTTGGTAATAATACGAGGACAACTGAGGTCTCTGCCCCTCTCCCGTTCATTCCGAGTCTGTTTACTGCGGGGATAGAACAGACATGTTTACCTTGGTGAAGAGCTTTCTGAGATGTGGGGGAGACGTTTCAAATAGGTGTTCTTCGCGGCTGTGCTCTGTTTTTATTCCTTTATTCCGTTTTGTAGTACAAGCTTTCCAGCTGCTTCCCACTCCATCTTTCCCTGCCTTCCATTTGCTCTTTGATTTAGCCTACATGTCACTACTTAGAAGAAATCTCCCCTTCCGTGGAACCTTCCAGTCAGGTTTAGTTTTTCCAGATAACTGTAACTTGCTCTACCCTTGTATCATGCTACTGTTGTAAAGCGCTCTGATGCCTTCGGGCCATGTCCGCGCTATATAAAATTGCAAAAATAAATAAAATAAATAAACTTTTGAAATGCATCAGAGCTGACAGCGGCTGGGTGATACACGGCTCTTCTAAACTCACCCAACACAGACAAGTAAACACAGCCGTTTTCTCTCTCTGCTTCACCGCCCTAACACTGAACCTACAATGCATAGGAACACCAGAGTTTGTGCCAATATTCTGAGCATTTTCATTGACTGAGACAATTACGGTTTTACATATAGATGCTAATTGCACTTAAATGTATGGTCAGCCCCATGTTTAAACTGTTGCCTGTAGAACAACCGCCTTTGTACTCCTTTGTATGCCTTGCCCCAAGAAGCTTAAAAACCCAAAAAGCAGGTCAAGACACATATATGCTACCATTGTAAATATACTCTTAATCAGCCTATGTTTATTATAGATTTCTGTCTGCCATGTTATTCCTTCCTGGCTCCAGATCGCAGTTTTCCCTTGTGGTCTTGGGCGCCATTTTCTAATTCTTGAAGACTTTTGAAGATCCTCACCTGCCTGTCCCTAGTCCATGGAAGCTGTGGGTTTTCATTCTCATATTAGACTCTGTTTCTCCCTGATTAAATGCAGCTCTTTATTCGCTGCTAAGACTTTTGACATTTTTAACATTAAGAAATTATATAATTTTTTTTCTCCAAATACAGCTACTAATTCTAACAGGGTATATTTTCTTATGCGAACTAGAATTAGAATGTCCCTTCTTTTCGATTCTGGAATAAATATTTTCCATATCTTCTATACAGACTGTAAACAGTAGCTGGCCAAAAAATGGCCTATATAACCACGTGACTTGTTCCTCCATTCTCCGTAAAATCAACAGTACTATTCCACTTTACAATCCCATAAGATCCTTTAGTCTGCCAAATTCCTGAAACTTGCGCCTCCATTGTATTTGTAGGGCACCAGCGCTAGGCGAGCCCACCAAATAAAGTTCAAAGGGCTTTTCTGTTCCAGGTAGTTACAGCACACTGACACCGTAGAAGCAAACATGTTCCACGCAGGCAAGGTAAGTCATGGGGGTGCAGTGTTTATTTGCCTGTTTTCTCCATGGGGTCTTTAGGGTTCATGGTCCTCGTGATATACATCCAGGGAAATTGTAGAACAGAAACACTGAAGGGCGCAAGCTTTCTTTCAGACACTTCTCTCTCTCTCCATTGATCCCTTCCTGGGCTTTAGCCAATCAACCATCTCATCTACCTGCGTAACCCTATGATCTTCTTATATGGGAACTTCCAAAACCCTCGCTTTTCTGACCTTCCCAGAGTGCCTGTCCGGTGTTTTTGATGTAATTGCCCGACTTAGCCATGCCTTTTCTTTCTTCCTGTTTTTTCTGTACTCCCTGCTTTTCCTGCCAAAGAGTAGCTGTGCCGATACCTCGTGGGTCGTCCTGGTCTCCTGCACCTCCCAGTTCCACTGGGCAGTGCTTAATTTGAAATAGAACCAGTGCCGGTGCCCAAAGCTCTGCTCAAAAACCCACTGACGAGGCTTTTAAATGTTGGTGCACCGAATACTAAGGCTGCCTGGTCTTGAATCAACCTCATGGCTCTTCCATCCACTATCAGACACCCCCAGCCTCTTTGTCCCACTGTGCAGGTTCCTGCTTTCTCCCTGTGTGCTTGTTTTTCCGTCTTTCTTCTCTTCTTTCCTCTTTGTTTTTTATTTTTTCTCTCTTGCTTGTAGTTAGTGTCAGATGAGGAAAAAAGCACCGGTCCCCAAAAATGAGTGCTGGTGGCCCCCACCGGCAAACACCTGCTCAAATTAAGCACTGCCACTATGCCTTGGTAAGATGGTGGAGGCTTTTTTATTAACAAGGTAGCCTGGGGTTGTCCACGAGGGCTGAGTGTGCAGGACCAGACACTGTCACTGGTGAGAGGTGAAAGTAGGCAACTGCTGCCGTGAGGTAGAGCAGTCACGGGCTGGAGACGGCATCTCAATATGGAGATCCATAGTAGAACAGACACCAAGACATCAGAGACAAACGACCCCAGCCTCAACTGCCGCAGCCCTGTAGGCCATGCATGCCGCGTGGCCCCCCCCGAATGGGGTCTGACATGGAACAGTCTTTTTTATTTGCACTACTTTTATGTTAATAGTCCCTCAATATTCCCATTTTAGGTGTTTTGAGGCCAATTTACAAAGATATGTCAGAGTATGTAGGAGTACGACTAAACCTACTTCAAAATACGTGTCAAAAGGGCTGGTCTGACAGGTCAGTGTGTGTGCCCTTTTCTTTTGGCTGTTTGTGGGCCTGTTTTCTGGTCTGCTGGGACTGTATTTACTGTTGATTTCCATGAAATCAAAATAAACCTTGTCTGCAGCAAGCTCAAGTCCATGTAGTCTTTCATGCCTTGCGAAACACTTATACAGGTATCTTTACAGGTTCAAACCTCCCCAAATTTGCAAACAAGGGCCATTTTAGCTATCTAATTCACCAATGAGGGCCACTTTTATTTTGGAGCAAGGGTCTATGTTTTTTGTCCCAGTCCGACACTGTTCATAGTGTGTCTGTGCGTGCTACAAATCCCAAATCAAACACATAATTCGGACTGAATCACCAACACAGAAACAAACTCAAGCCTCAAGGACGTACACAGACTACTTATGCGCATGCGTACAAACGTGCGCGCGTTACCGGGGCGCAGCGTCCGTGGATATTTATACTCACAGGTGTTAGAAAATAAATAGGGATGCGTCTGTGTGTGAAGCAATGAGATCTTGGCCAAGGGGAGGGGCTGGGGCTACAAGAGTGGAATACAACTACATAAAACGATTTACATCCCTGAAAACAGAGGCTGAGTGGAATCCCTGCGGGGGGAGGGTGGGGGGATATGGGTATGGGTGATGGATGTGAGGCTCCTGAGGGCGCAAACACCTATGTCTGCCTGCCTCGCAACGTGACAATGAAAACAGGTGCAGGAAAATGGCCCACTGTCCCATCTTTGCATTAAATGTAGTGTCCTCGATACCCCGCTTCTTGTCATTTTCAGTTTACGAGGAAGGTTCTGAGTTCCCAAGAGAAAAAAGTAGTACAGAAAAAGTCATACTTCTGCCAAAAAATCGCCGTGATCAAAACCACACTGGAAGGCTCGTCGCACTCTACTGAAAAATAAAACACATTTTAGCTTTTCTTCTGTCGAACGCAGCACGTACTCAAGATCAGAGCGAAGTGATAAGAATTTGAATGCCTCTTATCTGTTGCAAATTCACTTAGTGATGTAGAGGTCGTTGTGCAATAAAGTGTATTCATTCACCAATGAATGTACAGGCCAAGGCACTGTTGAGTGTTCACCAATGGACTTAGATCACTGTGTATCACTAATGGGCAGGTCATTCCGTGCTGATGAATATTGGCTGCAGGTGGCTGTGTATTCACTTACACATGCACGGGCCACTGTGCAGTGTGATGTAGCCACCAATGGATGTACAGGTCGTTGCGTGCTTTTGATTATTCTCTTGTGGCTTTATAAGTCAACGTGTAGATGCATAGGTCAGTCAGTGAGTGCCGTATTGTTTGATGATTATTCACTAATGGATTTATAGGTGCTGTGCATTTACTGGTAGATGCACAGGCCATTGTCCAATGTTGGGTATTCACTAGTTGATGTACAGGTCGTTGCGTGCATTTGATTATTCTCTTGTGGCTTTATAGGTCAACGTGCACTCACTAGTAGATGCCTAGGTCAGTGAGCGCCGTACTGTTTGGCGAGTATTCACTAATAGATTTATGGGTGCTGTGTGCTTACTGGTATACGCACAGGCCATTGTCCAATGTTGGGTATTCACTAATTGATTTACAGGTCGTCGTGTGCTAATGATTGTTCACTAGCAGATACATAGGTGGGTGTGTAGGTTGCTATGTATTCACTAATATATGCACACATCTTTGAAAGCTGTTGTTTGTTCACCAGTAGAAAACACAACAAGATGATGGTTGGAGTGCTGACAATTTTCAACCACTCACCCAGTCAAGAGATCTGGGTTAAAGCCATCGTTCTTTTGCGCACTATGCCACCCCAGTTTGGACTCAGCCATATGCAAATCAGTCTTGAGCACGTTCCTCATGGCAACAGTCCAGCTGGAACTGCCAAGCCAGGTCCTCCCTGGACCGTAAACAACCATCCTGGGACCAGTTTCGGGGTATCACCCCTCATCAGCCAGGCTAGTTTGAATCCAGTGGCACAGTGAGCAAGGCCCCACGTTTGGGCATACCCTTGCAGTCTTAGGGTGAACATAACAAACACAACAAGATGATGGACTTAGTGCTGAAACTTTTCAACCACTCACCCCCAGTCACAGATCTGGGTTTAATCCATCATTCTTTTGTTCACTATTCCACTCCAGTTTGGACCCAGCAATATGCAAATCATTTTTGACCCTGCTTCTCATGGGAACAGTTCAGCCCGAACTGCCAATACATTCATAGGATAATATGGCTTAGTGTATATTTACTGATGGAAACACAGGCCATTGTGCCCTGTTTGAATTTAATAAAGAATGCTATGTTCTGTATTTGCTAAAAGAACACATGGACTATTTTGCCCTGTTGTGTATTTCCTATCGTATAAGCTCATCATTGTATCTCGTGTTCTGTAGTCACTACGGGACAATTACTATATGGAAATGATCTTGAATGGCAAGTTTATGTGTGTTCCAGTGGATTAATGGGTGACTATTAGATTGTGGAACCACTTGGATGAAGGAGTGACTGCATTGGTGAATAAATAAGTGACTGCATGCGTGAATAATTAATGGGTGAGTTCATGGTTGAATGAATGAGTGCATGGACATGGTTGAATACGCGAGTGGGTGGGTGGGTGGATGGATGAGTGAGTGAGTGTGTGAATGGATTCGGATCAAACTTATAGGCTGAGGCCTCTGCATGAGTTGTAATGTAATTGAATGCTGCAAATTACCAACATTAAGCTAGTGTAAACATCAGATCAGGGCTGAGCCCCATCTTGGGAATAATGCCCTCAATGAATAGAAAATGAGCATTATTATGCCACTGCAAGCGCTGAAAAGAGGTTGACACTGTTATGCCAAAGTTGTCAACAGTATGCCAAGAATGACTGCCATTATGCCATGGCCGATAGGAAAACAGTGAATCCAATGGGTTACGATAAATATACTATTGAAGGGATACCGGAGAAAACCTGGAATCACGGGCAGTGACGGACGCACTGTAGCAGGTGGTCCTTGCATTCATTTGCGAGTGGTCTTTCCCATTCTCCGTGGGGGTCACTTTGCTCCACTGCTCAGGGCTTCTTCACACTCAACAGACACCCACCACTCTTGTGCTGTGCCACTGATAAGATTAGCACCTTGTTGTTTACTAGTTGAGCACTGAGGTAACTTCGTTCCTTCTTCTTCAGGCATTCTAAATTTTCCTGGTCCTGATGATGACTTTCACATTTAGGCTAGGTCGAAACGCTGTTGACCACATACACACGTGAGCCAGATTGTATATTGGATTGAATGGCTTTATTGTTTCGTATAAGCAATTGTGACGACCAACTTGTTTTTACCATGTGATTACCTTCGCTACGCCAAGCACATTAGCACTTTCATACTCTTTTCTTCTTTTGGTATCTCCTTGAAGAAAATTTATTGACTAAATAGCCTTTTATGTTCAGTTTGTTGCATGCCTTTTGCTGTGTGAGAATACGGCAAATAATGGACAGAAAATAGCCTCTGAAAAATCTGTTGCATCCATGCCTATGGCGAATATTAAGATTTTCTCTGCATCCCTTCAATGGTATATTTATATTCAGATGGGAACCACTGTTTCCCTATGTGCATAATTACCCAGGTTCCCTTCTGGTTTATTTCCCCTTTCTTTATTCCTTTTTATGGATTGCACAATGGCCAGCATTGTTATGTTAAGTAATGATGTGTGCATTTGCAGAGCGCTCAATCATCTAGGGGGATCCTGGAACTTAAGCATGTGCAGCATGGTCAGACGTAGGTCTAAGCTGGTGGAGCCTATTCGAAGAGCCATGTCTTCAGCTTCTTGCAGAATTTTAAAATTGAAGAGGCAGCTCTGATGTGCAGAGGCAGGTCTTTCAGGCTGTAGGAACTATGGAGGAGAAAGCCCGCCTGCCGGCTCTGTTTATGAGTTAGTATAGGGTATTGCAAGTGGGAGTCTGGATGAGAGGAATTGTCTGGTGAGCTTGTGGAAAGTGATGCAGTTGTTGAGGTAGGCTGGGCCCATGTTGTGTAAGGTCCTAAAGGTGTGTATGAAAAGTTTGAAAAGAGTTCATTTGCTTATGGGCAGCCAGTGGAGCTCCCTCAGGTGTGGTATTATGTGCGTGTGTAGTGGAAGGTTGAGTGTTCTACTGGATGCTGAGTTCTATGTGGTTTGAAGGCTTCTGCTCAGTTGCATGTTGGTTCTAGCATAAAGGACGTTTCCATAGTCCAGTTTGCTCGTGATAAGGGCTTGGTGATGGTTCTATGTGTGCTGGTGTGGAGCCATTCGAAGATCATCTTCAGCATTCCCAGGGTGTGGAAGCTGGAGGGGATCACAGCATTGACTTGGGCCATCATGGTGAGTTGATTGTTGATGATGACAATGCTGAGGTTCTTGGCGTGGGTGGTGGGGGTAGGTTTCAGTCCCATGGTGATGTTTTTCTGCCAAATATCACAACTTCTAAATTGGATGTCTTAAGTTTGAGATAGTTGGTTTTCATCCAGTTGGTGACGTCGGTCATGCAGGCGGCGAACTTAGTCTCGATGTTAGGTGTTTTGTCAGAGATGGAATGTATGAGCTGTGTGTCGTTGACATAGGATAGGATGTTGATTCCATGTGTGCATGTGATGCTGGCTTTACGGATCATGTAAGTGTTAATGAGGGTCAGGCGGAGAGATGATCCTTGCGGTACTCCTCAGATGAGGTTGCAGGCACCCGTGGAATATGGGACCAGGCTGACAGACTGGGTTTGTACCGACAGGTTGGAGCATGTCTAGCAGAGTGCAGGTCCTTGAATGCCAGTTTGGTGGAGTCGTTTGAAGAGGATAGTGTTGAATACCGTGTCGAATGTTGCGGAGAGGCCTAGTAGATTAAGGGCAGAGGTGTCTCCTCTGTCCATGATCATCTGGATGTTGCTGTTTCCGTGCAGTGGTTAGGTCTGAACCCGGATTGGGTTGCATTGAGAAAATGGTTTTCATTGAATTGGTTGACTAGGAGCTTAGTGATCAGCTTTTCTAAGAATTTTGCTGGGTAGGGTAGCAGAGAGATGGGTCTGTAGTTGGCCGGTGTCGTTGGGGCTGTGGAGGGTTTTTTGAGGAGTATTGTGTCCTGTTTCCAGGTGATCAGGTAGGCGGCAGTTGTGATGGAGATGTTTAGGAGTCGGGTGAGTGTTGAACTGGTAGGCTGCAGTCCATTGACAAAGGCGGGGCTGGGGGCAAGGTTCAGAAGGAGCCCCAGAGTGGATGAACTGCATGGTGGAGGCGGTTCCTTCTGTGGTGACGGCTGACCAGGCCGTCAGTGTCATCCTGTTCTCCAGATGGGGAGTTGTTTTGCAAGATTGGTGGGGTCCGATTTGGTGTCATTGTTTTCATGGTGTGCACAAACATGCAATGGATGACCATATTCTGTAAAGAATTATCACCATTATTCCAAGATATGCCTCGATAATGTCAGTGGCAGCTTTATGCCAGGAGCGGGTACCATCCTGTCTTGGATATCCCCAATATGAAAAGAACTAACACCAGTATGCCTTTTCCTGCATTATGATGTAGATACTCTCCACATTACCCTAGAACTGATAACTCACACCTATCTTACTTCTCACTTTCAACTACACAAGCATTTGAAGAATGATGTGTAGGCCACCAAAAACACACTAAGTGCACAGCACCATAAATGAAACTTTGTATAGGAATAAACATCGCAAATGATCTTTTTTTTCTCAAGCAGTAAAATTTATGAAAACTTTCTGGCATCTTCTTCTAACATAGCAATACTGATTTATTATACCTTCTGAAAATATCCACAAAATCTCACCCAAAGCCCCAGAACAACCCAATAATACACCAATACAACCCAGCAGCATATAAAAATATTACCATACCACAAGAACACAATGAAACAAATCATAACACAACAATATATAAAAAACACACCACAAACAATTCTACAGAGTGCAACACAAATACACGTCATGACTTCACTGGTGTGTTCCTGTGTTTTAATGTTCTTTTTGCTTTTGTGCTGTTTTTACACTAGTGTTTTGTGTAGTTCTGCAAAGGTGTTTGCTCGATATGCTGTGTTGATGTTATTGTGTTGCAAGCAGTGTTAGTGCGTTGTTTGTTGTTGAGTCACATTTGGTGCTATGGTGTTATTGCTGTATTTTTTTCAAGTGTTTGTGAATTTTGTTTTATATCTGTGATGCTCCACTGATGTATTGTTATGCCATTGTGTTTTACTGTCTGTTGTAATGTTAGTTGCATTCTTGTGCTTTGCTTTTATTGTGGTTGTTTTATCTGTTTGTTGGACCTGACTTCCTTGGTGTGGTTTCCCCCCAGCTTTTCACCTTCCATCCCCCTCTTTTTGTTGACCTCATGTTTGCTGGCTTTAGGGCTCTGCAAACCTTACCACTGCTAGCCAGTGCTAAAGTGCTTGTGCTCTCTCCCTAAAACATGGTAACATTGGCGTACATCCAATGACCACATTTAATTTACTAGGATGTCCCTAGTAAAGTGGTACTAGATGTACCCAGGGCCTGTGAATTAAATGTTTCTAGTGGGCCTGCAGCACTGATTGTGGCTACCCACCTAAGTTGCCTTTTAAACATCTCTCAGGCCTGCCATTGCAGACTGTGTGCAGTTTTAAATTGCCATTTCGACCTTGCAAAATAAACATTTTCTCAGGCCCAAACCTTCCTTTTTAATACACATACACCACCCCTAATGTAGGCCCTAAATAGCCCTTAAGGCAAGGTGCAGTGTATTTAAAAAATTGGACATGTTCTTTTAACTTTTACATGTCCTGGTAGTGAAAAACTCTTACATTCATTTTTCATTACTGCAAGGCCTACCTATCCCATAGGATAACATCGAGTTACCTTATTACATTTATTACTTTTAACTGGGAACAAGTAGGAATATTGAGTTTGGTGTCTAAATAAATTGTAATTTCAAACCCTCTTTATTGATAACGTCAGATTTTAAAAACAATTCTGAAAAACACACTTCTAGACAGTTGGCATTTTCTTGTCCTAACCATTTGGTGCTTACAGCCTATACCCTGAGTCACATGACTAGGTTTAGCTGGCAGTATGTTTTTGTGTATTGCTTCCAAACAGTGAGATAAAGGGGAAATATGTGCTGGCAGGATGGGCCATCTCTGAATTGATAGTAGGGAGGAGCTGTCACCTACCACACTTGCACATCACAAAGCCTCTGTCTAAGCACACTCACAAGGGGTGTGACTCTAGTCTTCTGTTCCTCCAGACAAGCTGGGGCCTGGGCAGGGAGGCAGGAAATTCCAATACCTCAGGGGGTGGAGATCTCTCGAACCTTCTCCTACTTCAAAGCTGGCACAACGTATAAATAATGGACCCTCAGACCCAACTCTTCAGTACACCTCTGAACCTCTGGAGGACTCAGAAGGACTGATGTGCTGCAAGAAGGACTGCTACTCTGCTGACCTGCTGCCTGAGTGAGTGATTGGACTTGCATCTTGAACCCAGGACCACCGGGGTGACTCCAAAGGCTAGTTGGCTAGCCTTCTGACCAGAGCCTCAGGGACAGAAAAGGCATGAATGGGGGTGCCTGGACTCAGTGCTGTGAGTCTTGCCTCCCAAGTGGTGCCACCCCAGCCTGAAGGTGCCCTGCCAGACCAAAAGTGGCCCTGTGAGCAGACCCGATGCAACCTGACACATCTCCTCGCAGCCTCTTCGGAACCACCACTGCGAGATGCATCCCTGGTGGAGGACTTCACATCACAGCCTGCAGCCTCCGCAGACCCGCCGCTGTACGACGCATCCTCGATGCAGGCCTTCGCATCGCAAGCCCCTTGTTGATGGCATCATCAATGATGATGCAGGACTCCACTTTGCAGCCCCGCAGCTCCTCAGACCCGCCGCTGCACAATGCATCCTCAACACAGGATCTCGCAACGCTCCACAAAGCAGGATTTAAGGTACTTTTGTTCAGCGGGTCAAACTTGGTCCCTTATCTGGCCCGCCTTCCACCGCAGTTGGCCTGAACTTGTGACTTTGTTCCGGTCCCGCTTTAGCGCTTTGTTCTTTTAGACACTATTTTCACTTAAATCTTTAAAATTGCATATATTCAATTGTACTGATTGGATTTTTATTGTTTTGGTGTCAAATAATTAATTACATTTTACTCTGTTTTTTTTTCTAAACTGGTGTGGGATTTTTCTTGTGTTGTATTTTCACTTTATTATTGTTTGAAGTGCTGTATAAATACATGCTTGTTTCCAGTTCAGGGAGGACCTGGCCTGGCAGTTCGGGCTGGACTGTTCCCATAGGGCACAGGGTCGAGACTGATTTGCATATGGCTGGGTTCAAACTGGAATGGCATGGTGAGCAAAAAAACTATGGATTTAGGCCCAGATCTCTGTACTGGGGTGAATGTATGACATTGTTCTGCATTCTGTCCATCAATTGTTGTTTTTGCATTTGTCACCCCGAGTGGGACGGGTATGCCCAGACGTGGGTCCCGTGCTCTCCATGCCGCTGGAGTCAAGCTATCCTGGCTGAAGAGGGGTGAAACCCCGAAACCGGTCCTAGGATGCTTGTTTCCAGTTCAGGGAGGACCTGGCCTGGCAGTTCGGGCTGGACTGTTCCCATAGGGCACAGGGTCGAGACTGATTTGCATATGGCTGGGTTCAAACTGGAATGGCATGGTGAGCAAAAAAACTATGGATTTAGGCCCAGATCTCTGTACTGGGGTGAATGTATGACATTGTTCTGCATTCTGTCCATCAATTGTTGTTTTTGCATTTGTCACCCCGAGTGGGACGGGTATGCCCAGACGTGGGTCCCGTGCTCTCCATGCCGCTGGAGTCAAGCTATCCTGGCTGAAGAGGGTGAAACCCCGAAACCGGTCCTAGGATGCTTGTTTCCAGTTCAGGGAGGACCTGGCCTGGCAGTTCGGGCTGGACTGTTCCCATAGGGCACAGGGTCGAGACTGATTTGCATATGGCTGGGTTCAAACTGGAATGGCATGGTGAGCAAAAAAACTATGGATTTAGGCCCAGATCTCTGTACTGGGGTGAATGTATGACATTGTTCTGCATTCTGTCCATCAATTGTTGTTTTTGTATAAATACATTACACATTGCCTCTAAGTTAAGCCTGACTGCTTGTGCCAAGCTACCAGAGGGTCAAGCACAGGTTAATTTGGGGTTTGCTTGAGACCACCCTGACAGAGGGTGTGGTTGCTGCTTGAGTAGTGTTTCAACCCCCTCAACCAGTAACCCATTTTCCAACATACACTATGTATTTCGTTATGATCCAAGAGCACAAAATGATGCTATACTATCAGCAAACTATGAAAACGGTGGACTTAAGGTGAAATAATGTTGCTGAAAGAACTTGATTATTTGTATAAAAAAAGAAAACATCAATGTACTAATGGTTGGACATTTTGATTAGGACTGGCAGAATTGTGTTACTGTGGCAGAATCTTCAGAATTTTGTCTTATGCTTGTTCAGTGACATATCCGAAATTACGTCATCAATTCTGCTTGGGTAAAATTTCTATTGTAGGAGCATGAGAACAACATCAACAAACAGAACACGAGTGACTTTGTTTGCAGAACTTGTTCTTTTTTGTGTAATGTTTGTAGCGCAATATGCAGAATTTGTATTTCATGTAATTTTTCTGAAATTTTGCATAACTGGGAAAAAAATTAAATGATGGGGATTTCACACTCTCCTTAATTCGATAACAAAAACAGTAAGCAAATTGTACAAAAAAAAAAGATTTGAGACTCAAGAGAAAAATAATATGACCCAGTTTTTTGCTGAAAAAGAAAATTATTCTTATGAAGAAATAAATAGAAGCCGAAATTGATAAAAAAAAAGTTAAGACTTTATAACCAGTGCACAAAAATTGTAATTTTTCGTTCTCGAAGATCGAATATCCTCTAATAATCTCAGATACCATGATGTTGCAACGGACTTCAAGGAGGAAGTCATTCTGTATATCAAAGGAAATACCAGCAATATCCATTCAATGACCAATAATAACAATCATACTGAAATATTCACTGAAAGATTAAACAAAGCACCTAACACTACACAAGAAGAAAATCAAAATGCCTCAGACCAAAAACACAAGCGAAGAAAAAATGCAAGGCTCAACAAAAATTATTTAAAAAAATACACACAACCGAAGGCAGAAACAAACAACAACAAACAATGTTTCAGAAAAATAGAAATAAAAAGCTGGAATATTAACTGATGGACCAGAGGATGCTTCATACCAGATTGCTGCTGATGAAATAAATCCATATTACAAAGAAATTATTGAAAAGAAAAATCAAAAATTATTCCACTGGCCCAAATTCTAGAGGATCGGAACTAAGAGCAATTGTGCACAGAAGTAACAGTACTCGAATTATCAAAATTGTTTGAAGAGACAGCTTAAACTAGCTTGTTGGCCCAGTAATGCTGGACTCAATAATCTTCACAACATGCATAAGAAGGGCCAGCACTGTTGCGTAAACTCTCATCTATGTGGCTGGAAATGAGGAGAGTTCCTGAAGGCATTAAAGGAATAGGACCTGCTACCAAACAATGTCCCCTTGTTAAATTAAACAAATTAAATAACTGTTCATGAAGTTGCTAACAAAATATCTCACCAAAAGAATCACGTTTTGTGAACTTGAGCAAAAGACAGAAAGCCTTCATGAAAGTAAGGGGGTATCTCAAGAACAGGACACACTTGCAAAGTCTTAAAAGGGGCACAAGCAGTCGCGGTCGGTGGAGGAGTGCCGGCCGGGCGGTGACGTGGGGCGGGGGAGGGGCAGGGTGGGGGGTAGCAAAGTATGGATTACGGACCTATACAGGTAAGTAAACATTTAAATCAATGAAACGAATTTCGTTGCGCGCACTGCATCGCCAAATGCGATGCAGTGCGCGCAACGAAATTCGTTTCATTGATTTAAATGTTTACTTACCTGTATAGGTCCGTAATCCATGCTGCTACCCCCACCCTGCCCCTCCCCGCCCCACGTCACCGCCCGGCCGGCACTCCTCCACCGACCGCGACTGGGCACAAGAGAACAAAACGTTCTAGCAGTGGGGGGTGTGGCCAACTGCCAAGGAATATGTCTACTTTTTGTAGAAGCTCCCGTAATCAGCCACACGAATCCCCAATCATCCGTATCGTCATCTGCCTGGCAGCGGCTCAGAGGAGAGGAGCGACCAGAGCAGCTGACTCCAGAGCGGGGGTTCGATCCCCGGCGGCGGCATTTCAGCTCAGCATCATGTGACTCTGGGCAATAGCTCACTTAATCTCCCCGACGGCCCCCAGCGCCTTGAAACCCTTAAGGGGGTGATATGTTTGCGCTTTACAAATTGGAATTATTATGACCATTGTATACTGCGTCCTGCTGGGATACAACTGTTGTGTTTCTGGGCCCCAACACCTTCCCCTGATGAGATCTACAGTATGTCCTGTATGACAGATTAAGGCTGCGGCCTAGTATGCAGTGGAGCTGTGGATGACAAGTGCACTGATGTGGCGATCCAGTGCCATAAATCGAGCTGTGGCTGCTTTGGAGTTAACAGCAGAGCAATTGGCCCTGGGTCCGCTGGGGTGAGGACAACTGCTGGAGCCAATATTGACAGACTGAGGGGGCCACAGGTGAGAAGACCAAGCCGTGAGTTGCCTGGGCTTGACTGCTTGCCGCTGTCCCGGTAGTGGAGCCCGTGGGTGGCGAGGCCCTGTCGCGCCCGACCCTGCTGGGACTGATCCTTGCGGCGGATAATAATAATAATAGTGTCATTTGTAGAGCGCGACAGCTACCTCAACAGAGGTGTCCCGGCGCTGAGCGGATGAAACAGAGGAGGGATCAGGGCCAACAGGGAGGCTAGCCTTGGCTAAAGAGCCAGGTCTTCAGGATCTTCCTGAACTCGTGTCCTGATTCAACCAAGCGCATATGAGAGGGTAAGGAGTTCCACAACCTGGCGGTCCTCACTGTGAAGGACCTGCCTCCCATTCGGGACTTAGCATAGAAAGATACACAAAGCAGGTGCTGGGAGTTGGATCTCAGAGTGCATTTATGTTGATATGGGCAAAGCCTATGTCTGAGATATCTAGGTCCTTTATCATGCAGGGCACGAAAAACCAGGGTCAGGGACTTGAGGTCTATCCTTTTCGCTACCGGGAGCCAATGGAGTTGCCTGATATGAGGGGACATATGATGACAGAACGGGACCCGTCGGATTAATCTCAATGCCGTATTTTGTACCATCTGGAGTCTGTTGATCAAATAAGAAGGTAGTCCTAGATACAGACTGTTTGCATAGTCCAGCTGAGAGGTCACAGTAGCATGGACTATTTGATCCTGCAGCTTTTCTCTGGTAATAAGTGCAGGAATTTCCTTAGGCTTCTTAGCTTCCCAAAGCAGGACGAGGAAATGTGTTGAACTTGGGTCGCAAAAGATAGGTCTGAATCCCATTTGATGCACATATTCCTCGCTGTATTTGCTGGAGATGGTGGTGAGCCCAATTCTGCTGGCCACCATAACCCTGTGGATGGAGGGGAGGCCTGACCGACGAACATGACCTATGTCTTGTCCGCGTTTAGTTTTAGGCTGTTGTTGTTCATCCAGCACGCGATATCCTTCAGACACCCCTTAAATCTGGCATTGAATGAAAACACCAACTGGGTGTCATCTACATAGGAGAGTGCCTTCACTTCCCAGGTTGCAATGAGATTGAAAAGTGGCACCAAGTAGGTGTTAAAAAGCAGAGGGCTTAGGGCAGAGCCTTGAGGTATGCCGCACCACAGTGGATTCGGTTCGGATTTATGCGGTTGGATAGAGACTCTTTGAGAGCGGTCTGTGAGATAGGACTGGAGCCAGGAGAGAACTACCCCCGCAAAACCAACTGTTTGAGTCTGTCCAGTAAAATTGGGTGCACGACCGAGTCGAACGCAGCCAACAAATCTAGAAGGACCAGCATCACTGTTGCTCCTGCATCTACAGTCATTCTCACAGATTCCGCCACTTCCACCAATGTAGTCTCAGTACTGTATCCTGACCGGAATCCGGACTATGTGTTGTGCAAGATGTTATATGCATCAATGAAATTGGTGAGTTGACATTGTGCAGTTTTTCCAACATTTTTACAAGTGCTGGCAATAATGAAATTGGGCGTAATTACCAAGCTCCGAAGCACCAGCATTCATTTTTTTCAGAAGGGGTAGTAAGAATGCATGTTTCCAACTATCTGGAAAGGTGCCACAAGATAGCGAAGTGTTCCAAATGTGGTTCAATATTGGGTTGATCAAGTGAGCCAGAGGCCTAAAAAGCTTGGGTGGGCAAGGGTCCAAGGAGGAACCAGGCTTGCATCTTAGGATTTCGGTCAGTGATTCCTGCAAGGTTATAGGACGAAACTCCGAGAAGGTGCCAATGGAATTAGTAATTCCGGATAGCTGTGAATCCACCTACGCCTCTCCAACTGTTAATTTGGCATTGACTTTCTGAATTTTCTCCGCAAAGAAGTTGGATAAGTTTGAGCACAAGGAAGGAGAGGGCAGAATCTTTCCCTCGATTGCAGAGGGACTGGTAAAGGATCTAACAATCCTGAAAATTTCCTTTCCAGAGTTCTCCGCACTCTCGATCCGCTTAACAAAGTATTCCCTTCTGTCCACCACCATCAATTTGCGGAGCTTCTTCAAGGCTTCCTTATAGGCTTCCTTATTCGGGCGATCACTCACCTGGTTGCCCCCGTGTCTGCTGTGGGATGGCCCGCAGCAGGGGACAGTCCCTGGCCCCAGGGAGGCCCCTGGGACTGGGCTCTCTCAGCGGCTGTAAGAGGCAGCTGTGCTCAGTGGCTGGCTCCTGTGTGGGCCCCAGGGGATAAGAAATTACTGGTTCATTGATGTTTCTTCTGATGGGGTTGTGGAAGGCCATCACACCTGCCTGTGCTCAGCGCTGCCAGCACATTGTTATGATTGTGTCATCCCTAAAAAGACTGCCAGATTGACTGACGATAGTGCAAGGGGGAGGCAGTTGCCCAGAGTAATGACTAGCACCGGATAAATGAATGTTTGCTGCCTATCCCACACAGTCACTGAAACGCAGTAGGTGCATTACTGAACGCTGGTTTTGAAACACCCATGCTGTGACCCCACCTGTGTGTGAGGACCCTAGTTCCGAAAGAGCGGGATTCCCTCCTAATCCCTCTCCTATTTCAGGTTCCACCTTAACTGTCATTACCAATGATAGCGGTTGGTTCCCTGACTTTTATTGACTAGGCACCACTCTATGAGGAACAGCATACCATTAGCTAGTAAGATCTGACAGGGCATTTATGCTGGACCTTGATAAAAAGCCCCACAGTCCCCCCTCTTGTTGATCATCAGCCTTTGCAGACATTGGCATGCTTCTTCACCAGCTGTTTGAGGGTGGGTTCGTACTGGGTGGTGACTTTAACGCTGTTCAGGATGAGGAGGCTGACTGCTGGCGCTCTCACCAACTGATATCAACACGTAGGCCTCTCGTGGACTTCATGGGGGCACATGGTCTGGTTGATACATGGCAAGCCTTTAATCCCACAGCATGACAATGAACATTCCACTGAGGCGCCCATGGGAGCCTTTCGCGCATTGATTACATACTCACCTCAGCCCGACAACTCCCCTGCTTTAGAGAGATTTCTCACCTGGCCTGGGGTATCTCCGATCATTCCCCAGTCTATGCTTCCTACAGACTGACAACAGGCGGTGGTAGTCATAGAGTAGTGCTTAATCCCTGTTACTTTAAGGTGCCTTGTATCCGTGAGAGTCTTCGCAAGAGTGTGGAGAATTATTTTAAGGAGAACGAAGACTGTGATTTCGGCCCAAACACTATGGGAGGCTTTTAAAACGGTTATAAGGGTACTGGGCATAGCCTTGACTGCTGGATATAAAAAAGGGAAGAGAGACAATCTTCATAAGATTGATAGAGAGATTAATGAGTTAGAGTCCCAGCTTGTCGTAGGAGACCACAGTGACCTCACTCACAACTTTACCTTGAAACAGAGAGAATACAGAGAGGTGGTGAAGGAAGTAGCCAGGAACTGCTTTCGTGATACTCAACATCGCCTCTATGAGGTGGGTGATAGAGCCGGGAAGCTCCTAGCTTGGCTAAACAGGAGGGAGGTGAGGTCCAGATGGGTTCTTAAAATTCTAAATTGAACATGATAACGCTTTAGCTTTAGGGACCGACAAGGAGTGGCCTCCGTTTTTGCAGACTACTATGCCTGCATCTATGCGTCTGTTAACATGGCCACACTTGAGGAATCACGTGAACTTCTTGCGAATATCAGAATGCTTTGCCTAACAGTCAGATGAGTAATTTATGGAACGAGACCTAACGGAGGAGGAGGTGGTAGAGGCCATCGGTGCTCTGAACTCAGATAAAGCGACGGGTCCCAAAGGTCTCCCCGTAGAATTATACAAACGTGCAGCCCCAGAGTTTGCACGTCGCCTCCTGCGCATGTTCCTGGAAAGCAGAGAGGCCAGTGTGCTGCCAAGAATTGAGAGAGTAGCTACTAGAGAGGTAATACATGAGGATGGCAAACCGCCAGATGAATGTGCCTCGTACAGGCCCATTTCTTTAATTAACGTGGAGGTGAAAATACTCGCTAAACTCCTGGCCACACGTTTGATTCAGGTGATTCGACCGCTAGTGCACCCAAATCAGTCCGGCTTTATGCCAGGCAGGCGCCCATCACTAAATCTGCATCATTTAAAACCAGAAAGGAAACAGCACAACCCAACACACACTACGAAGTGTGTGTGACGCACCTCCCTCTAGGCATGTGACAGCACACTTTATGCCTACCCTCCTCTAGTCAAACTGGCAATCGAGCTTTTTGCTCTCACGGTGTGCAACACCACTACCCCTGCTGTTTCCAAGGGGTGATCCAAATGATCAATATAAACTTTTACCCACTGTAGGTTGCACCTCCCAATTCAAATATCTAGCAAACAGTAATTTATGAATGTCCATCCAGTAATAACAGTGTTCGAGTTTCTTTATTCTTCTTTTTAGTTTTAAACAAAGCACCGGGCAGCCAACGCGTTTCGTTCTTTTGAAAAAGAACTTCGTCAGGGCGATTATTCTGCTAACAGTTGTTTTTAGTCTGGAGACGCATATCTCAGGATAGTTCAGCTAAGAGCTCTCCCAGCGCCCGAGTTGATACACCACCTACTACTCGAAACGCCACGCCGCCGGCACAACAGCCAATTAATAGGATATTGCCGCAAGGTTAGAAGTTATACCAGGCACTTCAGTACGATAGGCACAACAGTCGTTATATTCAACCTGTGATTTGGGACGTAAGGTGGCGGCGTTGGGAGAGCTCTTAGCTGAACTATCCTGAGATTGTTGTGACAGCAGTCATATGTCGATATGT
Source organism: Calotriton arnoldi (assembly GCA_963921515.1). Classification (NCBI taxonomy): domain Eukaryota; kingdom Metazoa; phylum Chordata; class Amphibia; order Caudata; family Salamandridae; genus Calotriton; species Calotriton arnoldi. The sequence goes on from CAWUFW010004099.1 coordinate 1,466,661, forward strand.
TGATATCATAATGGGATTTTGTCAGTTGATGCGGCTGTCTTTACCTTCTGCATTTAAATGTCTACTGTCACCACAGTTTTCTTTGTCTAACTGTTTAATAAAAAGAACTTTAAAAAAAAACCTCTAGCAGTGGAATTCACAGACATTTCATAGGTGTTTCACTTTCTCAGTCACCCCCACATCATGTGGAGTCCTGAAAGGCAAAGAGTCCCTTCATGTATTCATAGTGGAATAAAGGACTTGTATACAGACTCAAAGTGTATTTCAAGGGTTAAAAAACAAACAATGCAACACCTGCTACACCAGAAAGAACATTTAAACCTGGGGTTACACAACTTGGTGCACCATCTCCACTAATATTCATTGTTGGCATGGACCCTTCACTGTTAGATTTCAAAAAGATGGCAACTGTTTCACATTTAGGTCTGGTGGACTCATAGAACAAGGGATTGCATTGGCCTTTGCAGGTGACATAGCATCTCTGAGGACCTCACGGACAGGTGTGAGGGCACATATGTTCTACATTCGTTATTACAAAGATAAGGTATTCGTTAACAATTGCAAACTATCACAATACGATAAACAAAATAGCAAAAGTTCACACTCAGGTGGCAGCAAAAGATATTTGAAAAATGAACTTCGATCCATTTATGAGTCACACAATAAAACAACAAAGTAAGACGTACTAACAGAATGGGAGGTAAAGTTGGACAATCTACCACTGTAGCAAACCCAGAAGGTGAGAATGTTGTGTCAATACATGATCCACAAGCTTTCATTCAAACTGGTTAATACAGAGACAAAAACTCTTAATGAGATTAATCAAACCATGAAGAAATATGGAAAGTGTTACTTTTGCTTCTCTGCCTATACATGTGATGGGCTGTTTTTTAAAAAGATCAAATGGTCGTTTGGCAATACCAAAACTATGTACAACAATTGGAATCAACAAACATCACAACCTGTTACATCTTTGAGATGTTCTCGACTTGTACATTGACATTCATTCATTCATGTATCGATGTTATCAAAACACACAACTGAAGATCGGAGAGCAATTGTTTGAACTACACCTTGCAATAATTGGCATTGTATGATTGGCAGAAAGATGAGTTTGATGAAGGGAAAGATCTTCCTGTGCAGTGAGATGGCATAAAATACCATGAGAACAACCTAAGCTCGAATTTCTGGATTTATATGCCCATAAAACTCAAGGAAAATCAATACAAGGCAGCACTCATGTGAAGAACACATTTCATGAGTACCTGAGAGAGAACATACGTTTTCTACTTGCCAATACTGCAGATATTTTTGCGAGACAGTCTCTTGTGTTTCAGGAGCATTTCCAAAAACAAAGTACGTAAAAATAACATGACACAATGAGATCCTCAAACTGCCAATCAAGAGAGCAAAAAACTGTGTTTGGGTGGCTTATACAGAGCCCCTCTTGAAGAACAGTCATGGTGAACTGAGAAATCTTAATGTAGCATTCCCCAAAAATGGCACATCCGTGGTAATAGATGTGTCCATTAAATATGAAAATTCTTCAAAAGCGTTAGAAGCTTAAGAGATAGTGAACTGATTGAGGAAATAGGAGCACTCACTAATTGTTATAATATTACATTTTATGGCTTTATTGTAGGTTGTTGGTGTACTTGGTGGACACAAGGCATTGATAATATTCTGACAGATAAATACCTACAATTATTCCATTTCAAGAAAAAACATTGTTTGGCTACACTGATGGACACTTTGAAACTGTGCCTGGTGTTCTGGATAAACAGCAGAGTATAATTGATAGCTGCAGAGTATTTTGTAAGAACAGTTAATTGAAAATAAGTGTGTGTGAATTTTAAGGTAAGGAAAGTGCCTCTTTTGGGCATGGTTAGCCCCTACTTTTTGCCTGGAAAATGATGTAATTTCTACTGGAAGTGCAGAGGGTCCTTGCCAACCAGGTCCCCTGTGCCAGATCTCCTTCCCTAAACTGTACCTTTTGTTTCCACAATTGGCACCACTTTAGCTCACATATAAGTCGCTAGCAAAAGGTACCCCTGGTACCAAGGGCCTTGTGGTTAAAGAGGGTCCCTAAGGGCTGCAGCACGAATTGTGCCCACTAAGGGTCCCCTCACCAAGCACATGCACACTGCCACTGCAGCCTGCATGTCTTGGTGCAGACAAAATTGAAAAGTCGACATGACCACACATCCTTGTGTGTCATGCCAGCAGACACTGCATGAGCTATAGGTAAGACACCCCTCTAGCAGGCCTTAGCCCTATGGCTGGTTGCACTATATATCCTGTGAGGACATATTAGCATGAGCAGATATGTCCCTGCAATATCCTTGTCGATTCCTGGATATTGTAAGTGACCAGGGAAGCTGTAGTAAGTACATGGGCTGGACACTCAACATTACAAGTTCCCTAGCCCCATGATGGCTTCACTGAAGTATGGGATGTTTGGTACCAAACATCTCAGCATAATAAACTTCTACTGATTTCAGCGTCAGATTTTTTCAAAATTGCACACAGAAGACCCCTTAGAGCGGTCCTCTGAAACCTACTAATCCTTAGTGTAGTCACAAACTGGCCTGAGTCAGCCTGCTACCACCAGTCAGTGTTCTGACCTCATGGGATGAGTGCCTGACCACTCAGAGTTTGCGAACAATGACTTTCCTGGATGGAGGTGTTCACACCTCTCCCTGGTCAGGAAGAGCCATCTGTGGGAGGGAGTTTCAAAGGCCTTGCCACCTTTGTAATGTGACCCCAGCCTCTCCTGTTAGAGGGAGCCGGCCCCCTTCCTGTCCTCACCCACTTTTTGGTGGGAGGAGAGGCGTGAAATCTTAGAAAGAATAAGAGGTGTGCCCCCCTCTGCCAACTCCACCCGTCAGGTGCTGGAGGCGAGGTGAAGTACACTTTTCAGTGCCCACCATTTTGAAGATTGTAGGACTTATCCAATCAGGGCTAGTTCAATGTCCCCCTCCCACCGGAGGTGGGTATATTAGAGGGTGTAGACACCCCAGGTAAAGGACCCATTGGCCACTACTCATCGTTCCCTTGCAACAACACTAAATCTAGTATTTAGGTGGCATTCCCAGACCCTGAACTTCAGTTCCTTATGACTTAAGTAGAGCCAGACACCACAGAGTCGCACCAGCAAAGAAGACTGCAGAGAACTACTGACTTGGCCCCAACCCTATCGGCATGTCTGTAGCCCTCGACGATCCTGCACCAAAAGACGACCTGTCCTGCAGCCCAGTGACCTCCAAAACCTTGGCCGGACTGTCTGCCTTTGACAAAGACCAAGATCTCCAGTGGACCTGTTGAAAAGTAACCATCTTCAAAGTAAAGACCCTGTGACTTGCAGAACCACGAAGCCTGCCCCCGGTTCCACCTCTGCACCGACGCCTCCTGCTTGGGGCCAAGTGGCCCACCGGTCCCAGCAAGGTTCCCCAGTGCTCCAGAGCCAGAGTCCTCCATGACCTGATCTCTCCTGGACTCCCTAACGTCGCCTGCAGGCTCTGCACGGAGACCCTCTGAACCGCGACCTGCTCCGCTAAGCAGTTTCTGACACCAAAAGACACCCCTTCACCTGTCCTCCTTGGGCCTTAGTGAAGAGGACCAAAGGTGTTCCTACGTCCCCAAGCATCGCAACTTACCTCTCCAGCTGTTGGTTTCCTCCGACCAGCCTCCTGGCCTGAGTCTGAAGCCCTTTTATGATTGGGCCTTTCTCCATAGCTTTACATTGGGCACCCCACGCTGTGTTGGCACCCTGCTCCCGGTTGCCCCTGTGTCGCTGGTGGTGTAGTGTTGGTGCTGCTTTGGGCCCTGTCCAGGGATTGCCTCAAACCCCAGAGACTGGTCCCCCAAGCCGCTGCTACTTACCTGTAAGCAGCCCCTGTCCGATTGCCCTAGTCTCCATTGATTTGGATTGGGTGCCCAACCTCGAACTTGCACCCTGCACCCAGTTGCCCATGTGCAGCTGGTGGTGTACTGTTGGTGCTGAACTGAACCTTGCCCAGTGCTGACCTTAACAATCAAAGACTGGTCCACTAAGTCAATGTTATCTATATGTATGCTGAATGTTTTCTTCATCCCATAGGGTAACATTGCAAAGTCTGAAAGTTGCACTAAGTGTACACTTTTTACATTGAAAAGTATTTTTATTGTTAAACATATTTACCTAAGATGAAGTTCTAAAAAATAAATATAACCAAGTATTATTTTTATAAATTGGGCTGAGATTTATTCATTGAGTGTGTGTCTCATTTATTGCCACTGTATGTACAACAAATGCTTAGCACTACCTTCTGATTAGCCTAACTGCTCGCCCACACTACCACAAAAGAGAGCATTAGTATATCTACTTTAGCCTCTGTAAAGCCTCCGGGGACCCACTTGACTTTCTGCACACTATACCTCTTTTTGGTATAGTATATAGAAAGCCAGCTTCCTACAAGGTTAATTTCAAATTTCTAATTAGGTATCTTTTAAAGTGACTTTGAATAATAGGGCTCATTGCATGTTAAGAAATAGGTTAAAACGACAGCTCAGTTTATAATATTCTGAGGTTGTTAGTTCATTCTATTTGGACTGATTTAACACATATTTAAAATAATATCCATGTTCGAATGTTAGATAATATTATAGAAATATTATTTAGCATTTTTACTCTGCACATTATAATCAATAATTTAAAAAATCTGAATCGTGGTAAGTATGAAAAATAAGTATGAAAAAATACCAGGGAATCACAGGATAGTGCACTTTATCTAATGCAGCAGTGCAAGCCCCTTGGAGTTCTCCCTTCAGGCTCCAAGTGCCCAGCTCCCTGCAGGCAATACCTGCTCCAGCAAGAGTAGCAGGTGGAAAGTTTGTCTGGAGCCGCACACCTGTCGAATGATAACACAGATGTCTTAAGGTGAGGACAGAACCCCCTGGTAGAAAAGAATTGCAACAGCTCTCTTGATTTGAATTGTCATTATGAATAAAGACAGTGAAAGTATGGCTTCAGGATACTTCTGACGTTTGGGGTTTCAAGCAGGAGGTGTCAAAAGGTTCCCTCAGGGATAATCATAAAGGTCAGCAAAATGAGTCCATATTGTTGACTACAAAGACTTGTTTTATAGACCAATTTGAAAACCTAACTTAATAGTTCAAGCCTATATTCTGACTGTGAACATACTACAATGACACTTGAGAAAGTTTTTTGGTTATCTGCCTGAACAAAACATGTCAACTATATTATCCCGTTGCGTGCGCCCGTTGGCCAACGGCCGTCGCGAGCACTACCTCTGTAGTGCTGTGAACGTCCGTTGGCCGACGCAGCCCCGCCCACTCCGCTAAACCGCCGCACTGCGGCGGAATTGCCGCCGCGGTTAAGCGGTTAAATAAAAAATAAACTTGGACTTGATTGGGATAGATTTGTTTGTGAAAATATGGATAAGTAAATAAAATACTAGACGTCTGTATATACGATTTATATTTGCAATACTGAGAAGTGGAGGAGCATCACCATGCCCTTTATGCACGCACTACCATTCCCATACATAAGGGAAGTGCAACCCCAAAACCAACTCAGCTTCCACTTCCTTTGCCCACTGTGCCTACTGTATCTTCTTTCCTCAGATCCCATTACTCCATGCCCCATTAGAAACCTTGGCATATGCTTTCTTTTAACTATGTGGGTAAAGTCATTCATATCTACCATTGCCATAAACATCACCATACTTACTCTTTCTGCTAGACTGAACCAATCCACACCAAATGCATTGCTTGAACACCAAAAACAGAGTACTTCTCAAACTTCTAACAACAGACTTTAAGGGCATTCAAGGTACCTCTCACAAACACACTCTCAGCCCCCACTTGCAATATCTCTTCAAGCAACATACGGTCTGACAATTTACGTCTCTTCGGCACCCCATTTCACCTCATGCTACACTCAGATTTCAGTCCTCTAATTTGCTGAGACATCTCATTGCTGCAGTCATATGTATCTTATCTGTTTGATGGTCTAGACCCTTAAGCATCCAAGCGCTGTGTGCCGAATGGAATCCCAGTACTCTACAGAAAAACAGCTGTGTCTTCATCGTCTTTCTAAAGTGAGGGCTTAACGTCTCTGGAAGGCTATTCTGGAGCTTGGCAGCCTGAGTGGGAAAGACCCTTCCACATAGTTCAATGTATTTTGGGGGGATCAGAAGTCATTTCCCACTATACCACAGTTCTCTGCTTGGGTTGGTTGGTGTGATATAACCCTTCAGATATTCATCTTACTGTGTCAGAACTTTGAACTTCACTCTTTTTCTTGTACCGAAAGCCAATGCAAGCTCTCCTTGTAGGTGCAGTATCAACAAATGCTCTGGCCATTAAGTTATGGATGACTTCAAGTTTCAGTATGTTGTTTTGAGATATTCTGACCATGAGGCGTTACGTAGTCCATAATCGGAGTTCCAAGACCTCATAAACGAATTTGACTTTTGGCCATGTTCCTCTGTATGGTCAAGGAACTCCTTAGTGACTTGCAATATGCTTATAATATACATCAGGGAGTCCTTTATCAAATATATAGAAAAAACATATGCTACCTGTCCATACTCACCACTCACCATACCTTCATTCTTGAAATTGTATGTTACCATCCCCCCTGTTCATGGCCTTCTTCTCAGTTTACTATGTACAGAAATGCTATTGCCTATTCTACCTGAAACATAATATTAAATGGGTCATTCGAGGAAGAGCCCTTAGTTCACGGGGAAAAAATATTCTGCAAGAGGGATGGGCGGATGTATAGACGAGCAGGCGGCTGTTTATTCTCAATGATGGTTTATTGAAGGTCTGATTTATAAAGAAAGTAAGGATGAGACTGATTTCCCAGATTTATGATCATAAACAAGATAGTGTATAATGGTTCTTGACTCTTCTTCTTCCGTCTTCCTCCTAGTACGGGGCCCGGAGTCCGCTCCGCCGCAACTCTCCTGAGTTGCCGCAGGCTTGCCAGCGTCCTCCGGGGGTAACCACCAGTCTTCGCTCCACTCCTCTGCATCGTCTTCCATGTTGTCACCTTGACTCACAGCATCTTCGTCGTCCACGGCGTCTCTCCCGGTTCTGACGATCTGGAAATGTTGCGAATCGGCGTCTTCCTCCTTCCGGTCTCCTACTTCCATACTTGCGTTCCTGATTCCTGCTGACGGGGTGTTTTTCTTCTCCTCTCTGCGGCAGTGATTGGTTCTTCTCTACGGGGGCATCGTTCTCCTGTTTAAAGAAACAGGACTCCTGATTACGGGAGGACTAGTCTTTGCGTTGTTGTGTTAACCCCGTCCTATGGGATTTCTTCCAGGTACGATCTCGATGTATGGGGTGTAGACGTGTGTGGGTAAGAGTTCAGGAACTATGAGACCTGAAACAACCAACGTGCACTGCTTTTCTTGTGTGTAATGATACACAAGTATACTCAACTTTAATTAACTCTTGTATAATCTAAATAAATGATAAATACTCATAATTTTTTTTATATGTTTATGTCATGATTCTCTCATCATAATCTTCCTTTTCAAAACATTTTTTGCATTACATTGCATTGTTATCATTATACAGACATATTTACAAATTACAAAAACATCATTTGTTTACATAGTGTACATAATTCACATATTTGAATGTAAATTCCTTTGGTGACTGTCGTTGCCTGCCCTATGCATTTCGGGACCCAACGTCCCTTCGTCAGGGGCCACTGAAATAATAAAGAAATAAATCAAATCTTAAGTGAAATGACAAAGACTGTCGTAAGCCAAATACAATTAGATATTCCAAAGAGGAAAACATTCCCCAAACCGTGATTCCTGTGTGTGTTATCATTCATAATTCCAGTGCAATCCACCAACTGTGAAGAACCCTGAAGACTGAATGACTATTAACCAATTACCCAAAATGGTGATCCCTTGAATTGAAAACCTCCTGGTGTGAAACAAACTCGATGACACTCACGTCATAACTAATATCTCAAACAAAATGTGGATGGTTCTTTCAAAGATGCCGATCTGTATCCTCTGCTACCCAGTCTCACTATCTGAAAACAACCAAGTTAACTGGATGCTGATACTACCACCATAGAGCTGCTGTAACACCCAAATCGCCGAGCATTACCTTGATTGTACGGAGCTTCGTTCTCCCTTACTCCTCCTCCTTTGGCACTCTATATAAAAAACGAGTAGCCGTTAAACTCAAACAAACAACATGAGCTTAGCCTTAATGGTATACCAAGAAATACAAAGACTCCCCCGGACCCAAAAATTCTCCTATGTCTCCGCCGAAAATCCGACGCGTACTCAACTCCACACCGCGTAACACCGGTATTTAAGTTCTTCAACTTGACATCAACAACGGACTATCAATGCTTGCTACGAACATCAATGACGGGCTATGTATGTGAGAACAACCTCAGACGGGTTGTAAGCAGGGGCCATCTTATTACAGTCTTAGTCGTTAAGAGGTGTAGAGGTGTGTACCAGGATTGGTCTTGGTCCGCCTTACATATCCCAATATCGCATATGAGTCTGCTCTCTCTTGCTGTTCTGCACCCTTTAAAAACTCATTACCCAGGTTGTGGCTTTCACAAGCCTGGAGACTGTGCCTGGAAACCTGTGGCTTTTCTCCACCCAGCTGTACAACACAGCTGGGTGGAGAAATGCTAAGTGAGCTTGACGGTTTGGCCGGCCTAAGGTGGCCAGCCAAACCGTTGTGCGCACTTAGTAGTGCCCATCACCCCTCCTCCCTACAGTTGTCATGCATTGCATGGCCAGCCCCGACCTATGGCTTCGCTGACAGCCTGCAGGTAGGAAGAAAAAAAAAATGATAATAAAATTGGTTTATTATCAAATTATTTTTCACCTGTTTTAATCCGATGCCACCTAGTGGGGCGATGCTCCTCCACCATAACGCCCCTGGTTTACACTGCTGATTCTGGGAACATGGATATGCTTGAGCATAATTGTTTTCTGGTCACACTAGTCATGAGTTCATCGACCCCTTGAGAAAACCTTTCTCCTTTGTTACCTGCATGACTGCCCTCCATTTCTGTGGAGACAACTACCACACAACCATTATAGTAAGCATTACACTCGTAGCCTGTGAAAGACAGAATGAAGGAGATGTGATGCACCTTGGTGCAGAGAGGTAAGCTATACCTCTCTGAAGAGCTCATAACAAGAGGTAAGCTAGAGGTAAGCTATACCTCTCTGAAGAGCTCATAACAAGAGGTAAGCTAAAGGTAAGCTATACCTCTCGGAAGAGCTCATAACAAGAGCAAAAACGTATCACGGCTCACCTGAAGTTTCCACGGGAATGAGAGGCAAGAGACTGAAGAGTAGGTCCTTACTTTCCGCTATCACATAGTCCGCCCAACAAGGTCAAAGCAAGACCTGCGTACAGGGGGAAGAGGGGAAACAAGGAAAGGAAAAAATGAAGAAGGTCCCTTAGTATGACCTGGACAGCAAGGATTTGTCACTGGAAACGTCTGTGTTCCTGTAAGCAAAGAACCGGAATAGGACTACACTCAGGGTAACGTGAAACAAGGGTGTAAACCACAACTAAACATATATCAATGTTAACTACCTGATTCATTCCCCTCTTCCACTAGTGTCCAAAAAGAAGTGTTTCAGGAATCAACAATTCATTCTGTATAGAAGAAATGAATAGCAAAACAGAGAGAGTTATTATGTGTACACTGTTTCCTTTATGCAATTCAAAATGTACTAGGTCATGTGCTTACCATTGCTATGAACATAGAAAAAAATATATCCCCAAAAATGGTAGCCTTAATCACCAACCCCAATGAAAGGCATGAGAAATCAGTAATAAGAACAAAAATGCAAAAATGTGCAGGCTAACGTAATTTCTTGTCTCCTTATATCAGGAATCTGATCATTGACTGCAATACTTCAGTGCAGCCAAGAATTACACAACAAAAAGAATGCAGATGCCCATTTTAGCGTTGGAGACCCCATCAGATAAGTATTTTAAATTAACCAAGAAGCATATGCTAAATACAAATGCAGCGCAAGTGCGTTACCGCCTCTGTGACTATGATTCTTTGCAGGATTCTTTCTTTCTGTTTTTCAGGAGGAATTCCTGCCGAAGATGCCGTAAGAAGTACAGGAAATCGCCGACCGAGAGACCGACGAGAGGATTCTGGAGCCGTCAGGACTGGAGCCGCGGTGACCCGGAAGTAGGTGAGTGCACCCAGACGTGAAGGAAACTCTCGCTAGAACTAGAACACGAAGCGCTCTTTCCGCCCAGACGGGTGCTTTTAAGCCTGCGCGGCTCTGCCCCTGCTGCAGATCACGGCAGGGACGGAGCATTCCCGACAGTACACCCCCCCAACAGTGCCCCCAACCGGTTTGGGTTTCCATGGATAAAGTCTGTGAAAAATGACGTACCAAACGAGGGTCATGGACATGTTCCACAGGTTCCCAGGTACGGTCCTCAGATCCATAGCCCTTCCAATGTACTAGGTATTGTAGTCTATCCCACACCCGCCTGGAATCCACAATAGCTCCTACTTCGTATTCCTGTTCGTCCTCCACAGTGACAGGAGCTGGCTGGATTGGCAGCACAGTTCCCTGTGCGACGGGTTTCAGTAGAGACACGTGAAAGACGGGGTGTATCTTCAGAGTCGTAGGGAGTTCAAGTTTTATGGCTACAGGATTTATTATCTTTATGATTTTGTAGGGACCTATGAAACAAGGTTTGAATTTCCTAGTCCCTTTAATCGTGATGTGGTAAGTGGAGAACCAAACCATGTCCCCAATAGCATATTCAGGACTAGGGCGGCGAAGGAGATCTGCATTCTTCTTGTACTCTGCCTTGGCTTTGTCTAGGTTGACTGTGGCGACCTTTTGTAACTCATGTATCTGTTTGACAAACTCCAGTGCAGCAGGAGCTGAGGTAGAGGCAGTAGGGAATGATAGCAGAAAGCGTGGATGAAACCCGTGCAATTTTCCCTTGGTGGTGCTCAGTACTGCGGTTTAAAGGCTGAAACGGCACATTGGCAAGGATGACTTCCCTGTGGAAGGGGCACTGGCCTCATCATTTTGCTGGCTTAGAGGGCAATGGGGACGCATTCAGCATCATGGTTCTATGCAATGTTTGGGCAGGGAAACATATTTTGCCCTTCCAAGAACTACAAGCTTGTTATGAGCTCAACCGCACGCTATTCCATAAGTACCTGCAACTCTGTGACGCCCTCATGGCTAACATACCTCTGGACACTGAGGTACCGGAATTCAATCCCTTGGAGGCCAGGTTGTTGATGGGTAGTATTGGCAGAGGTGCAATCTTCTAGGTTTACCGGTAACTCATTGTGAACTCTCCGCATGCTTTTGAGAAGCTTCGACTCCGCTTGGGGGATGGGTTGGTGAGCTTGATGAGGCGGAGGGGCTTATCAAGGCTTTTTTTTGGACTATGTCTATGGGTGGACAGCAGGAGGACACTGTTCACGGGTAGAAACTAATTCATTGCTCCATCGCAAGAGGGGAATACCTATGCCCTCGCTTACTTTCTTTTTGGTGAGTCACCACAATATATTGGATATTTACGGTTGTATTGTCCCATATTACATCGAGTAGAAGATAGCTGATTGATATCATGTCTTCATTTTTAGAACCTTACTAGGTCTACCACTGGAACTTCTCAAGTTTTTGACAAACACATGGACTGTGTTTGAATATTACAACACTGCATGTGAGTTTTCCTTGGATTCTGGGTTACCGTACTTATTATATCTCTGTCACTTAGATAGGCCTATGAATCTTGACGATTCGTTTTTACTTTGTATTGACCACCAGCAGCTACTGTTTGCTTTGGAGATTTACCTTCCGGATTGCCTTTCAGACCAGCGACCGTTACTTTGACGATCTAGGTCTGTGGCACTTGTACCTTTTTATTTTTTCTTATACTGCACTATCCACAACCTTGCATACGGGGAAGGTGTGGTTCCTTCACTTTCTTTTTCCAGTGCGCTTTATGGTTAGTTTAACGAGAGTTGCAAGTTCATCTGCTTCTTCTGTCTTGGTCAATCTGTGCACACTCTTAGATCACTTGGCTATGGGTTTGCACACACCTTTGGAACGTCAACACACAGCATGACATCTTGCTCCAGCTTTTGACTTGATCACTTTGTTCACGGGCACTATATCAAGTCCAGCCCTTTACAAATGGGTTTTTTAATCATTACACCCAGTGCGGTCTTCCTTGCCGTCCTTTTCTTTGATCACGTAAAGATAATAAGTAGATGAATTTCTGGTTTGTTCTACATATTATTTGGTTTTAATCACTTGCGTTTAATGTCATGTACTGTTCTTTGATATGTTTGTATGTATACATTACAGCCTTGAAAAAGTCACTGTCATGACGAAACACGTGTCAGGACACTGTTCACGGGTAGAAACTAATTCATTGCTCCACCGCAAGAGGGGAATACCTATGCCCTCGCTTACTTTCTTTTTTAACCTTACTAGGTCTACCACTGGAGCTTCGCAAGTTTTTGACAAACACATGGACTGTGTTTGAATATTACAACACTGCATCAGCTACTGTTTGCTTTGGAGATTTACCTTCCAGATCGCCTTTCAGACCAGCGACCGTTACTTTGACGATCTAGCCTTGAAAAAGTCACTGTCGAGACGAAACACGTGTCGAACAACATTGGATTCTGTAGTGTGGAACATTTCTTCGGCGCATAAGGACTTCATCACAAATTTGTACATTTGACTGCTTTTAGATTGTTTGCAGGAGTGCGTTGGTCTCTAGTTTTTCTGGAGAGTGGCTCAGTTGACCCCGGTCATGCTGGCTATCTGTTCTCTACTCATCGTCGGCTGATTCAACTGAATTATTTGCAGGCGACATATTCTATTCTATTCACCTGTTTTATAAAGCACAGGGCTACCCAACAAAGGGCTTCTCAACGCTATCAGTACTGGCTGGAGTGAAGGTCATTAAAGGTAATTACGGTAACACATAAGTTCTTAGTTTCTAGACATACCTTACCCAGATACGATTGCCCATCTGGTCTGCTTTCGGTGCTCAGAAGCTTCAGCCGACTTCTATCATCTTGTCTGGGCTTGCCTGGTCCATCTCCATGTATTGGCAGCAGGTGTGCAGTGAGCTCACTGAGGTCCTGGAGCGCGATCTTGATTTGACCCTTGGGTAGCCCTGCTGGGGATGGTTGAAGAACTGGGTGGCTCTCAGGCTGACCGCACATTTGAGGGTGACGCTAAATTGGTGGCTAAGAGAGGCATTGCTTGGCAATGGAACTCCCCCAGCGCCCCGACCCTGGTGGAGTGGAGGGCAGGAGTGGACCGGCACGCTCAACTTGAAAAGTCTGTTTACATTGCCAGTGGTTGCCCGCAGAAGTACAACAAGGTATGGGGGAGGTGAAGGGCATCCTATGGACTGGGACTGTGATTTATCTGTGGTTGGTTGCATTGTGACGTTGAAATCCGAATGTTAATGTATCTTTCCTGGTGGTTTCAAAAGTAATAAAAATGTGCTATAAAAAAAAACTTTGCTAGAAAAACAGACATTGGAGGTGAGCAGATTCAGAGTGTCCCTGATGTTTAGGCTGCTCTATATAGGAGCTGCTCTCCACCTAAACTTGGGAACTACCCAGAGTTCCTTGCTTCCCTTTTTGCATAATTTATGTGGCACTCTAAGCCTGAAAGGGTATTGTTTTGATTTATACTGCGTGCTCCCTTGTGTCTGAACAAAGCTATATCTCTCTGAAGATCTCATAACAAGAGTGAAACATGTGTCAGTGGTTTCTATAATTCATTCCAGGTTGACTTCGATAGTATTTTACCAATCCAAAGCTGTAATAATATACCTGGAGTGGTAAAAGGCTTTTGTCATTTAGCAGCTCAGTATGGATGGCATTAGCTAATTGTATGCTTAAATACTTTGCTGTAAAAATGGCAAAAACGTTGTCACTTTCTAGTGCAGCATGGATGGCATCGTGCTAATCCTAAGCCAAAAAACTTTGCTAAAAAACAGACATTGGAGGTGAGAAGATTCAGAATGTCGCTGGTGATGTAGGGTGCCCTATATAGGAGGTGCTCTCCACCTAAACTCCAGAACTATCCAGAGTTCCTTAGATCTGTTTTTGCATACTTTATGCAGCACTCTAAGCCTGAAAGGGTATTGTTTTGATGTATGTATATATATTTAACATATTAATTTTTAACTAACTATTTAAAATAAATAACTTGATTTTTTTTTAAAACAATATTCTTACCTGTTTCTGGTCAATATTCTCTTCCACAATATTTTTGACATAATATTTTGGCTGTTCCCATTATAAGTATAGGAACAGGATATAATGGTAATTAATATTTTTGACTTGATATTTGTGTCTCTCAATTTTTTGATCACAGTGTTCTGTCAGACAACCCCTACACTTGTTATCCGGTTGGATTTTGCACCATCATGCTAGGCTAGTGAGAAAGAGAGTGAGAGAGAGAGAGAGAGAGAGAGAGAGAGAGAGAGAGAGACTGTCCTGGTCCTAAATGACAGGCTTTTACCATATTCCTGGATATGAAAAGGTCTACAGCCCACCTCAGGAGAACAGTTCCCCCTATAGGTGGGGTCTTCCACTTCATGTTGTACAGTGTGTACTGTGCGGGATATTTCAAAATTGCTGTGTGGCTGGGTGACCATGTACAGGGTGAGTATATTTCTATGGAGGACACAGTGAGTGTCTGCACAAAATGGTGATTCTCTTTCGATTATGCTGTCCGGCATCTGTCCATGGAGATCAATTCAATGGATTCTGTTGATGCCTGGGCTATCTTGCAGAATATTCATCCTCTACCTGCCAGACTAGCAACCACCCAGTTATGATACTGGATCCTTTTCTCCAGACACCCCACGCACCTTTGTGTTGTGCTGAGCATCACTGAGCTATCTGAAGGCCTTGTCCAAAGGAGGCTGGATTCAGTCAGATCAATATACGTGGTCTAAGGAGTTGACACCCATTTGTCACTCCAGAACCCAGGCATTAAGCCTGAGAATATGTTTGGCCTTTTGTTTGTCTTGTCTTTCTTCCAGTCAGCAATCCGAAAGCAGTAAAAATATTCGCCCCATCCAGCCAGTCGAACCATCTACAATTCTACAAGGAGCTCTGAGGACCAGCCTAGAGAGAAGTGTGCCATTGGCTGGCCACTGCATATTGTTTCATTCCTAAAGAAAAGGCCTATGACTCTGAATGACGCCTATGCTGCTCTACCATGGAAGTAGAGAAGCTATTCAGCTCAATGTAGAGAAATGCAGACCTCTGGTCAAAAACATCCTGAGGCATGCCGCTGCAAACTGAAGTCTGAGTGGAGGTTGTCTCAAGGAAGCGAGGCATCCGGTAGCCACAACGACCCCTGGAGGATGTCTTGTTCCCAGATGGTCAAGAATCAGTATAGAGCATTCTGATACTGTAAGTATATTCACACATCATCAACCTTTACTCATCCACACCATTTCATTATTTTGCCTTTGGGTAGTTGAAGAAGGTGAACTTAATTCCAAAATCAGCTGAATCAATTCCATGCTGATCAGTCTGTGAAATCACAGGTGGACACTAACACTAAATCCATGCCACGAGTTTCAGTGGTTAGGCTGATGGGTCTGATAGGTTCACATGTCTAGTGGTTGATCCTGCCAAACAAAACTCCTTACTACTACTACCTTGTTTAAAGATAGATGTCCTTAATGTTTTGGTAGCACAGGGGAGATGCTTCAGGTGTTAGTCCTGCGACAAAACCATGAGCACTCCTGCAGTACTTTCACTTAGGAAACCAACTTTACCCTCCAAGTGGTTTGCCGTGAACAATATTCCATACCTAAAATATTGATTCTTATTTATAATAATATTATGATAGTAAGTAAGTAAAGGGCTTATAAAGCGCACGAATGCCAAGGCCTCTTGGTGCTGGAGGAAGCAAGAAAGTGCAGAAGTCAAGAGGTGCTTG
The DNA here is from genome assembly GCA_963921515.1 of Calotriton arnoldi. Lineage (NCBI taxonomy): Eukaryota > Metazoa > Chordata > Amphibia > Caudata > Salamandridae > Calotriton > Calotriton arnoldi. The sequence continues at coordinate 1,482,668 of CAWUFW010004099.1, forward strand.
GTTGCTATTGGGGAGGGAAAAGCCAGGTTTTAACCTGTCTCCTAAACTGGGACCTGGATGATGAAAGCCTAATATTGAGTGGAAGTTCATTCCAGAGCTTAGATGCCATAAACGAGAGACATCTGCCTCCCCATCTGGTCTTCATAACTCTAGGGACGTGGACCAGAGCTTTATTGGCAGATCTTAACATCCGGCGGGGGGGCATTCCATTGGAATAATTTGTGGTAGTCGTTAGCCCCCCCCCATATAGGGCTTTATGAACCAGGCACAGTGCCTTAAACTCAGTTCGCTGCTTAACTGGAAGCCAATGTAGATTTCTAATGGCACCACAAATATGACTATATTTTGGAATGTTTAGCAGGGTACGTGCAGCCGCATTCTGTAGGGATTGAAGTTTAGACAGCTGGCGTTTGTCAACGCCTAGGCACAGGGCGTTACAATAGTCTAGGCGGGAAAGAACAAGAGCTACCACAACCGTCTTCCTCAACTCCATAGGCAGAAAAGGTAGGATTTTACAAAGCATTTTTAAAAGGAAGTAACAGGCTGATGTCAACTGATTGATCTGCCCTGAGATGTTGAGCTGGGCATCACATAAGAAACCAAGGTTTCTTACTTTGGTAGCAGGGATAGGACAGATTCCAGCCGCTGCTGGCAACCACGATTGGGTCCAGATTGGAGGACCATTTCCAAATTCCATGACCTCGGTCTTGTTCGTGTTTAATTTTAGGTAGTCCTTATGCATCCATTTCATGATGTGGCCAAGACAGCTATGGAATCTGTCTGCCACTGAATCTGCCATTGATGAAATGGAGATAATAATTTGAGTATCGTCAGCATACGATACTAGCGAGAATCCATGGTCCCTGATTAGTTTGGCCAATGGGGTTACATAAATGATAAACAACGTTGGAGAGAGTGCTGACCCTTGTGGCACTCCCCCTGAATTTGCCTGATTCTAGGGTGTCCCAGCACATCCTCTGTTCTCTAGCTGAGAGGAAGGAGGTAAGAAGGGTGAGTGCGGTATCTCCAATTCCTACTGCCTCCAGCCGTCGCATAAGTACAGTATGATTAACCGTATCGAACGCGGCTGATAGGTCAAGTAGGATCAGGATAGCCCTGCCACCCCTGTCAATTTGCCAACGTATTTCCTCAGTGGCCATGATTAATGCAGACTACGTGGAGTGGCCCGATCGAAAGCCATGTTGTGTTGAGTCTAAGAGGTTGTTAGTGCCTAGGTATTCTGTGAGCTCTGAGTTAATGGCTTTTTCCAAGACTTGGGCTGCTAGGGGCAGGCACAAGATCAGGCGGTAGTTTGTTACTTCGAGAGGATCAAGGGAGGGTTTCTTCAAAATGGGTCGGATAAAAGCTTTCTTCCAGGAGGTCGGGAAGACACCAGTATTAATAACATTGTTCAGGAAGGGGGCAAGTAGGACACTGACTTTGATCGAGACACCATGAATGATGTCCGGAGGGCATAGGTCCGTTGGAGAGCCAGACTTGATCACCAGTAATAGGTCATTTACCATGTCGATTGTCAAGGGGGAGAAACTGGTCAGGTGGCAGGTGATAGACGTCACATCTTCCTTGGGAGGGCCAGAGCTCAGGCTCATCATCCTCATCATCATCCCCATCATCATCATTCTTAGTATTAGTATTATCATTATTATTATTATTGGACCCCTGGTAGCAACATTAATAGGACTTCAATACTTTGTGACTTAGGAAAACATCATCCCTGCCATTGAGGGCCCCATATTTAATGTTGGGCAGCATATTTGTAGGTGACTATACTTCTGGGATTGTTTTTGAAATGCCTTGATCCATTTACACTCAACCCTGGAGTGTTCTCCAGCCTTACAGCTACAGTAGTTGAGAAGATAGGACAGAGGGCGAACATACCATAGTAGCCTTATTGCATTGCAACATTATGCACTGCTCCGTTGCATCATTCAGTGATCGCTGTAAACACACCTCACTATAAAAGCCTAGAGACCCAAGATTCCCAGATTACATCTGTAGGAGCCCGGGTTATTCCCCTTGGGATGACATTGTCTGCGGGAATCAGTATTATTTGTACTGTAGCACTGTACCATGTGAGTCTATCATCGTGTTTAGGGTTGTACTTCATGCCCATAAGGTGCTCAGGCCTTCTGATGTGTATAATATTTTTTAATGCTAAGTGCCCAACTTTCCTGCATGCAAATAAAATACATTATTTTTCAGTGGCGGCCGGCACAGGTAAGAGCGGAGAGGCGGGGTGCAGGCGGGGCAGGGAGGGAAGACGACAGACGTCGGGATAGGTAAAATTAAAATAAATAAAACCACTTACCTTGTCTCGCCGCATTGCCGAGTCGGCGATTCGGCGAGTGCAAGCTAAGTGGTTTTATTTATTTTTGTATTTAATTTTACCTATCCTGTCGTCTGTCGATTTCCCTCTCACCCCCATGCACCGCTCTTACTTGGGCTGGACGCCACTAAATACAATTCACAAATTATCCAGTACCGTTACAGTAGGAGGCCAGTTAATGGAAGGCTGACACAGGGCATGATGAGAAGTCCCTGCTGGTGGGTGAACTAATGGTAATGTGTAAGGCTAGGGGTACCCTTTGTACTAATCTACAGAAGTGTGAGCTCACACCGAGATTGATGACGTGGCTGTGAGATGAGGATGCATAGACTAGGGAAATACAAGGGTCCCTCGCCAGAGAAAATGACTCACACATACAAAGAAGGAAACAGATGCACATTTTATTGTGAGAAGCATTTACTCCTTGCGTAGCCTTCTTTCTGCTGATTTTAATATTATACTTTTCACAAACCATTTCACTGTCGGAGGTAGAAAGGACAGTGTTAAGATAATATCACTCCCTGGGATTATATGCAGGAAAAAATCCTTGATTGCTGCTGGGTGGGTTTAATAATCTTTGTTAGGAAACGTATAAAGTGTTGGGACCACTTCTTTTCAATGTGTCTTAAAAAGTTACCATAATTAACAACATCCAAGAATCTGCCTTTAGACGCACAATGTGTCTCTCAATTTAGCCTCTTTACACAAAGACCAAAGTACCACATCATAGGTGCTGGAAATAGGGGTGCAGGGATGCTGTAGCACCCCAAAACAACTATACTGGGCTTCTGAAGGTGAATGAGCAATTAAAATGCCTGTAAATGTTGGAATTATCTTGTCACATTTGTTGTGCATTCAGAGACAGATGTCAAATGTCAGGATATGTCTTCTGATAAATTGCTGTTTATTCTTTCAACATGCAGATTGGTGTTTATTTTTCTTTGACTGAAAAGTGAGAGGATTTTGAAAAGTGAACTTTGTGACAATTTTTCTGGTGTGAAAGGAAAGGCTGTAAGATTTCATTTTTTTCAAACACTCAACATTACTTAAATATCTTTAAAGGAACTGTACATATATTCAAAATGTATCTGCAGTCATGAACGCACAAAATAATCTCCTTGTTTGTAATTCCAAAGTGTGATGGAAACAAGATTTTAGTAGGATCAAAACAAATCAAGACACTGTACTTGGTGTTGTGCAAATGACAAATATTTGCTGAAACCTGATTTCCACCCATTTTCGTTTGATGGTTGTTTAGGTTTATAAGTAAAACATGTCTGCATACATTTATGTGGCCATTTCAAAGGAGAATGTGCTTTCTGTAAATTACAGTGTGCCACCACATCATGCTTTAATGATTTATCTGTGACAGTGGACTACAAAAGCCACCAGCAGCCACCTACTACACCCTTACCACTCTCTAGCGGACTAGGCATGGTCTATTTTCTACACTTCAGCCCTGATCATGAGTTGGTCTGTGTTTTCTGACCTATCTGCAAACTCCTGTTATTATTCCTGGTGTTACTTAGCGCACCCAGTAGTCACTGAGTATGGTAGATATGTCGCTCTTCGTTAAATTTAGACAGGTCAAGACTGTCAAAGTTAAACAAGGAAAAGTATACGGTATTTACCATACCATGTGGTTTTTGATGCGTTAAGCACCTAGGTGTACATTTTATTTCCCAAAAACTCGAAGTAGGCACAATTTATCAGACCCAATAAATGATATATCCTGGGGTATTGTTATTTAGGAGTTGTGATAAATAGCACCTTGATTTTAACAAAGTCAGGATCAGGCCCTTGGTCTTTGTGTGATGCTTGGATTTTTCACAGTCCCCATGAGTTCAGTGATGTAACATTGATGGCAGCAGCCCCACTCTAAAAATTGTCCCAGCACCACTGACCACATCATTCCCATTTGGAACACACAGGTCTGCAGTGACACGCAATGGCACACATAGGGCACCGGCGCCCCACCCATCCTCCTGACACACATACAACAGTGTGCCACCTCCATCCCCTGAATTCCAAAGTGCAGGAGAACCACCTATCTCCCTATTCGCACCTGTACACTAGAAGCATTATCTGCTATATTTTCAACACACACTCATGGCACACCATGTGCTGCCCACCTGACTCACACAGACCATCACTGTCACTGTCACTCAGTGGCATAAATGGACAAGCAGTGCCACAAGCTGCCCTCCTGGAGCAAGCGGAACAGTGGTATCGCCTCATCGCAAACACAGACCACCGAAGCCAGCCCCAGCCTCCTATCATGCACATATCAGCAGTGTGACCTGTTGTCATCATGCCACACACACACCCGGACAAAGAGGTGCACAAAAAATTGCAGGCAGTGCTACTCCCTGCTAAATCAGACGGCTTGTAGGTGCCCTCCAGGACATTTTTTGACCAGCAGTTCCATGATGTCATATCCTCCTCGGACACGCGGGCTTACAGTAACTGATGCTGTTTTCAGGCTTTCTCTGGTCTGGTGAAAATCATTGATCTTATAGGCCAGCAGGGACATTGCTGGAATTAGAAACAATTTACTCCGGGAACCCATAAATTAATGGTCAAGGTGTGGTAGAGGAAAGAGGGTAGAGTCACGAGGGGCGGGGCTTCAAAAGCTGAGTCTGAAAGTCAACTACTACATTTATTTTTTACATCTGCTGCATAGAAATTGCAACAAGGACATATGAGACAATAAATCTATTCTAGATTACTTAATTGCTCACAAAGAAGCTGCATTTTAAAATATCTTACAGGGTTAAGACACCTGTTGCAGAGATCATTGTGTCCCCAGCAATTTTGAGGGGATTATAAAAGCAGTAAGATAACTCTAGTGATTAAGACAGTTCTGGCAGAGTTCAGTGTTTTGTCCAGTCACAGTTTTGACTCATCAAGTAGCACAGAGGGTTAATGTGCCTGCTGCAAAGCACATCGTGTAACAAGCAGGTCACAGGTTTGTTTTTAGATAGGTAAGTGGGCCACTACTTTTGACACTGAGATCATTTTGTTACTTTCAATTCATAAGTTGCAAGCCTTCTAATATAGCACAGTGATCTATTTACCGGCATCAAGGAGCCCTATAAATCCTTATTGTTTTCTCTCAATCTGATGTTATTCTAAGATTGCAAAGAAGGGTTCCTTTGGGAAGTAATAAAGCCTTATTGTAACAGACAACCACAATCATTGCGTTACGTTTTTATCCTGACCTTGTGTTTCTCCCGACCATTCACTCTTAAAATATAATGTCTACAAGTAAGGATGGCATGTATTCAGCCACGGCCTGTGCAGGTAAGAGGTGGGGTGGTGGGGCCGGGTGGGGGGGATTTCGACGGACGATGACAAGGGGAAATTAATTATTTATTTAATTTACCCTTGTCATCCTCCGTCGAAATTCCCCCCACCCGGCCCCACTGCCCCACCGCTCTTACCTGCATGGGCCGTGGCTGCATGTATTTCCTACACCTTATAACCCTCATTTTCTTATGTAACATTTCCTGTACATTGATTTAAACACATTTTTATGATTTATTGTTCCTCTGTGTGTAATGTAAAGTGCTCTAACACCCTACACTGGGATTAGCAGCGCTATAAGAGAATGACATTAAAAATAATAGGTGCCATATACACCAATATTTATGTAAATATTCATACAGACAGCTAAATCTTGCATTCTTACAATGCAAGCACAGCTTTTACATAGGGATTTGAACACAGTTAAAAACCTGCCACTAAATCATAGTTTCTCTTAAGCACTTGTAAAGTGATAACAAGCTGTGGGCCTGTGTTTTCTTCCATTGCATTGGCATCTAGGTGGTAGGCTCCAGATGGATCCCAGCCAGGATGGTATTTGAATAAAAGAAGGCCTTAGGCCCTGTAAATCAGGCCTTTGTTTCGGCCAAGCTGAAAGTGTAAATAAGAAAGTCCCCTTGCTGTCTGCACATTGCTGCTGAAATGTGTCCTTGTGTCAAAAAATGAAACCAGGAGAAATTCAGCATGTTTCCCTTGGATCCAGCCCAGAATAGCTGCCAAAACGGAGATCTGGTGGGATCCCCCTGCTTTTTACAACTGAGCAGGGATATTGCTTTCCCTCCTTAAAGACAGACAGGCAGACAACAACACAAACACGTGGGCGAAAGCCACCTGCTGCTTTCCTAGCAAACACAGTCATATGCCAGAAAAGCCATCTTGCCATGTTCTGGTATGTACAGACCAGTCTTTCCCCCTTCAGCTCCGCCGGCTCATACAGACTGAAAGTGCTCACTTCTCTTGCTCTTGTTCACATACACACTGATTATTAGGGCTAGTTACTGGTGTGTACAGACCTGTCGTGAGACATCATGGCCTACCTCAGCACACAGTGGGAGTGATGACGCATTTCCTGCTACCATTTACTGGCTTCTGCTCTCCAAGCTGAATACATGGTACCCCGCAACAATTATGAGCCTCTAATCTGCGTAAGAGCCCATCAGATCCACAGGCCCCTTGTTCCATGACTCCTCAAGTCATTCATGAGCCCTACCTATCCGAGGGCCCATACTCTACGTAGAAGCCACTCACTCCTAGAAGCTCCCTCTCCCTGTTGTCGATGAGCGCTCGCTCTGAACTGGTTCCTTTTTTTCAATGAGCCACCCTGCCTGTTAGCCACTACCTTAGCCACAAAACCTGCACACTGTTGCAATAAAACGAGGATCCGGTTCCAGGGTAACTTAAGATGGTATTTATTCAAGTAGATGGTTCAAGATAAAAGGTACAGTGAGCCCCACCAAGAGCAGCCTTCCTGCTGATCAGCCCATCCTCCAACTGACAGTCTCACTCATCCAATATTCCACAGATCCATCCACACCAACATTCCACACCACACACACACTGGCTGAGCAGCAGGTACAACACTTCTCCCTTCCTCATACCAAACAAAAACACAATGCAATGGTCAAAGGGGAAATCGCACATTGGTAAAAATAACATACACAGAAATAAGTAGAGGATCCATTGCAAATTTCATTTTATTTATTTCATTTATAGAGCGCACGAATCACCCCAACCAGGGTATCTCCGCGCTATGACTGCCTTTGTCAACCAGGGAGGAGAACATCAAAACAGCGTGGTTTTTAGCAGCTTTCTGAAGGCTAGGTAGTTGGAACAGAGACGTAGGTGGATGGGCAGTTGGTTCCAATATAGTGGGGCCAAATAGGAGAAAGCTTTCCCCCCCAACCGAGCTTGTTTTATGCGAGGCATGTGGAGGAGATCCTTGTACCCTGAGTGAAGGGTCCTGGATGGTATATATCTGACCAGCTTGTCTGTCAGATATCTTGGTCCCAAGTTGTTTAGGGATTTGTAGACCATACAGCAAATCTTGAATTTGATCCTTTTGCGAATAGGTACCTGAAGAAGGTTAAGGGCAAACCAGGAAGGATAAAAACAAGGAAACACAGTACAATGGGCTTGCAAGTTAACATAAAAATGCAGCGAAGCACGAGAGAAAGTGACTAAAAGCATGTATGTTAACATAAAGTAATGCAAGAATGAAAAATGACAATGCACACCCATGTACTCGCAATGAAGAAAACAACAAACTGGACAGGGAAAATCAAACTTTAAGCAGAAAGAAACCCCCTACTCACATCCACTCCCTTTCCACACAGAACAAACAAAACTTCAACCTTACCACACAAAATCTAACAAACCTGAATACTACTACACCACGCACGACCAACCAACCCCTTGTGTCACAAACATACCAACTGGCCAGGCCGAAAATGAACGTGAACACACAGGGAAACAAACGACAACGGTGCAGAAGATAACACACCACAGCAAAACAAATACGCAACCTGGGACAAACCCCTGAGCCGTAAGGGAGGAAGGAAAGGGAGAACAAGCACACAGAAAATCCTCAAACACAACGCCAAAGCTGAAGCAAAATTCACCTACCAACTACACAAAGGTGGTAGACACGAGTGACTCAACAACAAGTCAACTCCAACACAACGCCCACAAGAGTGACTAACCTATGTCAACCAACAACCACAAACATAGTGGTAGGCCAGAGAGGCTCTGCACCAAAGAGCCTTCTCACACAGACACCCCCAACCGTGTAGAGAAGCACAAACTCCCACAACAACAACAAGGGGATCAACTGAAACACAGTGCCCACAAAGGTGACAAACCTATGTCACCCACAACCACAAAAATAGTGGTAGGCCAGAGAGACTGGGAACCTAAGAGCCTTCTTGTACACACATCCCCAACAGTGAGATACACAAACACCCACAACAACGATAAGGGGATAACCCAGAGTGACTTCACTCGTAAAAGTCAGCTCACATACACATACTCAGGAGGTAAGACAGAGTGACAAAAGTCAAGTCACACACACCACCAAAAAGGGTGACCAACTCACAACCCATGCCCACCAAAAAGGTGGGAGACCAAAGAGGCTTAACCCCTAACAACCTTCTCACACGCACACCCCCAACAGAGAGGGATTAAACAACCCCCACAACCACGCCAAGGTGGTAACCCAAGGTGACAGAACATAAAAAGTAATCTCAAACAACATACCAACAGTGGGTGATCCCTCCCACATCCACACACAAGTGGATACACTGAGTGATTTTGTGCCTTAAAGTCAACTCACACACACACACTCAGTAGAAACAGTCATTCTAATGAACAAACGTTGTCAAGGGGAATTAAAAGCCAGCAGAGGAGTGGTTCCCCCTCCAACACAGAGCAATAGCGATAATGTCCCCAGTGACAATGGTACTGTGCCAACCCACACCCAACACAAGACCACGACTACTTATGATATGTATGCAATGAGAGAAGAAGCAGTCAATACCCAGAGTGAAACAAAACAATTGACAGACTATAGCATTAACAAGACTACATTGCCATAAGAACATTTGCTGCCGTTAGAAACAAAAACCCCTCATCATTTTTATAACATTTCCTCCAATCATTTAAACGATAGTCACCAGGAACGAAGGTCTCTAAAGTCTCAAATGTCCAAACTACAGGAAATCCAAACACCTCACCAGCTTCTCCATATGATACGGGTGTGCGAACAGGTCTTGGACTCCGACCCAGAAACACAACGCTTCATATGCACCAGAAAACTGTGCATCGGAAAACGCTGCTGTTGCTGAGGCACCCCTCCGCAACTCAACAAATGGTGACATCGATGACGTGAATGAATGACTTGTCGTGGCGGGATTCCTGCTCTCTCCGGTAAAAGAAGAGACGAAGAAAATGGCGGCACGCAGATTGACGGAGAGCCGGGTGGCTCCCGGCACGTACTTGCAGAACAACATGGAAGCTGTAGGACACTCCACGAAAAGAAGACAGGGCTCGCGCTAGAGCCAACAAACGGGGAGAGACCGTTGCGGGTAGGTGGCAGTTGGCAGTACAAAATTTTAACACTAAATAGAGACCACTTCCCCAGCCGGGAAGGAGAATCACCTGCCTAAAGATAGATGAAAGTGCTAAGCGTCTTGAATAAGCTAAAAGTTGGTTTAAAGTCCAGAGAGCAAAGGAGAAAATAAGTCAGACAGAGAACAGAAATACTAAAAGATAAACCAAGAAGAATAGTAAAAATATATATTCAATTTATTCAACATGTAAAAAGATTTTTTCAATAACCAAGGCTTGTTTTTTAAATAATGATTTAAGGTAAGTATACAAAAATTCAAAGCAACATGAATAGTATCAAAACAATAATATATGTTGTTTTTCAAGTCCCCACAGGAACAAAAGAGGATGAGATTCCCCCGACTATAAATAACGGCACAGACACCCAATCACACTAACTGCACTCAACCATCAATACAATCATTCAAATACACGTCCCATTCATACTACTCTCTTAACAACTCCAACGTACAAATAAAAAGAATGACTTCAATATAGGACAGGAACTACAAACATCAATACTACAGTGGTATACAGAAAATTGATACCAGTACATCAAAAATACAATGGTATTATGGTGGTCAATACACAACTTTCACTGAAAGAACATTTCAGATAACAACATGGGCTCCAAAAATAGTTGTAGACAATGTCATTCAGCAGGGCTTTGGTGGCTTGAGATAACAGATAAAGTAACATATACTTAATACGTTCAGTGTTCGGCTGGTTTTGTATTTATACCACCGTGTGGTTTCAGTCCAGCGCAGTGCCGACGCGCGTTTCGGTGTGGGCTAGAGTCTAGCCGTCACCTTCCTCAGGGCACAGAGGTATACGAAATCCAAATAGTATGTTGTGCCGTTCGGGGAAAGGAAACAAGACATATATATATGTATCAAATATAAGGTGGGGTCCACGGCTCCATTAGGGCCTGGCTCGCAGAATCAAGCCCAAAGTCTGAGTGAGATCCGGTATTCAGGAACAGGATCAAATATGATGAAAGCTCGTATAATTAAAGTCACTCTGCCCAGCAGCGAGAAAGTTCAAAAGTGGGGCCGGCGATAGCAAGGTCAGATCCAGAGACTTCCGCGTTCTACGGCAAAGGTCTACGGTCGAAGCAGCGATTAAGGCCGGGGGCGAGGTGGTTCCAAGTCCTCCAGAGTGTGTCTGGGGCAGAGTCCCCCTTCCCTCTCCCTCGAGATCAGATGGGACCTCGGAGTCTGTGGAGAAGGGCGTCGGACGAGAAGGGAACTACGTCTCCGAGTTCGGCGTCTCAGTGGTGCGATCAGCGGATGGGACGGGTTCGAAGAGTCACGTACAAAATTTTAAAACTTGAGGCAATGGAGGGGCATGAGAGATAGAGGGTCAAGCCAAAACAAACGGGTTAGAAGTGAAACTGGCAAAGAAGCACTAAACACCGCACCACTCTGCACCACGGCGGGTTCACCCCCCAGTGCCCAAGATGCTCTTCACACCCGGAGCAAGGGAACTCTTCCTCCATGCCGTCCAACTCCTCACACAAAAATGCAGGTCCAAGTAGCTCAACCTCACAGGATCTGTGAGGACTCCACTTGCCAGACGACTTTCTCCTCCCACTAGACGCTCCTCAAGGCACACACGAGGGGCTCCTCAGTCCAACAGAAAGGGTCTGCAGGTGCTTCTCCACATGTCGGTCACAGGGGCTTGTAGCTCTCGGGAACACTTGGCAGTGACGCTTCCATACGGAAGCTCTGGGGCAAGATACACTTCATCCTGGTAGCTCCTCTGGGGAACTCCTCTAGATGTAGACACTCTCCCTAAGAAATACGACACAGACACCTCTTCCAAGGTTACGGCTGACAGGAAGAGGAGAAGTCCAGCAGGAACTGGCACGCCCGGGGTGGGGCCGACCGCTCTTGTGGTCACTGATGGGGCTCAGGGCTGCCAGCTTCTTCAAATTCAACTTCGTTAATATCCAGTTACTTCAAGATTGATAGTTACAGTCCAATCATGTAGCACACGCAGGCTCTTTTCAGTAAAATCGTCACCAAAAATGTTGCAATGAAACGAGGATCCGGTACCAGGGTAACAAAGGTGGTATTTATTCAAGTAATGGGTTCAAGGTAAATGGTACAAAGAGCCCCACCAGGAGCAGCCTTCCTGCTGCTCAGCCCATCCTCCAACTGACAGTCTCACTCATCCAACATTCCACAGGCCCATCCACACCAACATTCCACACCACACACACACTGGCTGAGCAGCAGGTACAACACGCACTGTCCATAATATCCAACTGTGTCTACAGACCTCCGTCTGCCCATGAAACCCCTACCTGGACATTACACATCAACCCTACGTGCAATCCCCCACCTTGACAATGTTGCCTAAACTTTGTTCATGATTTGATTTGATTTGATATTTATATTTATAAAGCGCACGATTGCCCGGAGGCGTGTTGGTGCTAAAGTTCGATGCGCATCGGATTACTGCTGAGGTGAAATTCTGACTTAGCAGAGGAAGAGCCAAGTTTTTACTGCTTTTCTAAAAGACAGAAGCGAAGGGCTGCTTTTTATTGTGTTAGGGAGGAGGTTCCACGTTTTGGCTGTCCGCAACAGAAAACTTCTCCTTCCCCACCTAACCTGCTTGAACTTAGGTACTTGTAAAAGTTTTGCGTGAGCAGATCTCAGGCTTCTTGCTGGTACATACCATTTCAGGTGTGTTCTCAAAAACTGTGGTCCGGAACCATGAAGGGCCTTGTAGGCCAGACATACAGTTTTGAACATGATCCTTTTTTCCACCGGTAACCAGTGGAGGGCCCGGGGGCGTGGCTAACCGCCAAGCATGGCGGACGTCTGCTAGCGGAGCTCCGTGCGAGGCCCTGACACCGGGGCATTTCTGCTGATCCTACGGAAGCAATTCTACACCCACCACATAGAAATGGATTGTGGAAGCTGTGAGGAATACGGCGATACCAAATAAAGCCAACCTGAGCTGAGAGCTGGCCGGGGGGGCCTGGCGCGCACTGGAGCGGTGCGAACGAACAGTGGAGGTACAGAGCCACGCCTCGCTGGCTGGGGCCGCCTGGGGCGCGCTGTGTGTGTGAAGCGGAGAGAGGGCACACAACAGAAAAGACCCGATGGCCGAAGGGTGATCCCTGTGAACCCGATGACATCTGGGGCAGGAGATAGACCGTGAGTTAAACATCAAGCAGATAGACGGAGATGCACAACATGGCGGACCGCGCAGTGTGTGAACTTTAGACTGCGCCCAAGTAAGTGACTGCCGATTGCTTCTGAGGACCCCTGGTGGGCTGTGAGTTGGTGACGAAGACGGATGCGACGGTGGAGAAATCGGGGACGTGTGAACTGATGCAACCGCGAAGGAGCGGAGGTATAAGGCTCTGAGTGAATCAGTGCTTGTGCGAGAAAGCTTGACGAGGACGCACTTAGCCGAATTGGTGCCACCTATGGGCACGCCCGGCCCGTGAGCGGGAGGATGGAAGCGAGGGGGCTGGGTGGAGGTCCCTGAGCCCCTGGACACGCTGAACAAGGGCAGCACTGAGCGGCAGCAGATAGAGCATAATAAGGGAGCGCACAAAATGGCGGACCGCCTCGCATGCCGGGACTGAGCTACGACTGTGTAGATGGAGGCCAGTTGAGTGCGACGGACTGTATAGAGCTGGATGACTGTGTCACTTGAAGGTCTGCGGGATTGACGGAGGCGGGGGCACGAGACTTGCTCAGGCCCTATCAGTGCACAAGGAGTGTTGTCCGGGCGGAAACGGCGCCCACTGCTGTGTAATAAGGCGAGTGCGCATATTACTTGACTGACATCCCTCTGAGTTACACCGGGCCCGGCACCACACCAAAACCTCACCGGGGGTGGAACGGGCGCAGCTGACGACAGGTGGGCTGATCCCCATCGCCAGGCATGAACGTGCAGGAGACGGGCGCCGCCCAGGGCACAATCACAGTCTGGTCCGGGGAACCGGGCACCCTGGAGAGGGGGCGGGGCGCGGTCCAGAGGCAGTGGTGGCTGAAGCTGAAACTTGATTGAATTGCGAGGTGAGGAGTGATTGGCTGTAACTGAGGAACACCTGGAGCTGCTGCAGGTGCGCTGACACTATAGGCATCAATGCGGGCAGACATGTCGGCAGATTAGGCTGCGAGCCAAAGGATATTACTATACCCCAAGAGGCCAATAGTAAGTACTCCCGCAGACTGTGCGCACAGGCCATATTCTGGTGGCTGGTGTGAGATGAGGTTGGCGGCTGCGCACGCGAGAAACGCAGCACATCCCTGTTTTCACGCAACATGGGGCGAACCAAGGCTAAGCAGCCGGACCCCCAGGATGTCGGAGGAACAGAACATACGACACAGGACACATCGTCACAGGGTCCAGACTGTGATGTGTACCACCCATAAAACCTGGAGGATCCCCCGATAAACTAGACCTGATTTTGAAAGAAATACGTGAATCGCGCGCAGCAATAGAACAACAGATTGGGACCCTGACTACTAATATCAACTTGCTAAAGGCAGATCATGTCAAACTAGCTGAAACGGTAAAGTCCAATAAAATGGTGCTTGATGACCTAGTGCCTCAGCAAACTGATCACGCCTCTCAATTGGAACAGATACGCAAACAACTGAAGGGTCTGCAGGAAAGGGTGGACGATGCGGAAGGCCGATCTCGCCGCAATAACGTAAGAATCCTAGGAATACCGGAACGAAGTGAGGGATCTAATCCCATGCAGTTCGTAGAGCAGTGGCTACGTGAACAGGTGGCAACGGAAGGGCTCACAGACTTATATAGCGTGGAACAAGCGCATCGGATCCCACCCAGACCGCCGCGCCCTGGTGCGCCGCCCAGGCCGCTCATAGCACGTATTTTGAATTATAAAGACCGGGACACGATACTACGAGCTGCTAGGGAGAAGGCTCCCATCCGATTTGAGAACGAAACGATCTCGCTATACCCAGACTTCACCCTGGCGGTACAGAGAGCACGCTCCACGTTCCAAGCAGTGAAAAAGACACTTCAGCTTCATAATTTGAAGTATGCCTTGCTCTTCCCGGCCCGTTTAAAAGTCATATTTGACCAAAAAGCCATGTTCTTCAATACTCCAGAGGACGCAGCGGAATGGGCAGAAATTACGTTGACTCCCAACACCTCACAAGAATCGATAAGGGCAGGCGCACGACAATAGCCAAAACTTCAGCGAGTTGAGAGGAACAAGCGACATCAAAGCCAGAAAAGTCGGCATGGCCGCAGCACAAACCCATCTCAAGAACAAATTGCAGACAGTCAACAGAATGCGCTGTTGGCCGCGGCGACGCTGGGAGATCCGGATGCGAAGTCCATTGCAGAAACTGTTGATTCCTTGGATGACTCCCAGGGACATTCAGACTCTGATCATAGTATGACGCTGTTCCCCATAGTAACCCCACAGACTGCCAATGATTATGTGGGCTGAAATATGTGATGGTTCTATGGAGCTGCATAACACCCCCAGATAAGTATGGTCCATCACTTCTATAGAAACAAATTGATCCGTGGGTCATAATTGATTGTACTACGATAGGGCCGGAGCTGGGGCTCCGCAAATGTTACGAGTAGGCACTGTACTATGGTTGCCAGGAAATTGGTGGTTACCGCCTCCCCCGTGGCAACTGCTAAATGGCACAAGTTACGTAGCACTCCTGTTAAGCTTTTCATTTTCATATTTGTTTGGTCCTCTAATGTTGTATGGGGGAACCTTTTGTTGGGCGTTTTCAGGGAATATTTAGATACAGACTCAGAGGCAGGCAGTTTTCTAGATGGTCAACAGGAAGAGATGAGTAATGACAGTGTGCACCACTACGTAACTTTCAATAGCACAACCTAGCAAGTATACATGTATGTCCTGGAATGTTAGGGGGCTTGGATCCGTGCACAAAAGACACCGACTTCTAGCACAAATAAACCGCAGGAAGTCACACATAGTGTTACTTCAGGAATCACACCTTACGCAAGCGGAGGCTATCAAACTACAAAGGAAATGGAGAGGGCAGCTGTATTACACCTCCTACTCGGCGTTTGCCAGGGGAGCTGCAATATGGATACGTAGTGGTACCCCGTTCACAATAGTGGAGCAAAAGATAGATTCGAATGGCAGATATGTGTTGTTACACGGTATACTGGACGGTAAACACATAGTGCTGGGGAGTGTCTATGCCCCGAACTCGGAACAAGATAAGTTCTTAGAGGTTCTCACTAATGCACTGACTGGCTGGGAGGAATACCCATGGATACTGGGAGGCGATTTTAATATGGTACTTGACATACACCTAGACAGATCTCACCCACCACTGCAGGGTACTAGCTGCAAAAAACTGGCCGATGCGCTTAAAGGGTGGGCGGAGGGCTGGAATATAGGTGACGCATGGCGCATGAGGCATCCCACAAGCAGGGAGTACTCCTTTTTCTCACCACCACATGGTTTACATACTCGCATCGATAGAATCTTCTGTTCATTGCCTCTACTTACCAACATGATAGACACCACATACTTGGGCAAAACTTATCAGACCATAACCCCATAGAAGTTACCCTGGCCTGGGGTAGGGTCCCCACTCCGATTCCTACCTGGAAGCTGCAACCAGCGCTAATAGAAGATCAGATGTTTCGCGCTACCATTTCCACAGCGATCACTCATTACTTTCAGGAAAACGCGACTACAGCTAGCACATGTCAAATGGAATGGGATGCTTTTAAGTCAGTAATAAGGGGAACTGCGATTGGTACAAGAGCGGGAGTGCGCGCTAGCCAAGTTAAGTGACTGGCGGAGGTTGAGAACAGTCTGGGACGCTTGGAGAGGGAAGCAGTCGTTAGTGACGCTCAAAAAGAAAAGCTCCAGGAGGCGCATATTATACATGCGGAACTCTTAGAGGAACTTCGCACTATAGACTACCGGCTATATATACAGAAGCAACATGCAGAAGCAGACAGGGCTGGACCGCTCCTTGCTAGACTTGTCAAAAAGATGCCGGTATCGACCCCCAT
This sequence comes from Calotriton arnoldi, assembly GCA_963921515.1. Classification (NCBI taxonomy): domain Eukaryota; kingdom Metazoa; phylum Chordata; class Amphibia; order Caudata; family Salamandridae; genus Calotriton; species Calotriton arnoldi. The sequence goes on from CAWUFW010004099.1 coordinate 1,499,460, forward strand.
AACTGAAATTAGCACTCCAAACGGTACTATTGTCCAAACCCAATTAGAGATTAATACCGCCTTTAATCAATACTATGAAGACTTATACGCAGCGCCGGAGGCTAGTGATGAAGCTGCTTACGATTCCTTTTTCGAGGGGCTGCGGATTCCGCAATTGGAAGGTGAGCACAGGGACGAGTTGGAAAGACCTATAACTCTAGCGGAGATACGAGTGGCTGTTAAAGCGCTTCCGCGTAATAAAGCCCCAGGTATAGATGGTCTGCCAATAGAGTTTTACGCAACATATCTGGACTTGTTAGCACCCCAACTGCAGAAGTTATACCAAGAACCAATGGCGACTGGTTCACTCCCCCTGACAACATTACAGGTATTGGTGGTATCTCTACCTAAAGCAGGCCGAGATAGCAGAGATATAGCGGGTTACCGTCCACTTTCGTTATTAAACACAGATTATAAAATCCTAAGTAAGCTGCTAGCGAATCGAATACTCCAATTTATACCACAGTTAATACATGTAGATCTGTGTGGGTTTGTACCGGGTAGAAGCACGGCCCTTAACATCAGACGACTACACCAGATTATGGTGAGTGCGCCGTCAGATGCAAATTTGCAGGGATGCGTGTCGTTGGACCTACGCCAGGCATTTGATTCGCTGCATTGGCACTACATGCTACGTACACTCCCTAAGTTTGGTATATCGGACGGTTATGTACGATGGATTAAGCTCCTATACACAAGCCCGACGGCGCGTGCCCGCACGGGCGAACATATCTCGCAACAATATACAATAGAAAGAGGCACGCAGCAGGGCTGCCCGCTGTCTCCATTGCTCTTTGTGTTGGCTCTGGAACCACTAATTCTTAAAATCCAATGCACTGCAGGACATAGGGGAATACGAATAGGACACACTACACATATCATCTCGGCGTATGCAGACGACCTTATTTTATATATCAATAATCTCCGAGGGGACTTAGAACCACTTCCCACAATATTTCAGCAATTTAAATTGCTGTCCGGGTTGGATATCAATGGTACAAAATCATACGAGTATTTCTTCACAGACACTGGACAGGTGGGCCCACTGAGATTTGGTAATTGGATGATTAACACGGCGGCAGTCACTTTCAGATACCTTGGTATTCATATTTACAGAACAGCGAGGGATATTTTGGACGGGAACCTGACCCGGGCCATTGCAGCTCTTAGGACGCAAATAAAATTTTGGACATCATTGCCATTGTCAGTGGCGGGCAGGGTAACTATCACTAAAATGGTAGTACTCCCTAGATTACTCAATTTTTTTACAAACTTGCCAATTGAAATCCCTGCCCATGTGTTTAAAACGCTGGACACGCTGCTAGTGGAACTCATATGGGGGACAGGACGTAGGAGGATCGGATTATCTAAGTTACAATTGGATACGCGGCAAGGGGGCCTGGGGGTACCAGACTTCAAAGCATACTGCTATGCAGGGCAGCTGCAATGGCTGGCATATTGGATTGCTGGACACAACCTGCACGAGATTGCACTGACTCAGCGGGACTCCACACAATGCTGTTGCCTAACAGCAGGCTCCCAATGGCTCAATCCCCTTTACTAAAAGTTGCACTATGGTACTGGAAGGGGGCGCTGCGGTACACGAATGCAATGAAACCATATGCCCCAAATATCCCCCTACTCGTGTTCCCTTTACCATTGGGGAGGGTTACGACACGAAGTATTGCTGTATGGGCGGCAGCAGGAGTGAATACAGTGGGAATGCTATTTTCGGATAAAACACTGATGACACATGACACCTTCACAAGGGAACAGGGAGTACCGGCCAATTTATTTCATCTACATGCAAATATTGTTAGATATGTACGATCCATATGGGCACCGGATGGTGAGGAACCACCAACGCATGAGTTGGTGCACCTGCAGTACTTAATGGGGAATGGTGGTCACCTGACCCGATGGTTGTACAGGGGAATTCGCACACACGCAGCAGCATCACTACAGGTGTTGCGCGAAAAATGGAATATTGACTTAGGCCGGGACTTAACTGATAAAGAATGGACCCACTTATTAGAATACCCGAGGAAGGTGTCGCGGAACCCGAAATTCAGACTCATCCAACTAATGATAGTACATCGTGCTTAACTGACTCCTCACAAGATACATAAGATGTTCCCGAACATGACTGATGCATGTCCTAGATGTCATGCCCCTAACGCAGAGTTATTACACATGTTGTGGAGTTGCCCGCGACTAGCGCAATACTGGGAAACAATACAAACGGTATTAAATACGGTAGCTCTAGGGAGAAGAGGTGAACCACTAGAATACTGCATACTGGGGATTAATACTAAGAGCAATAAAGGTATCCCTATAGTACGCTTTGCGAGTCTGCTACTAATACTAGCTAAATGAACGCTAACCATGCGATGGAAAGCATCAAAAGCCCCGGCGATAACAGATTGGTACAATGAGGTGGTGAAATGGGGTAAAGCTGAGAGCGAGGAATTAAAGAGGGAAGAGAGCAGGGGGTTAAGGAAAAAGCCCATATCGCTGGAATGGAATGGAATGTTAGAAGAATTTATTGCGTCAGAGGTTTAGCCCTGTTGAAAATATAGTGGGATCTAGCTACTAACATGGACATATAGCAATGTTGTGTGAAATAGGATGCTGTATAACCAAAACTGTCTAGAGGAGGTGTTTCTGCTGATATAGGCCCACTATGGGAATGTTGACCACCAGGGACATTTGCATGGGTTGATGAGTCTGAGGGTGGGAGGGTGGGGGGGTATAGGAATGATGTGTTAGCATTTGTTTGTTCCTTTTACTTTCATTGAGTTACATATTATGATGTTAAGTTTCTTATGGAAATTACGACTGCGTAAGCGAGTGGAACTACTACAAACTGGTCCTTATCGACATGTATTGCACTACGTACAAAATAATTACTACAGCAGGTTATTGGATGTATCTAACTGATGTATTATGATATCAGATATGTATCTATTGATGTCAAATTCAGATGTATAAGGCGGATTTATGCATATGTACGCTGGAATGTGTATAAGCTGTATTGTGTAGAAAATCAATAAAAATGATGTTAAAAAAAAAAAAAACAGTGGAGGGCCCTTAATCTGTGAGAGACTGGCTCAGATCTGGGAATATTCAGCACTAGCTTTGCTGCTGCATTCTGCAGACGCTGGAGTTTTGTTAGGTGTTGGGCTTGAATCCCTGCGTACAGAGCATTGCCGTAATCCAATCTGGACAGGGCCAATGCCGTAACTACTGTTTTACGTAAGTCATGGGGAATGAAAGGGTGTATTCTTCTGATCATTTTTAAAATGTACCAGATTATTGAAGACAGGTTATTTATCTGGGCGTTAAAAGTCAATTTCTCATCAAATATGACTCCCAGATTTTTGACTTTGCCCACTGGGACTAGGCAATCGCCCAGACTGGCAGGCCACCATTTGGGCGACCAAAAATCTGCATCTGGTCCTAGTAGCATAACTTCGGTTTTATCACCGCTCAGTTTCAAGCAGTTAAGCTTCATCCATTGATTAACCTGCATCATGCAGTCATTAAAGCGGTCTGCTGTTTCCTCCACCTTGCTAGAAACCAACACCACTATTTGGGTGTTGTCGGCATACGAAACCGGCAAAAACCCACACTGCCTGATGATCGATGCCAGGGGAGCAACATAAATATTAAAAAGAGTGGGGCTCAAGGAGGAGCCCTGAGGCACTCCACAAGGCGACCTAAAGGATTTGGATGCAAAATCTCCCAATTTAACTGAAAAAGTTCTGTCCATTAAAAAAGATGACATCAACGTGAGTGCAGAGTCTTGGACCCCCAATTCTTCTAGACGGGCGTGAAGAATCTTGTGATTCACGGTGTCGAAGGCCGCCGATAGATCCAATAGGATCAGGGCGGCCTTCCCTCCTGCGTCTAGTATGCTCCTGAGTCCCTCTGCTGCCATGACCAGAGCTGTCTCTGTTCCATGCTCCTCCCTGAACCCATACTGTGATTGGTCCAAAAGGTTTCTAGAAGCTATGAAATCTGTCAGTTGTTTATTAAGCAGTTTTTCCAACACCTTAGCTGGAAAAGGAATTCTCGAAATTGGACGATAACTACTGGGTTCATTGGGGTCCAAATTAGATTTTTTTAAAAGTGGGAGGACTGATGCTGTTTTCCATGCGTCTGGAAAGAGGCCTGACTGGATTATCTCTGTGAACACAAAGTTTAATTGTTCACTTAGTATTTCTAGAAACATGTGCATTACCTTAGGTGGGCATGGGTCCGTTGGGTCCCCGGACCTAATGGACTTTACTGCCTGGCTAATCTGTTCTACTGAAGGGGGCGTGAAACAAAAACCAGTTTTGGGGTTTGAGATATCCATGTCCTGTTTAGGGCGCTTAGATAGGGCATTGATGTTATTATTAGTCTTAAAAGATGTGTACACTGAAGTGACTTTATCTACAAAGAACTGTCCTAGTGTGTTGCAAAGTTCTATGCTACTTTCCATCTGTTTCACAGCGGGGAGATTCGCTAGTTTTTTAACCGTCGCGAAGAGCTCCCTGCTAGAGTTCTTGGCCTCACTCATTTTTTTTGTAAAATAGTTGCTTTTTTCCCCTATAACCAGTTTTTTGTAGTCTGCCAGAGTTCGTGCATAATCACTTTTCATACTTTGGTCATAGTTAGTTCTCCATTTTCTTTCTGCCCTTCTGCACACTTGGTTTTGTGCCCTAAGTTTTTCCGTGAACCATGAGCCGCTTACCTGTCCATAAGCCCATCACACTGAGGATAAATTCCATGATGCAGGGGCTATACAATTTAATTCACTAAGTCACTTGTTGATGCACGTCATCGCTGTCCCAGAGTTCCCACCTGTGAATGCTGTCTGTCCCTGAGCCACCGGCTACGTCTAATCTGTTCTTCTTTGGCTGTTAGATCGGATCTGACAATGTTGGTTTTCATGCCAAGGCTTCGGCCTCACCACTCCGTATCCCTTTGAATTATTTAATCGCTGTTTTTGTTTTCTTGTTGATCTGTGACACGCTGTCAAAGGTGAGTTGGTTCACAGGATCAGCCCAGTGATGGGCCATGTCAATGAACCTCTCGTGTTTATAATACAGTCCATTCAGCGACTCCACGCCTCGTTCTGAGGACCCAATTCAGCCTATGAGCGCTCACCCAATACATGATCGACTTATCCTGTCCCTGAGCCCAGCGACCATCCGAGAGCCCCTGACCAAGTACGCTCCATCACATTCTTGTCCCGAACTCCCATCTCCTCGTATACCTTTGGAGGACATCAGAGATAACGTTTAGGCCTTGTGCCTTTTTTTAACCTCGTCCAGCTGTGGGCAGTGTTTACTTTTGGGCCTTACCATTTTCGGTCTCGTCCCGTCAACGGCCGTCGAGGTACAATGCGTGATTGGCTCCGTGTAATCTATTTACTTCAGAGTGCGCTTTTACTTAAAGTAGTGGGGAGTCTTACCGAGGCATGCGTCGCCATGGCAACGTGCTGGCAAGAACTGAAGCACTTAAGCAGCTTTGCCTTCCAAATTCTCTCACCTCTTTCGGAAAGAAGTCGAGGCTGCAATCAACCCGACTAGGCCCGAAATTTCTAAACAAACAGATCAATTTTTCAAAAATAAATTCCATCAATCAGAAGTAGAGGAATTAGCATCTAGAGCTGTGCGAAGAGAAAAACAGGAGGCGCGTGCAGGATGAAGGGGGCTGCAAAGAAAGAGAGGGAAGAGGTCTGCGCCCAGTGGAAGGGGCTGCGTCAAAAAGAAGAGAGACTATGGAGGAAGAAAGGCTCTGGCCCCACAGCGAAGGGACTAGGGAGGGTCTGGTCATGGAAGTGGGCTTTGCACGAAGGGAAGAGAGATGCATGGAGAAGGGAGACGTCCTGACCGACCGAAAGGGGCTTGTGGCCAGAGTGAAAGAAGCCGCAAGGAGAAAGGGGGTCGGGGTGATGGAAGTGGGGACGCGGCCAAAGAGAAGGGAGACGCATGAAGAAAGGAAACGTATGGGCCCCGCAAAAGGGACTTGAGACCAGAGAGAAAGGAGCCGCACGGAGAAAGGAGGGGTCTGGGTAATGGAAAGGAGCGCTCTAAGAGAAGGTAGAAATGGAGAAAGAAGGCGGCTTCTGCAGAGAAGCAGAGTTGCTTGGAGAGAGAAGGTGTCTTCACCAAGCGAGAGGGACGGTGCCCAGAGGTGGATGCATACAGACTCCGAGCGGGGCGCTGAGCCCACAGAGAAGGGAGTAAGGTAGAAGCCAAGGGTGACATGGAAGTGGAGGCGCGCGCGCGCCCAAAGAGGAAAGACACACGCACGGAGAAAGAAGTGGTTTGGCCGCGCAGAGAAGAGGAGGCCATTGGAGGGTCTGGAAAATGGAAGGGCCGGGGCGGCGCCCCAGGAAAGGAGAGAGCATTGAGGAAGGGCATGTCTGGACCTAGCGAAAGGGTCTTGTGACCAGAGAGACAGAGCCTCAGAAAGGAGGGGTCTGGGTCCAGTTCGAAGGAGCTGTGCGTAGTCAGGGCCAGCTTTAGCCCTGGTGGCGACAATGTCCCCCTCCTCCGTGGAGTCCCTCACTACCACCCTCCAAAAGTGCCCCTCATCTTCTCCATAGCCCCCTCTCACATACATTTCATTTGTTTTATAGCGCTACTCATACCAGTGTAGGGTGTCAGAACCGGTGCTTTAAATGGAAAAAAATAAGTGCAGGTACTCACCATATTAAGATGTGGATTAGGGGGTGGGGCTTGGGCGGAGTGGGGGGGGGGGGGCTATGGGGGCGGGGCTACGGGGAGTGCTCAGGGACCCGGTCAGGGGCACACATTTAATTTGATTGAGATTTAATTGGTGTGCAAAACTAGTAACCCACATGCCTATGTACATAAAATACAAATCTGGGATCAGCATGTTGTGTTTTGCAGCAAGCACATGAACCCTCTGTGCTAACTTATGATGAGTCAAAACTGTTTTCAGAAAAAGCACAGATCTTTTCGGCAAGTACTTTTGTTGGCGTTTAAAAAACGGAACGTGTGCAGGTAACCTAATTATTGAAATTGGGGTCGAGCTTAAAATGTCCCAATGGCGCCAACACCTCACCTGGCCTCCCAGCAAGGCCTCTGAGCCTTTGCACACTCCCACACCCACCATGACCTGAATGCGATGGCCAGGCAGAGAGGTCAGCTGAAACAAATTGCTTCTGCACTGGGCTAGCCCCTTAGGGCTGACGTGGGAACGGCCCAAAAGGTAGAGCCAAACCTGGCCTCTCAGGAAGGCCTCTGTATAGTACCTTCACTCCCCGCCTACCACGGGATGAATGTGAAACTCCTGCCTAAGAGGGAGCATGGGAAAAACACAACCTTTAGGCTGCCGAGCGGCCCTAGGGCCACAACACCTGGCCTGGCCTCCCTGTGTGGCTTCTCAGCCTCCTCACACTCTCTTCTCCCCCGCCTGCCATGGCCTCAGTGTGAGTGCTTGGCAGAGTAGTACTGCAAAGACACTGCTTTTGTGTTTAGCTGTTCCACCTACCAAGCCCCGTGTCCCGCAGGGGCCGAGTTGTGAATGGCCTAATGACCAGAGGAACACCTGCCCCGCCCCGACCACATCTATTAAGGCACAGTGTGACGGAATGGCAGGAAGGAATGTGGAATAGCACTGCTTGTGGGGTCTGGGCTAAGGTGAAGATGGCCCAAAACTACAGCCACAAAACTGGCCTCTCAGTCGTCTCGGCTCCCCACCTCTAAGCACAGCGTTTTGTGCTGCGACCCGCCTACACATTCCATAGTGGCCTAGTCAGGTGGCCATAGTGGGGGCTGGGTGGCCAGTAGGATATTGTGGGTGGTTGTCCTCCATGAAACCAGCCCACAGGTGACACTCAGGCAGGGCCCATGCGCTTTGCCAATCCATCCCTGGCTGCTGCCCACATTACTAACCTTGATTCCCATCGGCTGTGCTACAGTTTCACTATCAGCACCTTCCTCCTCAATCAGACTTCAAACAAGTGCAGCCGTACTCTGCTATGCCAGCAGGAATCCTTTCTTAGATTTCCACAGTGACAATATGCCTATCAGCAGGCCCCGCTCGCACACCTACAGTGCTATTGACGCCACAGAGCCTGAGTGTCAAATATCACATTGTGACTCGGGACCCTCCCAAACTTCCTGCCAGCTCTAAATAAATGCATACGGGCCACCCCGCAGTTAGCACACTGAGGGCAGATTAGCACTCAATTATCAGAGTGCTTCACGAAAACGGGCTGACTAGTCAGGTTTGTCGCGCTTCTTTTTGTACATGCAAAATTTCACTGAGGTTGGCATGCTACCCCATGAGTACCGGTACTCTCTTTGGACACGGAGAAGTTCCGGTACTCAAGGGCAGAAAATGTAGAAGTGCCGGTACTTAGTACCGGTGAGTACCGGCCATTTTAAAGCACTGGTCAGAACACTTAACAGCACACACACACATTACACAGAGACAATGAACCATGCTTGTGTAAACCAGTGCATAAGAAATGTTACATAAGAGAATTAGGAGTACAAGTTGTAGTAGTCAAATGTCACTATTACTAGTACTCAGTATATTTTAAGAGTGTTTGGTCTGGAGAAGCAAAAACCTAGGATTTAAAACACACCACAATGGTTGGGGCTGGCTTTACTAATAAAAATGTATTTCTACCTAAACAAACCCTTTTTTACCAACATTAGTATAATGAGAGACAGGGAAAATACATAACTTTCTAACCTCTCCCATTGCAGTTTGCATGCAGCTCTTTGACGACATTTCATAGCTCACTGTGCTATATTAAGATTGTAACTTATGAAGTCCAAGTAACAAAAGGATCTCTGTGACAAAAGCAGCAACCCACTGAGCAATCCACATTAAGTACAGATCTTAGAACTGCATGGTACACATGCTTTGTAGCAGGTATATTAACCCTCTGCGCGACTTTATGATGAGACAAAACTGCCACTAGACAAAATTCTGATCTCTCTCCAGCAGAAACAATCAACAGGCTTATCTTGATATTTTTATTGTTGTCTGAAAACTGCTGGACACACAAGGAACTCTGCAGCAGGTGCTTTCAAACTCATAAGTTATTTCTAAGCACAGCACCCCCAAAACAGCCCCCGCCCGCCGAACTCAGCACCAGGTGCAGCTGCATCGCCACACCACCCTAAAGCCACCCCTGAGTAGTATGTTAGGCGAAGGAAGGAATCTGTGTGCAGCAGAAAGAGAGGACTCAAGTGGTCATGCATAGAGGGAACGAAGCCTCATGCAGATAGAAGCAGGCAGCGTTAAGCTGTAACAAAACACATACAAACGTACGCATATCTGAAAGGAGTATGCCAACGTGTGAGAGTCAACAAGAAATATATCTGCTTATAGGCTAAATTGGGATATTCAACTGCTTTTAGTGCACTTTTCAGAACACAGTAGCCCTGTGGGACACACCCTGATGCTCTTCTCAAGTGAAATATTTGGCTTTGCTTTGCCTAGTTGCTATGGGTGCAATTGGGAGTACAGGAAATTTGCCCCTTTTATGTCAGTCATGACATGTGTAAGGTGCGCTATGTAGTGCTATGTTATAAGATATTTATAAATCTCACTATGCACGTAAGGTCTCTTCGAGCCATACCACATCATCTCCTGTGGTGGACCTCTCAGGAGATCTTTCTTTGTTTGCCTTGCCTGTCCCTGCCTTCTTAATCCCTGCCCCTGACTTCTTACCCCTGTCCTTGACTTCTTACCCCTGTCCTTGACTTCTTACCCCTGTCCTTGACTTCTTACCCCTGTCCTTGACTTCTTACTCCTGTCCTTGACTTCCTACCTCTTGGAGTCGAATGCATAGTATCACAGCATGCCAGAGTTTTAAGTTGTAAGTACAGTTCCATGCCAGATACCCCTTGTCAAGCAGGCCCAACATGTTACCGTTGATACGGTAAGGGACACATCATGGAGAAGGAAGGGGCAAAGGGCTCTCCATGCAGCAGAAAATGGAGCTATGCAAAAAAAACAGATTCACACAGATTTGCCCTGGAGCACATCTGGCAATGTCCAGGGTGTCTTATAATTATGCCAGTTGTCTCGGACTTTTTTTTGCAGAGGCTTTCACTGGAGCAAATCCGTTTTGCAGAGCCAAGTCCTGTGTGTTCCTTTTCCCCAGGACCATCCCAAAGAGGGGCCCTTTGTTCTCATATTTGTTCCTGTACAAACAGTTGTGAATACATTGTTAAATAGATGCTGTAAATCCCAGCTCCTCCGGATATTTCCCACTTTGCACTCAGTGGCGGCTCCTCCGCTGAGGCGGAGGAGCATCGCCTCACTGCTGAAATAAAGGAAAATGTTGGGGCAGCATGCGGGCGGGGCTGCTCTGCTGACAGAGGAGGGAAGGAGTGGTGGGCACACTAAAGTGCACATGATGCTTTAACAGTCATGCGCACTTTAGCACTCCATGTGGGCTGCATTACAGCCTGCATGCAGAACATGCCCAGTCCCCATCTGAGCGACAAACCACGGCACTCAGACCAATCACAACGCTGCATTGCAGCATTGTGATTGGTTTAGGGGAGCCTGGCTGCTTCCTGTTTGGCGGAGGAGAGATGACGTGGGACAGAGCGGAGAGGAGGTAAGTGAATTTTTCTTTTTTTTTACAATTATACCTCCTTACCCCCTTGCCCCCCTTGCCCCCTGCCTCACCACCCCAGATCCGTGCTGGCCGCCACTGTATGCAATCTTTGGGAATTGGGCTTGCAGAGGGAAGGGAGACGCTCAGAGAAAAGTCACACAGATAGATTTTGTTTGAAGCTGCTTGTGGCTTTTAAGCATAGTCAATAGTAGTGATCTGAAACCCTGGTTAATATTGACACTTCCGTTAGGGCCATCATTTATTGCTGTTTGTGGGCCAGTTCCACAAAGGCAGCAACAAAGCTGTGCATTTACACTTATAGGATTTACCCTATATTTGGAATACATTTCAGATTTTTTAGGCATTATCAAATAATCCTACATACGTCCCTGACAATATTAGGGCTGTTCGCTCCTCATTTCCCCCCAGAAAGCACATTTACTCCTGTCCTTACGAGGGGTGAATATATGAGCATATTTTGTGATTGGAAAACCACTTACAACACTTTAGTGATTCCCCACAAACTTGGGATCGAGAGGCGCTCCTGACTGTTGCTGGTCAACCAGCAAGAAAGGCGCCAGAGCCGGCCTCTGGAAGCGAATTTTCTTACACAGAAATAACACAATTCTGGCAGAATTTCATGAGAGTAAATCTAATTTACGAAGCAAAATTGCACCTTATTGAGAACCAGTTAGTAACAGCGAGAAGCAATCTCTGGTCACTATTTCTGACTTGTGCTGTCTGCATTTCATGTATAAGCTCGGAGTGTATGAACTTCAGAGTATGAACTTCAGGTAACTTAAGGGCAAAAAAACAGGTTCGCACCTCTGCGCTGAGGCAGCACAGCTCTTCATGATAAAGACCTTGATGTGCCATCACAAAAGCACTTGTAGGCCGAGGATACCAAGAAGTAACACCCTGTCGAGGTAAAAAACGTACCAAATCAATTTCTATTTGATGTTATCTTCCTTCATGGCCATAGATTATGATGAAGACTATGAGGTTGCATATTAGTTACTGCCTCTAATGCTTCGGGGCATAATGGCGTTCGCACCCTTTGGGTATTTTTCATATTATGCTAGAGGCCAAAGCTGCATGCTTGGCCCCTTCTGTATTATGCAGGCACCCATTTTCTCACCCACATAACACCAATGAGACATTCCTTATGCCCCATGCCAAGGAGGGCATGACTTTGCCCATCTGTCAATACTAAATTGAAGATAAGGGCCTGGGGCAAATAGTCTCTATTGGGGTGTACTAACTGGGCACCACTTCTGTAGTACCAGAGACTTTTAAGTCATGGACAAAGTAGTCAATTGCCCAGGGCCCCCTCCTTCCAAAGGCCTCCCTGGTATGTGATCCCGATCACTTTGTAAAAAAGCTGTGTAGGTCAATAATGTCTGTCTAATTTCCTTGCTTTCCAACTCCCTATGACACCAAAAGGTTTAAGATTTTTGGCAGTTTGGGGTGGGGCACATCCACAACTTGTATTCAGCACAAACAGCGACATTTTATGGCATGGGCAAAGTGGGGCTCCCTGAAAGCCTAGGGCTCCTTCTCAATTGTGTGCCTCAGCTGGAGGCATTCTGCTAACAATCCTACTAGTATAACTTCATGTTAAAAAAATGGTCATTTTAAATACCATTTCATCTATCTTATTTTTTGGTGAAGGGAGTCTGGGGTGATATGTGAGAATCCGTACAGAAAGTATGCAGACAGGTACAAACGTTTTTTAACCCTATTCAACATCTATAAAAAATGTTTATTTTAGATCAAAATAGTACCTCACTTATGAGTCATGGAAGAAGGTCACAGAGGTTATTTGTGATAAGACTAATTACCACACGATTGAAAACATATATTGCTGTGATGCTTTCTAGTACATATATTGTAAATATTAGATATAAATACATTTAGAGCACAGTAGAGTGTGAGACATGTTTTGGTTATTTTTGCATACTCACCTATTTTGTTTTAACACATTGTAACATTAATAAAATGGCATACAGTCTCTCCTGTCACAAGAGCTTCCTGGGCAAGAATAATTTCAGTGACCATCTCTCTCTACAAGTTTAATTTCTCAGAAGTGTATTCCTGCAAGGAAAGACAAACACATTCAGTCCAGTGAATAGTCCTCATTCCACTTGCATGCGCAGTGCACCGTTGCTCTGCACTACTTCCTCAGACTTTGTCACTTTGTGTGAGGGAAGCTTGCTTGGGGTCTGTCATGTGCAGAGCCAGGTGAGTATATCAAGGTAGCTTCAGTGCTGCTGTCCATGCTGTGCCTCCTCCATGTATGAGTGAGAGTTGCACCTGATGCTGCCTGTTGGGTCTGAGGGATGCTTGAACTCTTGGTGCATTTTCCTTGTGCCAGGGACTCCTGTGGTGCCATTGTGCACAACGGTTGACCTCATAAACCATGCTGTTCCATGTCCGCACCACGGGGCAGATTTACAAGAAAGTGACGCATCTGTACAGATGCGTCACTTTCCCTGTGCCATCCTTAGAAACCCTTGCGCCACCATAGATGCGCCGTATTTACAATACGGCGCACTATAGCGCAAGGATTGACAGATGCGTCAGAAATTCTGACGCATCTGTTGGCGGAAAAGTCCCGCATTGCTGGAGTCGTGTCGCAAGCACGACGCAACTCCAGCAATGCGTGTTGAGGCCTATTCCCACTACACTGCGTCACTACTTACGCCTGCTTCAAGCAGGCGTAAGGTTTTGACGCAGTGGCGTCCTAAGAGTGGCGCAGTGAAATCTTGTAGATTTCACTGCGTCACTTTTACGAGGCCTTCCTGCATGGGAACGCCCACCCTGCATACATTATACCTGACGCAGGTATAATGTCACGCAGGGCTTTACAACGTGACGCATCTCCCGAGATACGTCACGTTGTAAATTTGCCGCATTTTTTATGCTGCCGTTGCGTCACAAAAGTGACGCAACGGCAGCGTAAAAGTGACGCAAGGGGCTTGTAAATCTGCCCCCTAATCTGAGATCCCCCTTCCACAACAGAAATGTTCTTTTAAAAGTACTGCTCTGATCATTGAAGCCATATCTGCATGTGACAAGGTGCTCTGAGCTGAACATAAACAGAGTACACTGTGCGGAGGGGCATAGTCCTCTACATGGAGAGCAGAGAAACGGGATAGAGCCCCAGACCGGCCACTGAAGTGCGAAAAAATGGAGATAGGACTCCACTTATAGATTCAAGGAGGGCCTTATTAGGAAGGGGCTGCTGTTCTCCAGTTGTATGTGCCCTGAAAAGCATTACTTTACATACATTCACAAAAGTAAACTGTGTTCTCCTTCATCCCACCCGGATCAGAGGGGTGAGGGGAGACACATCTCTAGCACAAAAAATTAAAGTACAGTATTCCTATTTTGTGTTTTCCTTCCATCGGATTTTATGGGGAAACGAAACCATACTTATTTTATTTCTATTTACCCATGAGTGATAGTTGTGCCTAGATGTGCCAGTGTTCTCACGGCCTTCAATGAAATTGCAACACATGCAAATGATGTTATTTCTTTCTGCAGGTTTGAATGCAGTCTCAAAAAGCCTCCACAATATTCTAAAAAAAATCCTGCATGAAAGCTGACTTTGACTTAAAACCTTCAATTCTCGACTTTCCTTTTTCTTTCAAATAACCCGCTCCTTCCTGTCCACACTCTGCATGCCTCCTCTCTATGAGCACAGCCTACTCAAAGTCACATGCATGTTTGCCTTAATCCCTATTGTTGTATCTCTAGAAATTGCCCACACCTCATTTCAAAGATAACGACTTTCCTTTTAAAAGTCATACCTCTGCAACCTAACAATACCGAATCTCCTGTAGCTCATCTATTAATACTGCCAACCAATGCATGAATTCCCCCTCTCCCATTAAGGATCCCACTTAACTCCTATTAATTTAATCTCCCATATAGAAACTGAAGTAAATGCATGGCATGGTGTCTTTAAGGGCACAAGACTAATCTAATAACCGACAATAACCAGAAAACTACTAATCATGGGTTCCAGAGCAGTGTGCTGCCCGGCGTACGGTGCTACAATACCTCTTCAGGGATATTAAGGGCTGCATAAATGCAATTACAATACATTATAATATATAAACCCTCCTGCTTAATACTTGTGCTAATTCTGTAACGCACAGCAGTTGGGCAGCTGATTGTTGTTCATACTGACTCCATAATAATTTCCTTATACTGCTTGAGACTCACACTCACATAAGACACGACTGTTATGGGTCGTGTCCATTACCCAGTACTGTACCAGTGCACAGCAATAAACTGCCCATCGCCAACTGAACAGGCATGGAATAACAGAAGAGATCTGCTGCATGCCTCTGGCCAACAGAGGGCTTTAATTTAGTCCACCGCTATGGGTCCCAACTATCTAAAAACTATGAGTGCTTTCAACATCTCACAATGGCAATCAGATATGGGATGATAGTAACAAGGTCCATCTTAGCAGGTCTCTGATCCATGTCTCCCTCCAACCTATGCATGCTCGAAAGCAAAACCTTTAAACTTTGAGCAAGAAATCTCAGAATGGACAACCCAGTGCAGTAACCAGCTCAGTGGACTATTACAATAAGAAATACCCTAAGGGACATGCAGAGCTGCTCAAAGCTGCCGGCTTACTGAAAACCATAAACTGTGATCCTGTCTCTCACAATTCCTTATCCTTCACACTGCTAAGGGCTGCATCATGTAACACTATAACCCAGTGGCGGCTCCTTCATAGGGGCGTGGGGGCGTCGCCCCACTGCTTTCTCGCAGTGCAAGAAGGCAGAAACATAAAATGGTAAAACTACAATTTTATGTTTCTGCTTCTCGCACTGCGAGAAAGCAGAAGTACCTGGTTGCGGGTGGGCGGTCCTGCTCGAGGGCAGGGGGGGAGTGGCTTGCCCACTGTTGTGGGTACTGACTGTTTGGTCGGCCCCAGGGCCGACCAACCCAGTCATGAGCACTCTCCCTTTTTCTCTATGTAGGCTGCTGCATGCAGCCTACATAGAGAAAATGGCCCGGCTGGGGCGCTCTCCGCTGCGCCTCACCAATCACAATGCTGCCATTGCAGCGTTGTGATTGGTGGAGGGGAGGGAGGCTGCCTGTGGGTGCCTTTCCCGATGAGAGCGGAAAACGCGGGACTGCAAGAGTCGGAGCCAGGAGCTGAGGCGGCGCGGGACGGTGAGTTTTATTTTATTTTAATTAAACCCCTCCCGCCTCCCCCCGCGACGACCCCATTTCCACCCCTCCACCCGCCCGTCATGCCGGCTGCGACTGGAGTGCGTGATATATTAAATTGTTCGGTCTTGTCTAGAGTGTCATTTTTGGTTGCCCTCCCCAGCACAGAACGAACTCTCCCTGCTTGCCAGGGCCATATTTCATGCCCACTGCTGCCATCACTAGTGGTTGCCTACTGTTACATACAGTTGGAAACGGTCCAACTGATTTGGAAACCACTTTGCTTGCTGTCCGCTTTCTATTACTTTAGATTTGTATCAAAAACGGACCATATGCTACCGGCACCATTAATAATTTGCTGCACGTGGTTTCCATGGTAACCAGTGTCTACGGAGATCTGCATTTCAGTCAGGTGTAATTAATACCAGGTTACCACTGATCCATGTTAGTAATTGGTGCGATCATGCAACTAAACAGGTCCACACTTCAATTAAAACTGCAAGTTCTTTTTAAATATAATTCCTGTGAGTTAAGTTACTTTGTGGTTTTGGGGTTGTCCATTCTTAGCGCTATAGTAAAGGTCACCCAGAGGCCTGTTTATCTTCATTACTTTCGTCTGCTGAGGAACTCGGACTAGAATCGCATATCGAGCAGACAGTACTTACTCTGCCTTCTGTGGTAGCACTTTTACTACTGGAGACCATTTCTTAGCTGCCAGCTGGGCTGCGTGGTGCGCAAGTGGCCGCCTTTCATACCGACTTTTCAGGAAGATTGTGCACATTCTCTTGCTGTATCAATGGCGATCCTGCACCAGACCCACCCTCTCTGCCAAGTAGAGGAGTGCAGCCAGAAACACTGAGTAAGTAGCTCCTTCTTCCGTGAAGCCGGGGTGCAGACTCCTCTTTGTCAGAATGTGAGTGCTCAGGGCTGGGTGTCCCGGGGGATCTTTCCGTTTGGTACCCCCGCGCCCCCCATCTGCTTTTCATTAAAAAACGATCACATCTATCAAACCCGTCTCAGGCACAGTGTCTGCTTTCAGGCTAGTTCCCACCATGCACGTAACGTTAGATCTAAAATATTTTTTTTTATGTAATCAGGCAAAAATACATATTGTCTGTATATCAGATGTGCCAGTTGTGGAAAAAACCGACGAAGACGGGGATAAGAAACACTTTCCTGGCACTTCTTAGCTGCGAAAAGCTACTGGGTGGGGCTCTTGATGCTTTGATTTAGTTAATTGTGAACAAGGGGTGCCTTCCCCCCGATTTATGTACACTTATATCACTACCCTCAATAGAACCAATTATTGTATTATTTCTCGTCTGTGTGTGTGTGGTGTGTGTGTGTTTGCGTGTGTGTGTGTGAGAGAGAGAGTGTGGAGAGAGAAAAATTATATTTTTTTCAGTGATATGTATGCTCCATCACGGTAGGGGTTCTGGTGACAAAGTACACAAAGATGGCTTTTTGTATTTGTTATACTGCATGTTTATTTCAGGTGCTATTAGCTTTAATAACGTACGTGTCTTCCGCAGAATAATGTTTATTGAAAACAGTATGTGAAACACTGGACAGTGCGGTTCGGTTGCAATTAGTAACAATACCAACATGTTCAGTAATGTTAGTCACAAGGTGGAGTTTTTCTGATTACTTTATGAGACACCCATCTGTAGAAGATGGAGCATTTCTGGCAGGCCTTTGTCACTGAGCACTTGAAATTTTGTTCTTATGGGGGAAGTAAAACCACGGAAGACGTTCTGACGGCGTCATTGTGCAGGTCAGGCGCAGCACTTTGTTCAGCCACTCATTGGTACTAACATTGGCGAGGTAAAAGTGGACATTTGCAAATTAGTCGAGAGGGGTTTCTGTGACCTCAAATTTGCTTGAAAATGCACCATTTGTCCACTCTTTTTTCAAAATTTTCTCCGGGAGAGAACCCCCCGAACCCCCCTAGGTTGTTCGGGCTCGCTCGCTACGCTCGCTCGCCACAGTGCAGTACCAAATTATTTTAAGCCTACCACTTTCAAATGTCACCAGCCGCCACTGCTATAACCTGAGTGGTCATCACACATGACATGGAAACACTTCCCACATAGGATCAAAACAAAAACAACCCTTCCAACCACACACTCTACACGATGTAGCATGCTACCCATGTAAGCAAGCGCTTCAGTGCCCCACATGGGGATAGTAAGTGCTATATAAATGTTGCAAAAGAATACAATGGTCTGTTGTGTGTGTGTGAAGGCCCTTTGCAAACTTCATTCTTTCTCTGCTCGGCCATTTCTGTATCTGAGAGAAGCTTGCACTCGTAATGCTTGTTATTTTTGTGAGTGACACTAAACTACTGCTACCTGTGCAAGAGATGTTTGGTCTACTGTTGTCAGCACTGTGCCTATTCTGTGTGAGAGACGCTTGCACAGCTGCTTCTGTAGTGTGTGTTTTTTCCATAAACAGGCAGTGTCCAACATTCCAGCAATTCTATAATATCTCAATGCCAGATGCATGACCTCTAATAAAACCTACTTGAAACATAGTGGCCACCAAATTTGTTTCTATTTCCATTATTTGTGTGTGTTGTGGATACATTTTAGCAGACTTTAAACGTTTTGCATCCAGAGTAGTGTGCCAAAATCCATCTTCTGTGAGTTGTATACAAGTAAGAGAATATATATCCCAGCTGGCTAGACATTTCCCATATTAGTAGTTAAAGAATAGGTTTTCTGTCAGAGACCAGTCAGAGGTATCTGTGTACGTTGAGCTCCAG
This sequence comes from Calotriton arnoldi, assembly GCA_963921515.1. Classification (NCBI taxonomy): domain Eukaryota; kingdom Metazoa; phylum Chordata; class Amphibia; order Caudata; family Salamandridae; genus Calotriton; species Calotriton arnoldi. The sequence goes on from CAWUFW010004099.1 coordinate 1,518,068, forward strand.
CTTTCCTGGCAGATGCCACTCTTCTAAGATGTGTATAACCAAAAGTTGAGATGTCCTGTCTGATGCCAGAGCTTGTGATATCATTGCAGGTGGCACATATTTGTTTCTAATCTGGTGTATGGGTCTGGTCTGTGGCAGGAGCTTCTAGTGAGCCATGTTCACCTGTCGCGACCGGGAGTGTAAGTCAATTGTGTCATACGTCATCAGAGAAAAATGGTTATGGAAATTGCACAGCGCATGTAAGAACACCCTGCCTCTCCACCTCATGCAATCATCGTCACAGCCTCAATTCAGGAAAGACCTCAAGACCTGGCTCTTCAACTGAACCACAACACATTCGAAGGACCAGCAGATACCCCCACCACCCCACAGTGCCTTGAGACCTTTACGGGTGAGTAATCGTGCTATACAAGCCATCTGATTGGTTGATTAAATGTACAAGGGATGACAGCATCTAGTGTTTGTGTGAATGTGGTGCAGGAACACCCACCAAGGTATATTTGTACCTTTGGGCAAATCTGGGTAAACACGAGTATTTGCATGTGCCAAAGGTTCCAGCAGCTCCCATAAAACCAGAATGTGTTGGGCACATAGCCAATCAAGGGTCGCCTGGGACCTGTAGTTATCTCCTCCAGTCATCAAAATGGAACTTTGACTAATCAAAATAACAGGGTAGGTGGAAGTGACATCACACACCGTTTGACCCATGATGGCCTTGTAGTACTGACCTCTTGTTCAACCCACAGCCCCTCAACTGCCAACAGTTTGTTGATGCAGGGCTAGAGAAGGGCAGGTTGTCAAAACTTTAGCTCATACACAAGTCTTACTGAGCCCTGCTTAAATTTTGTTCAGAATGCTGCCTTCTTGACTGTTGAAACCAGGGGCGTTTATGCTCACTACACAAACACCCCCATTTCAGTAGATATTTCCTGAAAGGACAGGGGCATAGTTTGGTCCCCTGCGGTGCAGAGAGGGGTCCTCTACCTCCCTGGAAACCCCCTCGACCCAAGGCCGATGTATGTATCTGAGGCGAATGACCTAAGCAAAATTATAGGGCCCTTTATCATTTTGGGGAGGGGGCAGAGGGGATAATCAAAGTCATCATTTTGCATTAGAACACTGTGTTGATGAGATGGGACTGTCAGGAAATGTTCAATGCCAGCTGCAGCATTTTAACAGTCCCCATTGAAAGCCAGGGACTTGTTTTCGATTTTAATGCTATGAAGCAATGGCCACGAACGGCTCGTAAGAATGAGTGGCGCGCCAAGAAGTCTGAATGGCAGTACGTACTTTGAGAATGCGCACAATTTCATTGTATGTTTGCCTCGAGCTAAAGCCGCAGCTGGCGATAAAAGCTGAAGATTTAGTGCTGGGAACTTGAATTTCACAGAGGAGCAGGGACGGCTACAGTGCACATTCCAGCGCAATGCCCGATCCCATGCCAGCGGACTCAGCTTGCTCTCTTCTCTGGACCGTGCGGCCTGCCGCCTGCGTGCGTCCTCACAGATGGCCACGGTTCCTTCGTGGACAAGCCGCCACTCCGTCTGTCTTCTATTTCTAGTGCGGTGTCTGTACTGTGGCGGAGCGCAGTGGGCGGGGAGTGAGTCAGTAACCACAGTATGAGCCTACGTGCCCTCATCCTTATCTGTCGGGAGACATACAGCCTGCCAGGAAAATGGCAGAAGAGTAAAAAGGCCAGTTTGACCTGGCCAGTGAGACCCAACAGTACGAACAGGTGGCTGAGGACCTGACAGGACCTCTGGCGCCTGTGCGTACGTTGGGTCTTACTGACCAGACCCTACAGCCCCGGTATTTCCTCCTTGGGTGTAGGCAAGCTGCATGCCGGGCCTATAACTCTTCAGACAGACATGAGGGCAGAGAGGAACTGGCTAAGAAAAGCGCAGCATCGTTACTGGTATGGAAAACGAAGAAGCACCCAAGCAAAATATTCATTAAAAAAATGTCAGCACCAAGGACAGGGCAACACAAAGAGATGAAGGACAGAGTGCTGAAACTTTTCAAACACTCACCCCCAGTCGCAGATCTGGGTTGAATCCATCATCGTTCTTTAGCTCACTTCGCTACCTCAGTTCAGACCCAGCTATATGCAAATCAGTCTTGACCCTGTGCATCATGGGAACAGTCCAGCCCGAACTACCAAGCCAGGTCTTCCCTGAACCGGACACAAGCATCCTGGGACCGGTTTCGGGGTAACACCCCTCTTCAGGCTAGCTTGAATCCAGTGGCAAAGTGAGCAAGGGACCCACGTCTGGGCGATGATGGATTCAACCCAGATCTGTGACTGGGGGTGAGTGTCTGAAAAGTTTCAGCGCTCCGTCCATCATCTCCTTGTGTTTGCTTTGTTTGCCCTAAGTTGGCAGGGTATGCCCAGACATGGGTCCCTTGCTCACTTCATAAGCAGTGCATTGCGGGGGCGCAAGTTATAGTTAACTTGGGTAACTATAATGGCTGAATTTCTCTGGTTTTGTACGAGTGAAATGTCAGCCTAACTATAACATCCCTGTGACCTCTGTTTTTTTAGTGAATTTCTAAGGTTTTTAAAATTTTCTTTGCTAACTATAACGTCCCTGTAACCTGTTTTTTAAATTCTATTTGCTAACTATAACATCCCTGTAACCTTTGGTTTGTTTAGTGAAAATCTAAGGTTTTTTAAAAATTCTATTTGCTAACTATAACATCCCTGTAACCTTTGTTTTTTTAGTGAATTCTAAGGTTTTTTAAATTCTACTTGCTAACTATAACGATCCTGTAACCTTTGTTTTTCTGTGAATTTCTATGGTTTTTTAACTAGCAGTCACGTTTGCAGAGTGGTGGAGAAAGGCGGCTGGGCCTCCAACCAGCTCTCAGGAATTCTGCTGCGTAGGACTTACAGGAGGTACCTGGAGGGCTTCTTGGCCCCCAAGGTCCCATCAGGAGTAAACTGGACTTCATCCCCCAAGCAGTAGTGCACCAGGAGGCATGTTTGTGGTGGAGAAAGGGGGGTGTGGCCTCTGAAGACCTCTTCACAATCCCACTGTGTGGGACTTACTGGAGGTAAGAGGAAGGGTAGTTGGCCCTCAAGGACGTCCTTGGGGGCCAACTACCCCTCCTATTACCTCCAGTAAGTCCCACACAGCAGGATTGCAGAGTTCTGATAGCAGGCCACGCCCCCTTTCTCCACCACTCTGCAAACATGCCTCCTGGCGCGCTCTTGGTTGGGGGATGAAGACCCCTTCGCTGCTGAGGGTCCTTAAGGGCCAACTAGCCCACCTGTTACCTCCAGTAAGCCCCACATAGTGGGATTGCTGAGAGGTGGTCGCAGGCCATGCCCCTTTCTCCACCACTCTGCAAATGCACCTCCTGGCGCACTACTAATTGGGGGATGAAGTCCCCTTGCCTCTTGAGGCTCCCTGGGGGCCAACTAGCCCTTCTGTTACCTCCAGTAAGCCCCATACAGCTGGATTGCTGAGTGGTGGTCAGAGGCCGCGCCCCCTTTCTCCACCACTCTGCAAACGTGCCTCCTGGCGCACTGCTGCTTGGGGGATGAAGTCCATTTTAGTCCTGAGATCCTCAGGATGCAAGGGGACCTCATCGCCACACCTGTAGTGCGCCAAGCCCAAGAGGCGTGTTTGCAGATATATTCTGTGCAGGAATTTAAAATGAATTAGGCTGAGTCTGTAATTTGGAGAGAAGGCACTAGATTGGGCAAAGCAGTAGTGACATTGTACCTCAGAAATATTGGGAGTTGTGTCTGCCTCCCAGGCAGCACGGGCCCGAGGACACACACAGGGGCTCTCTCCTGCATTATGGTGTATAGACAAGTGATGAGCCTTCGGGGGGGGGGCACTGGCTACTATGTGGTCTAATGCATTGAGCATAGGGGGAGGTTTCAGGAACGTGATGTCTAAGGTGCGACAAGCGGCACAAACCTGGTGGTATAGTAGGATGTCAAGTGCCGTGTGTGATGGGTTGTCCCCTATGCTATGTGATTGAAAGAAGTGCTCGTTAGGGTAGAGATCACAAGCGTGTTGAGCCTCAGCTGATGAGCCCACTGGCAGGCACCCTTGTCATCCATCATTGGACAGCATGGGATTTTTAGCAACTGGCATGTTAGGTCCATGTAAGCATTAGAGACCAGCACGCCATCGCAGGCTGTCCAGCACCCACTGATCACATGCCACTGTGTCTATCTCAGCAAGAGGGGGCCTATTTGTCTGGTACAGCGTGGTGGTCAGTTGGCATGGGGCTGCACTATCAGCCTCCATGGCCGTATATGGCTGGAATAGAGTAGGATGCAACCAGAAGTTTACGAATTGGGCCTGTGTGCAGTAAAAATAAAGATGCATATCAGGGGCATTAAGACCACCCTGCTAGAATTTCCCACTCCGCTCTTGCTGTCTTCCCGCCCATGCCAGGGCCACTAGGTTGAAACGTAGCCATTTCAGCAGTCGTGGCTGCTGCCTAGAACCAGCAGTGGGGCGGGAGGGGGCAAAGGGGTGGGGGGGTAAATCAGGTAAAAAAAAAATCCCTTTCCTCCTGGCCGGCTGGCTGGCCAGCCGCCACAACCTCTCCTGTGTCCCGTCCTCTTCCTGGCTTCATGTGAGAAACAGGAAGCACCAGGGCTCCCATGCTCCCTGCAGCCAATCACAACGCTGCAATGCTGCAATCCACGTCGCTCAGCCAGGGGCTGGAGAGGTGGCCATGTTCTCCATGCAGGCTGTAATGCAGCCTGCATGGAGTACAAGGAAGTGCACAAGACTGTTTTGGGCGGGCCGAGAGGGCAGACCAAACAGTCATTGCACACAGGAGTGTTCCACCACTCCTCCCCGGCTCTGCTGCCCTGCCCCACCCCCTCACGCGCACGCAGCAGGAGGACAAAATAAAATGATAATAACATTATGTTATTATCATTTGATTTCTTCCTTTCTTTTGCTGCTTCCTTGCAGTGGGGCGACGCTCCTCCGCCTTAGCGGAGGAGCCGGCACTGCATTTCAGGACGTGTTCAGTGAGCCGGATCCGGATGTTGATTAACAAGTAAAGAAACCTAGGAAGTATAATCATTTTAACAATGTAGATCCTGCCCGCCATAGACAGGGACGGCCTGGACCAAGATGGTATTGCTTCTTCGAGCCAGGTCATGGCCCTATCAAAGTTTGCCCTACATAGTTCATTGATATCTCTGCTTAGCCATATACCCAAATACCTGACCAGCTCCAACACCCACTGAACCGGCTATTCAGGCTCGAACTGACCTGTGGGTGGAGTGAGAGGAAACAGAGCGGATTTTGACCAATTGATAACAATTTTGGAGTGCCCACCAAAGCAGATCACTTCCCAAATGATAGGGGAGAGATTAACCCAAGGGTCACGGACATACAGTGTAATATTGTCCATGTATATGGACATTAGTATCCTCCTAGCAGGGAAACTAAAGCCCCTAGGTGCAGGATGTTGGCTTAGCTGGGCCGCCAAGTGCTCCATTACTATCGTGAAATGGATTGGAGACAGGGGGCATCCTTGCCTGGTGCCCCCCATCACAGGCAATGGAGCAGTACTCTCATCATTAATACGTAATCTCGCCTTAGGGGAGGAGTACAGAAAGTTGATCAAGTTTGTGCTGATCCCGAGGTGAGAGAGGAGTTGAAAGAAATATGGCCATTCTAAGGAATCAAGGGCCAGATGTATCAAGAATTGCTTTTGCGATTCTATAATAACGAATTTTACTGATTCGCTATTACAGAATCGCAACATGCAATGTATGTAGGTTTCACAGAAAAATTTGCGATTCCTACATATTCCTTATTTGCGACTCGCAAATTGCGAGTCGCAAATAAAGAATGGCTTCCCATTCATTCCTATGGGCCTAGAGGCCCATAGGAATGAATAGGAGTACATGCGCAATTTGCGAGTACCCAATAGGTACTCGCAAATTGCGCTGTCTAATTCAAAGTGCCAAATGGACACCCTGTTGCACCCCTGAAATATGCATGTGTGCACATGTGGCGCACATGCATGCCCTAAGGGCATGTATGTACGCCACATGGCACCTTGAAAAATGCAAAAAAGTGCACTTTTCATGGAATTCGCATATTACCACCAACTTGAAGTTGGTGGTTGTAAGAAACTGGCTCTATATATACTGCACCAAAGTGAGGTACAGTGTGTATAGAGTCCAAGGGTCTCCAGAGGTTTGGCAGAGGTTAACGTTAGATAGAACCTTACTCTCTAAAGTGGTAGCTTGGTCGAGCAGTAAGGCAGTATCAGAGGACAGTGTAAAGCATTTGTTGTACACACTCAGTCAGCAAATGGTCTCACACACTCAAGAACTGAACTCTAGGCCAATTGTTTTTTATATAAAAATATATTGTTGTTTTATTTTAGAACCACAAGTAGGTATAAAAATACTTTCTCAGAATGAGATGCTTTAGTTATATACTTTCAATACACAGTAGACTTTTAAATGCAATAGCTACAGTTGTTGCAATAGGCAACACAATTCAAACACAATTATAACATTGAGTTCAATGGGGAATTTTAAGTAAATGCAATATCAATTACTTTGCGTATGATTTTCTTACTCAGGGCTGGATCCTGGATTCAGCCCTGGTGCATTTCCTGTAAACAGTTGAAAGAAATCGTTTTTGTTACACAGGCGATTTTTAAGGAATATTTGTATGTTTCAAAAATCGACACTTAGAAGAATTTCTGGAGAAAACCAGGCAATGTTATCCTATGGAGGAAAATCAAGTTATCGGTAAGTACAGTTGTAATTGCTTTTCAGGGTCAGTGCTGGGCACTAAGATCCAGCACTGGGATCTCTCCTGATAACAGGTGAGTAAGTTCGTTTTCGTTGATCGGGCGATTTTTAGTGAATATTTTAAAGTTTCAAAACTCGACACTTGGAAGAAATTTCAGTGTAAACCAGTCAATGTTACCCTATGGAGAAAATGTAGGTTATCGGCTTTCAGGTAAGTACTCGACTGGCAGAGTTAAGGTTCTGGGCATAGACTCAGGGGTCTCCCAGGGTCAAGTAGGTACAGTTGGTACACCCTCAGCGGCATTGGGGCGGCCGGGTGCAGAGTGAGTTAGGCCCAATGTTAGCCTATGGCGGGCAGGGGGCCCTTGGTTGGTGGCTGCTAGCAGGCAGGCCACGCGGCTGTGGGAGCTGGGCTCCTGGTCACTTACACAGGGCAAGTGGGGAAGTAGAATAGGATAGGTGTTGCACTCCCAGGGGCACTCGGGCGGCTGGGTGCAGTGTGCTTCTGAGCCGTCGGGCGCTCAATGGATTTCAATGGAGAAGTTACCAGATGAACAAAGGCTGCAAGCTCGGGGACGGAGATTCTTCAGGTGCGACCACCACTTCGAGAGGTAAGTTGGGAAGCTGTAGGTTAGGTAGGCACCCTGGAGTTGGGCACAGGGGGCCGCAGGGTGCCGGGTGCAGGGGTGTCTTTTCGCGTCGGGAAATCTTACCCTCTGCTGGTCGCGGTTGGAGGGGTCCCTGGTTCTGAGGCTGCAGGCGTCGTCAGGAGCGTCGAGGAGGGTCCTTGGGTGCTGGATTCTGGGTCACAGTCGCCGGGGGGACGTCCTCGTGGTCTTTGTCCACTCAGGCACAGGCCGGGCTCGGCGGGTGCAGAGTGTGCAGGAGTCGCGGATCGTGGCTGGCACCAGGGGTTTGTTACTTGCTTTGAGCAGTATCACTGCTCGTGGGAGTCCCAGTCTTTTAGAGTCACAAGGCAGTCAGGTCCTCTGGGGTTTTCGAGGTTGCTGACCACTGGAGACGCCGGGGTTTAGCAGGAGCAGGTTCGAGGGTCGACAGGCCTGTAGGGCTGGGGCCAAGTCAGTTGGTGTCTTCCTCTTGTTAGCAGCTGCACGGCAGGTCTTCTTTCTTCTTGTTCTTCTTACTTGTTTCGGATTCGGGATCTGAGGAAGGAAGGTTCAGGGTGCCCCTAAATACTGAATTTAGGGGCGTTACAGGTAGGTAAAGGGCAGGGACCAATGGGTCCCTTCCCTGGGGTGGGTACACCCCCTACTCTGCCACTCTCCAGTGGGAGGGGGGCAGGCGCCTGTCCTTGGTTGGCTGGGTCCCCCCATCCTCAAGATGGCGAGGACTCGAGGTTGTGCTTCACCTCGCCTCCCCCACCCTAGGGGTGGAGTTGGCAGAGGTGGGCACACCTCTCTTCCTCACTCTGTTTTTCCCGCCGGGTCTCCCGCCCAAAGGGGGGGTGGAACCAGTGGGGACCAGTTGCTGAGTACAGCAAGTGGTCTGGAGAGGCTCACAAAGGCGGTATGCCTTTGAAGCTTCTCCTTCGTGAACCCTGCCCATCCTGGGGGAGGAGGCTTGGCACCTCGTCCCAGGATGTGCATTGTTTCAGGACCCCGAGAGCAGCAAGCTCTCGACCCAGGGGTCCAGAAACATGTCTGGGGGTGGCAGCCTCGGGAGCCACTCAGTCAGGTCACTGGGAGTTGGTTGAGTTTCAGGGGGCATCTCTAAGATGCCCTCTGTTGTGCATTTTACATTAAATCCCACACTGGCATCAGTGTGGGTTTAATGTGCTGAGAAGTTTGATACCAAACTTCCCAGTCTTCAGTGTAGCCATTATGGTGCTGTGGAGTGCGTAATGACAAACTCCCAGCACCATATACTCTTAATGGCAGCACTGCACTTACAGTGCCCAGAAATGGACCTGGGTACTGTAGGGGTACAGGGCTCATGCACCTGTACCCTCACCACTGGCATAGGGTACCCAGCTAGAGGGGTGACTGATGTATGCCAGGGCAGTGGTTTGTGGGCATGGCACACAGGGATGTGTGCCATGTCGACTCTTCACTTTGTTCTGCACCAAGACACGCAGTCTGCAAAGGCAGAGTGTGAGTGTCAGGGTACAGGGCCTCTAAGGGCGGCACAATAAGTGCTGCAGCCCTTAGAGGTCTTCCCTGGTCACAGTGCCCTGGGTACCTGTGGTACCATTTACCAGGGGCTGACCTGTGGCCAGAGATGCCAATTGGGTACAGTTTTGGGGAAAGAACACAGGCCCTGGGAACCTGATTGGCAGGGACCCAGGGCACATCAAGTCAAAGTGCATCAGTGGTCTGGCAAAAAGTGGGGGGGTTACTGCAACAGAAACCCACTTCCTTACAGTGGTAATTTGCGAATCCTTACAGCCAGGTCGCAAATATTTTTTGCTTCCTGCATTTCATTTAAGGAATCGCAATTTGCGATTGCTTATTTTGCGAAGGCCTTTTGGGATGATACATCCCAAAAGGCTTTTTCCTGTTCGCAAACGTTGCGAACGGGAAAACCCTTGATACATCTGGCCCCAAGTGCCTTTGTGGCGTCAAGGAGCAGCACGGCTGCCCCAAGTTGAGGATTTATAGTGTGCATGAGTGCAAACACTGTGCGGAGATTGTGTGTGGTAGATCAGCCCTGTACAAATCCAGATTGATCCGGTCTATCAACATCTGCAGGAGAGGCAGGAGGCGATTAGCAATTATTTTAGTGAATATCTTATTATCAACATTTATCATTGATAGTGGTCTATAAGGGTCACATCATTTTGCTGGTTTGCCGGGTTTCAGTATAGTGATAATGACCATTTCGTGCAGGGAAAGCGGTAGTTGGCCTAGAGACAAAGAGTCGTCATACATTGCTGGTAGATGGGGAGCTAAGAATGAGGAAAATTCCTTGTAAAAGGATGTGGGGAGTACATCTAAGCCCGGTGCCTTGTCTCCGGGCATACTTTGGATTACCTGTACTATTTCCTCCACCGTAAAGGGCGCATCAAGATACTTACGGAACGCATTGTCCAACCATAGAAGTCGAAGTGTGTCAAGGAAGTCATCAAGGACTGTGTCTGGGACTATGGAACCGTAGTATAAGTCAGTGTAAAATTTCGTCATGACTTGTGTGATCTCATCTGGCTTCATGTGAGCTAGTTGCTGGTCATCTATGAGTTCCATGCTTGCCCAGGGTTTATGGGAAAGGTCTGCCAGTCTTCCCGGACCTAGTTCCTCTCGCCATAGTGTCTCGTTGCTGCTTCCTTGCTCAGATAATTAGTCTTCCTAGTCGCCTCCTCATCATATTCTAAAAGTTTCTCTCTAAGAGCAGTGAGTGTCTGTGCATTTCTGGTTTCAAAACATTCGAGCTCAAGTTTGTGTACATCTGTTTCTAGTGGGATGCTGCATCACTGATCCGGGATGCTGCCGCAAACTCAGCCTTACGTGACCTAGAACGTGGGGTCACCAACATTGCCACGCCACAGGGCTGCACTACAAGAGCACTGGATGTGCCCATGGCATGGGACGCTGCATCACTGATCTGGGCTGCTGCCACCGACTCTGCTTTACGTGACCCAGGACGTGGGGTCACCAACATTGCCACGCCACAGGGCTGCGCTACAAGAGTGCTGGAGTTGCCCTGCGGCATGGGACGCACGCAGGCCGCGCCCGGGCAAAGCCGGGGCCAAGGGCGGGCACCTCCGCGCCCATCATAGCCCGGAGGAGTCTGGGTTGGGCCATCCCTCTTAGTCCCAGGCCCTGATCCCAGAAGGTACTGTTTTTTGGAGGCTTATCAGGCGCACAGTCTGTGTTGTGGCTTGTGTTCCAGTTTCGATCTAGACAGGTTTTCTTCTTGCCTTCTTCTTCCTTCTATTCTGCCTAATTGACCATGGGTAAGAGGAAAGTGGTGGAGGGTGGTTCAGGGGAAGCACGCTCTAAAGCCAAAAAGACCAAGAAGGGCTTGAAGCACGTTGGAGGGAACTGTGTCCTAAATCGAATTGACAATCTTGTAATTTAATGTGTGGCTCTCCTAACCCCACCTGAGATCACAGATAGCCCTAACTCTAGGTTAGTCAAAACCCCAATACCACCAAAAAACCCAAGGAAGCTGAAATGCATACCGCACTTCTTTAAGCATCACACTACACCCACCATGAGGCCGGATTGTCCAAAACCCACTGACATTGAGGTGATTTGTCCAGACAGTTCTATCTCCATACAGGCACAGGTTCCGCTGGACCCAGAAGTCATTTTTAGCAATAGATTTGCACCACCCACTGCTATGGTAGAAGCCCAACAAGCTGAGGAGGAGGGAGAGAGTGCAGGTGTGGGGGCGAACATGCTCTCACCTATAGGGCATGCCATGCCAGGCGCTGATGTTTTAACAATTATCGGTGATCTAAGAACAGAAGTCAGGGTCTTGAACTTGCTTATACTCGAGCTTAAAGGTCAGGTCACTTTCCTCTTGGCCAAAAACGGGAGCCCTACTGCTCAAGTAAGTGTACAGGCCCCACAGATTGCCAAACCACATGACAAGGATCCTCCATTGCTCCCAGTTGGCCCCCCCATAGTTCCCTGCCAGTTAAAGGCATTTACTGGCAGTGTAGGCACTGCACAAAATTTTAGCGAAATGGGCAATAGCGGAAAGTTTGTGGGAAAGCGGGCAGACCCCCTGAATATAGTCAAGGGTCTTTGTGGGCAGGGTGATAGATCTTATATCAGTGGAATCCATCATTGGAGTAGCTGCAGTAACTATCAAATGAGTGAGGAGAATTCAGCCCCCTTAAATTCTAATAGGATCTTTATGACGAATGTCCCTAAAAATATCGATAACCCGAGGCTGGAAGGCGAAGATTCGCTCCGGAATAAAGTAATCCACTGGATTAGACATGTTATAGGCTGCAGGTCACTATTTAAGGAGGGCATTTTGCAAGCAAGAAGGTTTTCCCCTCCCAATAGCCCAGTGCATTATATTAGACTGAACTTGATAGATGTTAGGTTGGTACACAGCTTAGTTGCTTTCGAAGCAAGAACCTGTTCTATTGTGAGAACTTGCATTCAATTCAAGTATCAGTGTTGGACTTGGCACTTTTTTCAGGGTCATCCCTGAACTTTTTGCCTTCCTCCTAGTATTTTTTCTGACCTTGTGTTGGTGGTTTTAGGACTTTTGTCACTTTATCACTGCTGTCCAGTGTAAAGTGCATGTGCTCTCTATGGTAAAACATGGTAAGATTGGTCTACACCTGTTTGGCTAATTTAATTTACCTGTCAGTCCCTTGTAAAGCGGTATCCCAGATACCCAGGGCCAGTAAATTAAATGCTACTGGTGGGCTTGCAGCGCTGCTTGTGCCACCCACCAAAGTAGCCCTTCAAACCGGTCTCAGGCCTCTGCCATTGCAGGGCCTGCGCGCGCAGTTTACTGCCGCTGTGACGTGGCACATAAAGTGGGTGCCACGTCTGTGACCCCCCTTTTACTGCATGTCAGTCACCCCTAAGGTAGGCCATAGCTAGCCCTATGGGCAGGGTGCATTGTAGGTAAAAGGTAGGACATGTGCTTTAACTGTGTGGCATGTCCTGGTAGTGACAAACAGCCATTTTGGGTTCTCACTACTGTGAGGCTGCCCTCTCATAGGAATGCATTGGGATTCCCTGATAAATGCTTCAGTGGTAATTCCTGATCTGAGAGGAGTAGAGTGGTCAAGTTTGGTATGTTTGGAATAGTGGTAATAAATGCTGCGCAATGGTGTTCGCAGATTATTGCCACTGGATTCAAGATAGCCTGGCTGATGACGGCTGTAAGCCAGAAACCGGTCCCAGGATGCTTGTTTCCGGTCCAGGGAAGACATGGCTTGGCAGTTCGTGATGGACTGTTCCCATGAGGCACAGGGTCAGACTGATTTGCAAATGGACATGTCTGAACTGGGGTGGCGGAGTGAGCTAAAGAATGATGATGGATTAAACCCAGATCAGTTGACTGGGGGTGAGTGCTTGCAATGTTCAACACTCCGTCCATCATCCCCTTTGGTTTTGCTATGTTCGCCCTAAGTTGGCAGGGTATGCCCAGACGTGGGTCCCTTGCTCACTTTGCCACTGGATGCAAGATAGCCTGGCTGATGACGGCTGTAAGCCAGAAACCGGTCCCAGGATGCTTGTTTCCGGTCCAGGGAAGACATGGCTTGGCAGTTCGGGCTGGACTGTTTCCATGAGGCACAGGGTCAGACTGATTTGCATATGGCCATGTCTGAACTGGGGTGGCGGAGTGAGCTAAAGAATGATGATGGATTAAACCCAGATCAGTTGACTGGGGGTGAGTGCTTGTAATGTTCAACACTCCGTCCATCATCCCCTTTGGTTTTGCTATGTTCGCCCTAGGTTGGCAGGGTATGCCCAGATGGGGGTCCCTTGCTCACTTTGCCACTGGATTCAAGATAGCCTGGCTGTTGACGGCTGTAAGCCAGAAACCGTTCCCAGGATGCTTGTTTCCGGTCCAGGGAAGACATGCTTGGCAGTTCGGGCTGGACTGTTCCCATGAGGCACAGGGTCAGACTGATTTGCATATGGCCATGTCTGAACTGGGGTGGCGGAGTGAGCTAAAGAATGATGATGGATTAAACCCAGATCAGTTGACTGGGGGTGAGTGCTTGCAATGTTCAACACTCCGTGCATCATCCCCTTTGGTTTTGCTATGTTCGCCCTAAGTTGGCAGGGTATGCCCAGAAGTGGGTCCCTTGCTCACTTTGCCACTGGATTCAAGATAGCCTGGCTGATGACGGCTGTAAGCCAGAAACCAGTCCCAGGATGCTTGTTTCCGGTCCAGGGAAGACATGGCTTGGCAGTTCGGGCTGGACTGTTCCCATTAGGCACAGGGTCAGACTGATTTGCATATGGCCATGTCTGAACTGGGGTGGCGGAGTGAGTTAAAGAATGATGATGGATTAAACCCAGATCAGTTGACTGGGGGTGAGTGCTTGCAATGTTCAACACTCCGTCCATCATCCCCTTTGGTTTTGCTATGTTCGCAGATTTATTATCACTATTTTAGAAATGCCACTTTTAGAAGTGGGCATTTCTGTGTGCTGTGTGTCTTTGTGCCTGCCTGATGTGTATTGCCTGTCTGGCTCTCGAGTGACAGGGGCTGGGTGAGTCAGCACTAGGCTGAATAGGCCAATCTACATTTGGAGTGGTGGGAGGAGTAGCACCTGGGACTGAATGGGACTGTGCCTGCCTTCCACAATGCTGGCTCCGCCCCCCTGTGGTGTGTCTGGGGCCAGAGCCTACACTGACAAAGGGGGTGGTGGTGCACCTTTAGAGAAAGGTGTGAGTGCCCTCAGAACTGGTTTGGACTGGGAGCAGAGCCCTGTGGCAGGGGGAGAACAAAGACACTAAGGGGTATAAGTATTGGGGCTGTCACCCCATGAAAAGGTGCTGCTGGGTGCTCATTTGAAGCTTGCGGCCGGCAGGCTGCTGAAGGACTTGCTTGGAACTGAAGAAGGCACTGCATGGGACTGCCAGGAGGAACCGCCTAGGGACTGGACTATTCTGGTGGGCTGAGAGAAGGACTGCCGAACCCTTTTTGTTCTGATGCCCCTGGTGCTGGCCTGCCTGGCTGCTCCATGTCTGCGTGTCCCCCAGCACCCTTCCAGGAGTACTGCAGGGCCCTGAATCTGGGCTGAGGGCGCGCTGGAGTTGATTTGCCTGAACCCAGGTGTGGGCTTATACTGCAGTCAAGCGTATGGGGCATTTTGCCTGCACACCAGAAGCGCGTGAGGGCTGTGTGGGAAGCACCGCCCTAGAGCTTGAGGAGCACTTTGCCACTGATGTGCCCCTCGGCGCTGTGTCACCAACCCGAAGCGCGTGATGGGCACTTTCCATTGGTATTTCCAGAGCCCAAGACGGGGGCTTCAATGTTGCCGTGACAAGAGCTGAGGCCAGAAGGAGGGTGGGAGCCTACCCCGCATTTTTGGTGCCCAGAGAGTGCCGCCGGAGCCGCGAGCATTGCCCAGCAACTGATGGAGGTGGCCCGGAAGTCAGGCAGAGACTTAGCCTGACTGTGGGCAGGGCCAGTGCAGTGAACACAGATTCTGAGAGCAGGACGTGCACGGGGCCGGCCGGCAGGAGAGACGGAGCCTCGTGGGCTCTTCCTGCCTCCAACAGGAAGTCAGGCGGCGCTGACCTGACTGTGGGCGGGGCTCCCTGTAAGGAGAAGGGGGAGCCCCGCATTTTGTCTGCGAGAGAGAGGAGCGGAAGTCAGGCGATGGACGCCTGGTGTTGGGCGGGGCCGACGGAGGCTTTGCTCCGTGCCCGACTGCCTGTATTCCTTTTGGGCTGGGAAGCGGCGGCACCGCGTGGAGGCGGGCAGCCCCCAGGTGAGGCACCAGGGCAAAACCTCGATGGAGGCCCCTGAGAGAAGTCGCTCCACGTGTCTGGCCTGATCACAGCTGCACCGCACGATCGCGGGCAGCTGCCTTCTCCCCACAACGCAATGTGAGGAGACAAGGGTGAGTTGCACCCCACCCCCAGAGCACTTGGAGGATCTTTGGGGGGCATTGTTTCGGCTGCGCCGGCAGCCAGATGGCCAGTTTGGAGGCCTCGTGCTAGAAGGGGCATTTTGGGGGCAGAGGCCTTATTGTGAGCTGGGAAACTCGGGGTGAACCTCGACGGAGGCCCCCGAGCCAGGGTGGAGGAGGAAACCTCCACCAGACTACCACGCAGTCTGGGTAGAGAGCGCAGAGGCGCTGGGACTGCCATTTGGGGGCCAGTGGGCTCCCGGGGACATAGGGGCATCTTGTGAGCAGTGATATTTACGCCCGTGAAGGGCTAATGAGCTGTGTGAACCTTATCACTGTTACTGTGGTGTACTGGGGCTAGTTCAGGATATCTACGACTCATGATTTAAGCATAATGTGTTTATGCCTAATGTGGATGTCTAATGTGGTTTATGCATAAGTGCGAAAACCAGTAGTTGCTGGTTAGTTTATTTTCACTACTTGTGGTGATGAGGGGTTATGCCTAATGTGTGCACTCCGCCAGTGTAATGTACAGCAATACGGTTTATGCCTAAGAGGGGCATGATGTGTTTGGGAATAACGCATTGCTGTCTATGATGTATGCCTAATGTGTTTATGCGGAGTACAATGTTTTACCAGTAGTTACTGGCTGCTTTGCTAACATTGCTTCCTAATGGTTATGACAGTGTCCCGATTGGCCCTGTACTGTATATAATCCCCTGTAAAGTGATACCTAAGTGCCAGATGGCACAGTGTATATATATGTGATTGTGCTCTAATGTGTTTTATGAGTAATACAAAGGCTATTTTTTTATAACCTTGTGTGGAGTTTCTTTTGTGGTGTGCCTAGTGTGTCGCTGCTGTGTGAGTGTGTTGCGCAAACGCTTTACACATTGCCTCTGGGATAAGCATTGACTGCTCGTGCCAAGCTACCAAGGGGGTGAGCAGGGGTTAACTTCAGCATGTAACTCCCTTGCCCTGACTAGAGTGGTGGTTTTTGCCTGGCTTAGGTGCTTGCCCTAGCCAACCAGAAATCCCATTTCTAACAATCAGCCTTCTAATATGACAACTAATATCCCTTCTGTAACCACTTATTCTGGCGTAGCTGTCAGGTTTAGAAGCTCCCCTGTAACAATCCCGACATTCTGGGTATCCAACTTAAGGGTTAAACAGGCTGTACCCTCGATATTTATATTGTCTATGCGAGAGGTACCAGGGGAGGTGGCAGATCCCCTACTCTTCAGGGCCTCTAGGAATTTCTGGGGGGCAGGCGTTTCGCGCACCCCCTGATCTTAGCGGGTGATTTCAATGTCACGTTTGAACCTCTAGGAAGGCACACGCTAACAGTGTATCAATTATATCAATAACAGTGTGACAAAAGCTTGAGTCTTTGCTGGAACATGCGCTTCAGTTTATTCACAATAGCCTTAGCCAACACGTGTTTCGTCGCGCTTACGGTTGTGCGCAGCGACTTCTTCAGGGCTAAGAAACAAACAATAGTACAGAATTGGGAATGAAAGGTATGCAACAATAGCATCCAATGTCAGTTTCCCATTGTGACAGACTAACTTTGAAGGATCGGCTCGTGTTGCCTACTCGAGCCTGTGGAAACCCATGCTGTCTTAAACGTGTCACCTCGGTTGTTTAGTGACAAACTAGTGTATTTTAAGAAAAATTATAACACTCTTAGATAAAATAAACTTGTCCGGAGTTAAGGCATGCTTGTTCCTTGTGAGTCCAGTTGTGACATATGAGCCTAAACAGTCAACAGTGACTTTGCTAAGGTGAATTTAACATAACGACACCCCCTTAATGTTGCCTGGTAATTCTTTTCGGTTGCCTCTGGTAGGTTAAGATTTTTAATCTCTGTCTCTAGGGTGTCAATTTCCTGCAATAGTTTGTTGACCTTTCTTTGTGAGTTTTCAATTAGTATATTCATTAATTTGTTTGAATTTGCAGTCAGTTCCCTCTCCCAAGCTACTAATAAGTCATCTTCAAGGTCGTCATAGGTGGGGATAATTTGCGACCTCAGGCCCCTTGGGATTCTTCCTAGTCTGGTGTATTGTTTCAAAGTGGCCCCATCCCACCATTTCCACAAATAACTTTTTTTCAATCTCTCCAGTCTAATAAATTTGTTCTTAAGGCCTTCGTTAGTCGGTGGGTTTCCACTCTTAGTGGCTAGTTCTATCGTCAGTCCCTTGCCGAGTTTACTGAAGAGTTCCTCGGCTTCCTTGACCCTATTCATCATGTACTAAGTGTGTTTTTAAAGCTATTGCGTCCCGGGCAGCCCCTGTTAATTCAAATGAAACTGCTTGGTAGGTGGTTCTATAGGGTACAAGATATGTGCAGTCTTAACTGTGTGTCTAACATTGGACCATATTGAATCCCATTCGGGACGGAAATACAACCGGATTTAAGGTTGGTTTCCCGGTCAGATTTGGTCACCGTAGCACGATAAACTTGCTTTCACAGGGCTTGTATACTTAGCATAATTTTTCTTTCTTTTTTACCCGTTTCTTTTCCTCTAGGATCTTCAAGCATTGAGTATAGGTATTTTGTTTTTTATTACATACCTTCGGGTACCAGGCAACATTAAGGGGGGTGTCGTTATGTTAAATTCACCTTAGCAAAGTCACTGTTGACTGTTTAGGCTCATATGTCACAACTGGACTCACAAGGAACAAGCATGCCTTAACTCCAGACAAGTTTATTTTATCTAAGAGTGTTATAATTTTTCTTAAAAAACACTAGTTTGTCACTAAACAACGAGGTGACACGTTTAAGACAGCATGGGTTTCCACAGGCTCGAGGAGGCAACACGAGCCGATCCTTCAAAGTTAGTCTGTCACAATGGGAAACTGACATTGGATGCTATTGTTGCATACCTTTCATTCCCAATTCTGTACTATTGTTTGTTTCTTAGCCCTGAAGAGGTCGCTGCGCACAACCGTAAGCGCGACAAAACACGTGTTGGCTAAGGCTGTTGTGAATAAACTGAAGCGCATGTTCCAGCAAAGACTCAAGCTTTTATCACACTGTTATTGATATAATTGATATACTGTTAGCGTGTGCAAGGGACTGTTGTTATGATTGTAGGTACCACTGTAGACAGTGACCACAACCCATTGTGTATGAGCCTTATATCTCCCTGGGGTGAGGTTTCCAACAGGTTTGGAGCCCATTTAGCGACTAGAGAACTCCTCCCATTGAATGACAATCGCCGCCTAAAGTGGCGAAAGGTGATTCTGGATGAAGCCAAGCTCCAGTCTCTTAACCAGGAACTGACAGAGTGTCTAGTAGACATTAGAGCCATCCTTGAAAAAACGGGAGGGAAGGAAGACATAACACACAGACACTCCCGCTTTTTTATCCAGCTGGCTGGGCATTTTAGGGTTTCTTTGCCCCTCCCGAAGTATAACCCTCGGGTATCTCCACAGACTGCATGGTTCAACCAAGACTGTAGGCAGCTAAGATGGCAACTAGCTTTTGCCATTAAATCCCACTCAATCAATTTAGTAAGAGACCTGAGAAGGTCCTATAAAAAAGCACAAGATGGAGCTAAAAGGAAGTGGGATGAGAACAGGTGGAGGCTTATTGGAGATGCCTGTGCCCGTAAAGATTCTAAACTGTTTTGACTTCTAGTGCCTCAGGGGGATGCCAGGAAGCCCATCCATTCAGCCGGTAACATTGCAAACTCGGCTTGGTATGATCACTTTAAGCTGTTGTACACAGGCCCATCGGACATAGATCTAGAAACATTTCAGTCAGACCACCCATCGATTTATTCTAAGGAGCTCTTTACCAGCTGTGAAATCCAGGCCTCTATTAAATCAATTGCTCAAGCTAAGGCCCCCGGCCCCGATGGTATCCCTTGCGATTTGTTTTTGTATGATACAGACAACTAGGCAACATATATTCTGATTCTGTCCAATGCTATTGCAGGGGGCACACCAGTTCGTCCTATCATTATCAAGTTGGCTCATATAGGCCATTTGGGTGAGACCCTCACCAAGATAAGGATTAGAGAAGTTTTTTGGTGGCCTTATATGAATTCAGAGATTTCCAACTTTGCTAAAAACTGTGTCGCTTGTTGAAATTCCAATAAAACTTTGATCACTGCAAAAACTACAGTAACTTTTTCTAAGTTTCCCAATAGACCGTGGAGTAAACTTGCTTTGGATATTTTGGGCCCTTATGAAACTTTTTCTAGGGGAAAGATTTGTGCATTTGTTCTTATAGATTATTTTTCCTGATGGGCAGAACTTAAATGGGTATCCCATCCTACCACAGAGAATACCATCCAGTTTCTGCAAAAGTCCTTTTACAAAGAGGGTTTACCATGCAGCATTGTATCTGATAATGGCAAACCATATGTTTCTCAAATATTTCAGGACTTTCTTAAAGCTAAGTGTATCACACATCTGAAAACTGCTTTGTATTCCCTGAACATTAATGGCCTTGTTGAGAGTTTCAATAGGGTGGTGGTTGAGACTGTACAAGCTGCCCTAGCACATAAAATTGATGTTAAGAAACTAGTCATTGAGAAAATGTGGGTTTATCATTCATCACCTATTCTCACCACCGTTTTTTCACCATTTGCCATGCTCAAGGGGCGGATCCCAAGAACGTTGTTGGTTTTCATATGAATTAAAAGAGATTTACCCAGTCTAAATGTTTCTGTAATGTATGAGTCAGCCACAGTAAATGTTCAAATGAAAAGAAAGGAGTTATCCTGTGGGAAAGATAAAAGGAGGCCAAAGGGAAACATGAGTATTCAGAGTGTGAATTGTGTAAAAATAAAACGTCCCTCCCTTTTCAAAAAAGGTAATTCTACATTTTTCAAAATATTCAAAGTTGTCCAAATGGGCAAATCTTCTGCAAAACTTGATAACGGTTCTTGGTGGAGTTTAAACAGGTTAGCTAAGGTTTGTGATAAATTGTGGTCTTGCGATGATAAACTTCGAAATGAAGAGCATGTTGTGTCAAATGGTAACGGCATGTTGAATGATACTGTGGTGGTGGACCTAGGTTCATAATTTGTTTCTTTTCCAGAATCTAGCAAGACCCTTTCTTGTGGAAACATAGCTGAAGAATCATGTGAGTTATCTCTTTCATCATTTGGTCAAGAAAGGGTGGAAGGAGATAATTCTAGTGCCACATCTCCAGGTATAAGTAATTTAGATATTGGTTACACACCTACTGTGAGTGATGACTCTTGTCCAACGGTCGAAGAGGTAATTGACTCAAAATTTCAGTGTTATTATAAAGGTGGAAAAATGTACTCTGTGCCAGAGAACTCTGCTTCTATGTCCAGGCAGGAGTGTGAATCGTTGTCTAGTCAGGAACAATTTACTGATTTCTTAATCAGACCTAAAAGGAATGTTTCTCGTCCTAAGAAGCTTGATGATTTTGTGTTAGCTTAAGTCCATATTTATGTTCTATTGTTGGCGGGTCATTCTCTTGTGATTTGTACCTTGAAATTATTTTCCTGTTATTCTTTTCTTTGTGTTCTCATGTTTCTGTTTTATTATCTAGTTGCTATCCTGATATTAAACTTGAAAGTATTTAGAATATGTAACTGTACAGTTATTTCATATACACCTTTCATGGGTCATGTGCTAATGCATTTTCTTGTTTCCTGTATACCATTCTAAAGGAGGAAGATGTGTAGTAATGTGCATTTCTTATACTGCATATGTCTGTACATGTGTTTATTGGCTTGCGCTGTACACAAGATATTCTTGTGCCAGCTAGTGCCATTTTGATGAATTTGAGAATGTTCTATCTCTGGCAGTTGGTTATTGGTTGTTTACCCTCTACAAGGGTAAACAACCCTTGCTCCGCTGCTGGGGACTGTTCGCTGTATAAAACAACTATGTTAGTAAAATTGCCTCTCCTCGTTACATCAGACTGGTACCAGATGAGCCCCTGCCAAAGGAAGCTGAATAGAAGATGGATCCTACAGTTTAGCTGCCTGGAGGAGTGAATGCGCTCTGCAGGAGTGACTAGACACCTACAACACGCAACATGTTTTGTGGGCTAGAGAATGACAGCATGCGTGAAGTTATGGTAAGCCACATTTGTTCCTGAATACGCAGTGTACCATTTGGTCACCCCTTTCAGTATATGTGGCCTTCTTGTCCCCCCTCATCTTCTCGCCTGAAGGTGTATCAGCAAGTTAGTCAAGTATGGAAGGTTTCTGGTCCTCACATGACATGTAGATCAGCACAATGCTATTATAGAAACCATGAACTAAAACTTGACTGTGACCGCTCATGAGTTTTCCTTTGCCACATTTCATGAGAGCGGGGAGGGAATGTGAGCGTGTTGGGTTTGTAGGACTGTTTAGGTAGCCACAGCTGGAAGCGCACCATCCCACCAAAACCAGAGACAGAAGTTTTGAAAGAAAAAAACTTGTATCTTATGACAAGGACACATTGGAAACCAACATGGAATCCATGTCCCATAATACGTTTTCACAGGTACTTGTGTTCCAGTGACCAACACTTTAGGAAGGTTCCACATAATAAGTGCTCTTTTTTTGAATGTCAATGGGCAATGGTCTATTAATAGTGTAAACCCTTGGTTAAATCAATAAGCAGTGGCTTATTGATTATGAAGACCCCTTGTCAAAGCAAATAAGGAGAGGACTATTTAATGTGTAAAACCTATATTACATTGCTTGCTGTTTTACTAAGTTCATTTACATTTTTATGTGCAGTATTTAACTATAGCCAGGGACGCAAACCCCAATCTTGCTCTCCTGGATGTTCTTGATGACCTTCACCTTGTAGCCAATGATATATCCACTTGGTCTCTGATTTTACTCGACCTGTCTGCAGCATTTGATACACTGGATCTTACCATCTTTATAAGTCAGCTTCATATTGTAGGAAATCAGCAGCGGGCGGTGCCACCGCGCTAACCTGCACGGCTGCTGCTGGTAGAGATCCAGTAGTCTGTTTAAAACTGGTTTACCTCTTTGTCTTTAGACGCGAGTCATAAAGTAATGCGAGGACACTCTTATTCTTTGTCATGTAACATTGCATCTGGAGTTCCCCAGGGGAATATATGGCGTTACAACGCATGCTTTTACTACGCAGTTTTTACAACGCAGCTACCATTACATCGCAAGTTTTTACAACGCATGCAATTACAACACATGTACATAGGGATAAATTGAAACTACCATTACAACACAGACTAGTACAACGCATGTTTTTACTACGCAAAATGGATAGTAATTAAAAAAATTATACCCCTTTTTTAGGTCTCACGCCTAGCGTTGCAGTGCGTAGCACTGCTCGCACAGCGCGAGACCTTTAGAAAGGGCTTCTGAAAGCTACCCACACGCTCGTGCTTGTGGTTTTGCTTTGGGAAGCCCACATTGGCTGGAGCGTGCGTTTTTTTTACCGAGACGGCACGCGATTGGGCAAAGGTGGGCGCATGTCCCGCCTCTGCTCCTCCCATTCCCGACGGTGGCCAGAACGCGCAGCAGCGCGCGTTCTTCTCGCTGCCGCGCTCTCTCCCCCCGCTCCTCTGTGGTGCGCGCGCACCACTGTTTATTATTATTTTTTTTTACCGCGCGGCCGCCATTTCAGGGTCTGTCTCTCCGCTCGCTTGATGGTGTGAGTTGTTTTTAAGGCAGGTGGCGGTTCAGCAATAAGTGGGGTCAGGGACACGTGAGTTGGGGGCGGGGGGGTGGAGGAGTCCATGGCAGAGCTGTGACAGATGGTTGTCTGCGGGTCAGTAGGGTTGCCTCAGTGCCGGGGCTCCCCCTTGTTATGTTAGTTGCTTTCTTTAAAGCAGAGAGGTGTGTGTATATAGCTTTACCACAAGGCAGCATGAGCAAGCGGAGAATGGCTTGAAAACATGAGGCGGTGCACCCTATCACTTCCAGCCTCTGTCAGCATGTTGCTGGGGGACCGAGTACACCGCCTGCACTCCCAGGTGAAACATTTACACCCTTGCTTGTGTGTGAGCGCCTGAACAGCACTGTGCTGCCACAAGGCACTGTGACCAAGCAGACAATGGAGTTGTACTACTTTGAGAGAGTTCGGGATGACTTTAGAATTTATTTATGAGCGCTTTTCACAAGCGCAACTGTTTATCGTAAAGTCGCTTTTCACGACCGCTACTGTGTGCCCCGCCCTCTGTTTGTGCATGCCGCACTGTACCTTTCCTCCCTCCTCTTGTACTATGCATCCCTTCTGCCAATTACCAGCCCCCGCCATTTGCTCTGCCATGACAGTGCCCGTTCAGTGTGTGCGCGTCAAAGCGAAGGGCACAGGAGAATCAGCCGTGACGCACCTGCCCTCTCTTGTTCAGTGAGTGGGTTGTGGCCATAGTGGTTCCACTAAACAGCCCCTCCCGTTGGCTCCGTTATTGCAGCCCCGGTTCCCTGTGTGTGCTCGGTCAAGTAGGTGTTACTGAGCAGTTTCCACTTGTTTGCCCAAACTCATCAGTTTCAAGTTGAATATACACATTCCTCATACCCCGTGGACTCACAAGTCCAAGATGCAAGATGTCCATTAAATTAATTAAGTTTCTCTAATTGCAACTGATTGGCACATGCAGTGGTAGTGCGGTGAACTTCAGGCAAGCAGAGAGGCAATATTAATATAGATGTTTTTTTCTGCTCGTGTCACGGCGCAAGGTATTAAACGGCTATAACGTCCATGTACGAGGTCAGGACACGGAGTCACTGTAGGTGATGTACAGCTGCCTGTTTATTATCTCCATTTTTGGGGCAAGTTAACATCAAAGTGGACAGCTTCTTGACACGAGGTTTGTTCTGAATGGACAGATGACGCGTTTCTCCCTTAAGTGATGAAGTCACTTTGCGGCAATTTACACAGCTTTATTAGTTGCTCTGATAGACTGATTCATTTTTACCATGCACAAGTGACCTCTGAGTGCCTGCCAATGGTGGTTTAGGGATCATAATGACTCGTTCAGAAGGGGTAAAGGTTCGAATCCCTGCGATCCACTCTGTTTATCAATAGCTTTGATTGCAACAATTTGACTACCAGGCATTGGCACCTCTTGCAAGCTCTTACTGACCTGTGGCTGTTCACAGATTCAGCTGTGGGCAGAATCATATACGTCAATACACCAAAATGGCAGGGGTAGCGGAAGTGACATCACACATCCTTTTGCCTTAATGACATCACATTAGGGAACACATATGACTGCTTCTGACTCCAAGGCATGGTGATTAGTGGCATGGCACTGCTATGGATCTCATGGTCCACCAAGCTAATTCAACACCATGTATAGGGAAACAGTGGCTTGGCACTCTCCAGCTGTGATAATTGAGAACACGCAAGATGGTGAAGGGAAAAAAAACACAGCCTACTCTTTCAAGGATCTTTTTTCTTTGTTCATGCAGTACGCAATGCAGGGAATGGCCGTGCAACCCATCTCTGTGTGGGTGTGCAACTCTGATCATGCCTCTGTCCACAATCCTTCGCCCATGTATTCCATCACCCAGACTGCTCACGCTAGTGCCTATTCCAATATGGGCTCTTGGCCAGAATTTCCCTGACGCACAGTTAGAAGCGTCTTTAAATGGATTAGAGGTGCTGTGTATTGGGTCATTAGCCGTCATTTCCTGTAGCCCAGCTTTTGCTGTCCTCTGAGTCTTATCTCTGACGAGGTCGGGCACCCCTTGTTTTGATTAGTTACGGATCTCATCGCGAGATTTGGTCCATTTGAAAACGAGTAAGCGAAAAACTCCCGGCGTACTGCTTTCCGGCGTACTGCTTCCCGTTGTACTGCTTCCCGTTGCAGCTGTAGGAAACGAGAGTTACAGATAGACGGTAAGAAGGCACAGCAATCGGTATAATAGAATTTAAATGGGTAAACCTTCTCCTTACGATGATGGTATAGTAATTGAACCTCCTTTTCTCAGAATAGACACAAGACCTTGAAACGCGGCTACGAGTGATAGAACCTACTACGAAGCCCAATTAGCAATAGCAGCAGGTAGGAACTTTATTCTTTTGTTGTGGAATGGTAAACTCAGAGCTCTTTGAAGGAAACACATTTGACTAGTGACTGTTGACTAGTATTCGTGTATTACACTGTCCTTAGGTTTCGGAATATTCTGGTGAGCCAGGAAGCACTCTGGGGCCGATTCCGATCTCGGTCGGAGGCGCACCCAATACCATTCGGTCGGGAAAAAAGCCATGCGAAAGCCTGTTTTCCGACCGATCCGTACAGCACACCGAACGAGCAAGTACGATGCACACAACAGCAAAAAATCCGGCCGAGCCGTACTCACCCAAACCAGGTCCTGTTCTCCGACCGAGGCGAATCCGGAAACGCCGAATCGAGTCGCACGGAAGGAAAAATGCAGCCCCGTCCGGCCGGACAAGTACGATGCGCTTCCCGTATGCGCCGAACCCGTCGCTACGCATGGCACGTTAAAGCATCCGGGAGAGGCGCACATAAGCTCCGATTCGCGCCACAACACGATCCACGGCTACGAGACGAACACGGCACCGACGAGGACGACGCGAAGCGACGAGGACGAGGCGAAGCGACGAGGACGACGCGAAGCAACGAGAAGGACGAACGACACGAACCAACCATGAATCCCTTCGTCCCGATCATACTAATATTCTACATCTACTACCGGAACAGGCACGGACGCGTACGGTGCAGAAGGTAAGCCAGACACCAACCACAAAACACATACAACACGTACACGACACATCACACACATACACGGGGATGCTGAATATACTTACACCAGCAACAGCAGCACCATAGGGGCGGGATGCCCATCACCAATGCCACATATGCACACAGGGGCCTGAATGCGCACCACCACCCCTACCCAGGGGGGCAGGATGCCTACCACTACTACCACCCTTAGCCAGGGGGCTGGATGCCTACCACTACTACCACCCTCACCCAGGGGGGCTGGATGCCTACCACTACTACCACCCTCACCCAGGGGGGCTGGATGCCTACCACCACTACCACCCTCACCCAGGGGGGCTGGATGCCTACCACTACTACCACCCTCACCCAGGGGGGCTGGATGCCTACCACTACTACCACCCTCACCCAGGGGGCTGGATGCCTACCACCACCCTTAGCCCGGGGGCTGGATGCCTAACACTACTACCACCCTCACCCAGGGGGGCTGGATGCCTACCACTACTACCACCCACACCCAGGGGGGCTGGATGCCTACCACTACTACCACCCACACCCAGGGGGGCAGGATGCCTACCACTACTACCACCCACACCCAGGGGGGCTGGATGCCTACCACTACTACCACCCTCACCCAGGGGGGCTGGATGCCTACCACTACCACCCTCACCCAGGGGGGCTGGATGCCTACCACCACTACCACCCTCACCCAGGGGGGCTGGATGCCTACCACTACTACCACCCTTAGCCAGGGGGCTGGATGCCTACCACTACTACCACCCTTAGCCAGGGGGGCTGGATGCCTACCACTACTACCACCCTTAGCCAGGGGGGCTGGATGCCTACCACTACTACCACCCACACCCAGGGGGGCTGGATGCCTACCACTACTACCACCCTCACCCAGGGGGGCTGGATGCCTACCACTACTACCACCCTTAGCCAGGGGGGCTGGATGCCTACCACTACTACCACCCTTAGCCAGGGGGCTGGATGCCTACCACTACTACCACCCTTAGCCAGGGGGGCAGGATGCCTACCACTACTACCACCCACACCCAGGGGGCTGGATGCCTACCACTACTACCACCCTCACCCAGGGGGTGGATGCCTACCACTACTACCACCCTTAGCCAGGGGGCTGGATGCCTACCACTACTACCACCCTTAGCCAGGGGGGCTGGATGCCTACCACTACTACCACCCTTAGCCAGGGGGCAGGATGCCTACCACTACTACCACCCACACCCAGGGGGCTGGATGCCTACCACTACTACCACCCTCACCCAGGGGGGCTGGATGCCTACCACTACTACCACCCTTAGCCAGGGGGGCTGGATGCCTACCACTACTACCACCCCCACTCATAAGATGGACAATGCATGACACAACAAGCACACCACAACCTAGGGAATGCAAGATAAAGACATCCCCCCACCACCATGACAAGCGTGTGTAGGCTGTGTCAAATGCCTACAACACCGAACATGACTTTGAACATACAATGTGACCCCCTAGCACATGTGCCACACATATATGTGTGTGGCACCCACAATGCAAGCAGCCCATGACCATTGTGGCAATGGGGCCTAAACCCCCATCATCACAGTGACCAAAAGGCAAGTGTGGGGTCCATAGCCGAAGCACATTCTGACCATTGTGGCAATGGGGTCTAAACCCACATCATCACAGTGACCAAAAGGCAAGTGTGGGGTCCATAGCTGAAGCACATTTTGACCATTGTGGCAATGGGGTCTAAACCCCCATCATCACAGTGACCAAAAGGCAAGTGTGGGGTCCATAGCCGAAGCACATTCTGACCATTGTGGCAATGGGGTCTAAACCCCCATCATCACAGTGACCAAAAGGCAAGTGTGGGGTCCATAGCTGCAGCACATTTTGACCATTGTGGCAATGGGGTCTAAACCCCCATCATCACAGTGACCAAAAGGCAAGTGTGGGGTCCATAGCTGAAGCACATTTTGACCATTGTGGCAATGGGGTCTAAACCCCCATCATCACAGTGACCAAAAGGCAAGTGTGGGGTCCATAGCCGAAGCACATTATGACCATTGTGGCAATGGGGTCTAAACCCCCATCATCACAGTGACCAAAAGGCAAGTGTGGGGTCCATAGCTGCAGCACATTTTGACCATTGTGGCAATGGGGTCTAAACCCCCATCATCACAGTGACCAAAAGGCAAGTGTGGGGTCCATAGCCGAAACACATTCTGACCATTGTGGCAATGGGGTCTAAACCCCCATCATCACAGTGACCAAAAGGCAAGTGTGGGGTCCATAGCTGAAGCACATTATGACCATTGTGGCAATGGGGTCTAAACCCCCATCATCACAGTGACCAAAAGGCAAGTGTGGGGTCCATAGCCGAAGCACATTCTGACCATTGTGGCAATGGGGTCTAAACCCCCATCATCACAGTGACCAAAAGGCAAGTGTGGGGTCCATAGCTGCAGCACATTTTGACCATTGTGGCAATGGGGTCTAAACCCCCATCATCACAGTGACCAAAAGGCAAGTGTGGGGTCCATAGCCGAAGCACATTCTGACCATTGTGGCAATGGGGTCTAAACCCCCATCATCACAGTGACCAAAAGGCAAGTGTGGGGTCCATAGCCGAAGCACATTCTGACCATTGTGGCAATGGGGTCTAAACCCCCATCATCACAGTGACCAAAAGGCAAGTGTGGGGTCCATAGCTGAAGCACATTTTGACCATTGTGGCAATGGGGTCTAAACCCCCATCATCACAGTGACCAAAAGGCAAGTGTGGGGTCCATAGCCGAAGCACATTTTGACCATTGTGGCAATGGGGTCTACACCCTCATCATCACAGTGACCAAAAGGTAATTGTTGACAAAGAAAGAGCTGCAACTGCCAAACTGCATGGATCATTCCTGGTCACAGAACCAAAAACTAATCTGTGGCAAAGTAGTGTATGTGTCCCATTGCAACATAAATTGGGGGAGCCAAATACTGCAGTGCAAATGAAACATTCCTTTGGCCATGTGCAGACAAACAACACCCATGTGTGCTGAGACCGTCAACAGTCATCAATGACACAATGACAGAAGTGACCATCAGAATGCAGAACCACATATTTGCACCAATGGGCACACAAATGCAGATATCCTGTGGAGACAGCAGATGTGAGGTGAACAGATACCATACCATGGCAGCAATGGGACACACAAACCATGATCACTGTGCTGACCGATGACCTAGGAGTCCCAGGGACAGCAGGGGAAACACACCAAACAACATACAGCCAATGGCACACCCAAGATATGCCAATGCAGTGGTGCAGATGCACAAACACAAACAGGCAGACCAACACTGTCATCATACACAGCAGGTGAGGGGTGGGGGTGCCAGTGTCCCCAGGCAACCACACAACACATGAGGAGAGCTGAATACCAATCATACAGATGTGCATACACTGCCACACTAAGGTAACTCATGGATCCAAATCCCCTATGTGGGCAAGCAGGCATTGTCAGATGAGAGGGAGCACAAAACACACATGTCACACAGGCACGTAGGAACAACAACTGACACAGCAAGACACAGACGCACCACCCCCAGGGCCCCCACAATGTGGTGACCCTGGGCTGAATAAAAATCCCACTGTGATGACAAAGCTAAATGTCGTTCACACTGTGAACCACAGTCAGGTGTCCTGAGCAACAAACTACCATCACACCTACACAAGCACAAATCAATCAGCATGGCCAGTAAGCCAAGGCCAACATGGAGGCAGGGGACTAGCTGGGCAACAACTCCCATCTGCACACACTCAAGACCACACCCCTCGACCTCTAACAATGTGCAGCAGTGAAGTACACATGCACTGGTGACATTGCACATGCACCCATGACTATTCCAGGGTGGTGGGTGGGAACCAAGGTGCAGAAACACATCACACATGGCCACTCAACAAGACTCCTGAATGTCTGACACACTGCACACTACGCTGTACATGGACATGACGGCGATACCACACCAACCAATGGGATCCCAGCCACAGTCACACACCAATGAAGAAGCCAAGGTCACCCACAAAGAACACACATAGACAACAACCAACATTGCAGCCCGGACCCTGAGGAGTGCCAGCAGTCACACACACAACGTGTCACAATCACTGAAAGACAACACGAACTGAAAATCACATGACAGGGGCAAACAACAAGTGCCAAGGGGAAACCTGACTGTGACCCATCTGCGTCTGCACACAAACTCAGCCCTGACAGCAAACACACCTATGGGTGACACCCTGATGACCAGTAATGTGCCATGCACCCACATCACAGAGAACACAGGGAGAAGACTTTGGGGGAACATAGCTCAAGTCAGCAAGCATCACAAACAGGTACAACACTAGGGATCACAGCATGCGCAGATAAATGGAAGTGAACACACAGACATGCACATACAACACACACCTTGGGCGCAGGCAATGTCACACGTGTACACACTGCCATGAGGGGACTCCACTCCTGTGTGAGGAAAGCTGTGCTATATGTTGCCTCAGTAGGGCCCCATCATGTCAGCTGAGCACTTGGTCACACAATCAACAATTAGCACCAAATGAGGGCTCCCATCACATCAGCCTGGTCATGGATGTGCCAACGGAATCATCAGCACAGATCCAACACACTTGTATAGCAATGTTGCACTGACTACACGGATGAGTCCTTCCCCATTGATGCCCAAACCTGCATGTCCACTGGAGATGGCAACACGGTCAGGGAAGTAGACAAATGCAACGATGGCAGGCACAACAGATGTGCAGGGGTGGAAGCCACAGATATGAAATTGCTAATGTAAGTAGGAAACCCATTGCCAAATACTGAACACATGACACCCTCAGATGCTGCTATTGATGATATGGATACACCACATGATAGGACACATTCCCCCTGGACCACATGGGTTCCTGCACAGTAACACTTCATAATCATGAGACCAGATATCACCATCACTGCAGCAAGGGCATGGTTAGCAGCACCAACAACATGTACATCTGAAGCATGAGCACTAGAGAAAAGAAAGTTGCTTTATTCAGCATATGTGTTGATTGAAAACGACGTCCAGAAAAAATAGAGCAAAGGCCAATGGCCAGTCCATTGTCAAAGTTCAAACAGGGTGACACTGGCAGATGTCACCCTACGCATGCCTGCACAAAACCAGGGACAATCCACTAGGAGGGGCAACCGGGGGGCAGGCCAGGCACCGCAGGGACAGGATCAGGGCTCACCAGGGGGAGTCAGGGAAGGGGTGGTGGGTGCTGGCGAGCCACTGACAACTGCAGTGGAGGTGTCTGACATGGTGTGTGCCGGCACAACTGGGGGGCATGACTCAGATGTCGTGGGTGCCGGCACAACTGCAGTGGACCCTGCAGATGGAGTGGACAGGTCCGCCACTGCAGTGCCCAAGTCAGACAGGGCGGTAGTGGACTCCACTGCAGTGCCTACCTCCAGGGGAGGAGAATGGGGAACAGGCAAGGTGGGTTGGACAGAGGGGAGGACACCCTCACCACATCAGTGGCACAGACAAGCGCAGCGGGGGTGTGGTGCTGGGAGAGCAAGTGGCAGGGGAGAAGGCCTGATCCTCTTGGGGATGGTATATCTGTGGGTGGGGGAACCTGGGGCAGGGTGTGGTGGGGGCACCTGTGCAGTGGGGGCCTGAGGGATGGAGGACGGAGACCTTGTGCCTGAGCTGCAGGGCGGTGGCGGGGTCTTGCTCTTAGGACTCCGGGGGGACTTGCGGGTGGGGGCCTCAGTCCGTCTGCGCCTGGGGGAGGGTGTCCGGGGGCGAGGGGCACTCTGCTCCGTGTGGGTGGGCTTCCTCTTCCCCCGGGATGCTGGAGCAGCTTCATCGGTGGGGAAGAGGCCGAGGTCACAGAGGAAGAGCTGCTGTGACTTTGGGGTTGCAGGTGAGGCAAGGGAGGGTGCTTTGGAGGGAGAGGGAACTGAGGACTGCGCAGTGCATGTGGATGCGTGTGTGTGTTCCAGGGCCCCATCCCCTGTGAGTCTGGCTTCAGTCCCCTGAATGTGCGTGCGTGTGCGTTTTGTCATTGGCGTGTGTGTCAGTGTGCTGGATGTGTGTGTGCTG
This sequence comes from Calotriton arnoldi, assembly GCA_963921515.1. Lineage (NCBI taxonomy): Eukaryota > Metazoa > Chordata > Amphibia > Caudata > Salamandridae > Calotriton > Calotriton arnoldi. The sequence goes on from CAWUFW010004099.1 coordinate 1,550,152, forward strand.
GTGTGTGCCTGTGCCGGTGTGTGTGTGCTTGGGACGGGTAAGGTGCTGGGGAGTGTGGATGGAGCAGAGGCAGGAGGGGTGAGGGACCGTTTGAGGAGGGACACTGCTGCCGTCAGGGAGGAGTCCATGGACCTATTGCCCCTCTGTAGGTCAGACATGCCCGATGAGATGCCCTCCATGAACGACACCAGCTGAGTCAACAGCGCGGTGTGCGCATGGAGGACACTCAGCATGGCTGTCTGCCCTACATGGAGCTGGCGAAGGAGGTACACAGACTCCTCACTCAGGGCAGCAGGGGTCACAGGGGCAGGGGGTGCGGTGCCTGGCCCAAAGGAAACACGCTCCCGGACATGGGAGCCTCCACGGACCTGGGGAATGGGAGCCGATGGGAGGGCAGTGGTGGTGCTGGTGGTGGCGGGGACAGCAACACTAGCTGGGGTGTGGTGGCTGCTGACACCCGCCTCCACAAGGGAGTCATCCTCCGAGTTGCTCTGGTCCTCAGCTGAGGTGGATGCTGCTGAGGACTCCTCGGTGTGGCTCCCCTCGCCCTCCGTGCCACTGGGTCCCTCCGACCACTCCTCGGCTGCTGACCCAGTCTGGCTCTCTGGCTCCTCCTGGTCCGTGGAGCTGTCCCCTTCCGTGGCCGTGGATGTATCTGCAAACAATGGGGATACAGACAGACATCAGTCACCTGCACATAACGCACACACCACTGTGAGCACAGCACATCACAGAGCAAGCCCTGGCATCATCAGTTGTACATTGCTAAAAGTGCCCTAATTGAACAGGAGAAGTCAATTGTCAGTCCGATGCCAAGCATGGCACTCACATCCCACATGGCCTTGCACCCATCTGTCTGGTGTCTGTTGGATTGCAACACCCCAGTGTTGACACATGCACCAAGTACACAGTAGTTGGACAGTGCAGAGGACACGGTGTGGCATGTGGACATGCACACATCACAGCTCTTGCCACTGAGTCAGTACAGGTTTCCGGATGAAAGGGATGCCCAGAGTCAAATAGGAAATGCATGTGATGCATACCAGCGACAGACACCATGATGCACCCATGTCCTGATAGCCAGCGCCACTATGGTGTGCATGTAGCACATGTCACTCCCCTGCAGGCTCACCAATCAGTAGACACATGCCATGGCGGAGGCATGACTGCAAAGTCATACATCACTGTCTCAGTGATGTATGACTTTGCAGCCAGATTCAACAACACTCTGCACTGTGTCACAATAGTAGGTCATGGGGAATACAAGTCCTGGAGCTGCACAAGTGCACATGTACATCCCCCCACAACACATCCTCTTAACCCTCATCTGTCCAGGTCATACCTATTGGACATATGGTAGACCTGTGACACTACCCTCTGAACCTGAGCCCCTCACACTCTGCTGTGCATGGGGAACAGCTGCCTGAACTTCACATTCACATGCCCCAGTCTGCATGGGCAGCTGATCAGACACCTATGTGTCACACAAGTATCGTCTCCTATGGTCACATCTCCAGTGGCATGCTGAGCCCCTACCAAGAAACTCCACAGCAGTCCTGGCGACTAATCCACAGCACACTGACACAGAGGCAGACACCTGAGGGGTCAAATCACTGCGCACAATGTGTCAGCTGATACACGGGAGTGGGAGTACAGAGTGTATTGTATGGCCTGGAGTAGGCATGACTGTCCAGCCCCACATGAATGAGGGATGAGCCCTGGACTGTAGGCAGCTGGCTAAGTATGTGTGACACACGTCATATACATACTCCTGGGGCCCAAACATTGTTCCCACCCGCAGCATGGGTGTGTGCCAGATACCCCAGCCACATGTGGTGGATCAGCTCAGCAATTGGACCACAGATCAAAGTAACACGCTGAATACATGTCAGAATACAGGCATTGTGTAAGCAATGGACCCACCCATGATGCCCACCACAGAGTCAGGGAAACAGATGCTGTCTCCCACCTTGAGTCAAGCAAACTGCAAGGACACAGTCCTAAGTGACAGAATTCCCTGCATGTAAGGGCCACACCTGGGTATCAGATGAGGAGTGGGCAGTGCACAATAGAGGGACATGGCTCCTGGACAACATGACCGCTGTACTGTGGCAGTTTAACCAGGCCCGAGGAGGGCACATAGCATGTTAGACAGAGTACACAGTGCAGTCTTTGACTCACCCCCTCCTTGCTGCTCTCTGGCCTTCAGCTGCCCATCCAGGTCTGGAAAGACCACCGCCAGGATCCTGAGCATGTGGGGGGTCAGGGTCCGTGTTCCGCCCCTCCTGCGAGGAGGCGACAGCTTCAGCTGGACCCGTGCAATCCTCCGGGTCCAGCCCCGAAGGTCCTGCCACCTCTTTTGGCAGTTGCGGATCCGGCGCTTGTAGACCCCCACGGACCGGACAGCCCGGACGATGTCCTTCCATATCTCCTGCTTCCGATGGGCAGAAGCCTGTCAGGATGACAAAGTGATAAGGCCATTACTACACATGCAACATATCCGTGCATGACACAGTTGCATATACATGTCGCAATCACAGGGGCACATGGTGTACACAGGCAGTGCACGGCTGCCCATGGACAGTTTTCCAGAAGTCACTACATGGTATCATTGCATGGGGAGTAAAACCCTGTTCAGAAGCACTGTCACTGCACCATACCTGTCCAGTGCAAGTCACTACACACTATGGGGGGTGACAACTACTCAGTGAGCCTGCTAGCCAGTGGCGTGCAGACTCTCAGCCTTGCTAGTCAGACAAAATGCACATTCAGAAAGGCAGTGCACAGGACACTCACCTGCTCCCCTGGTGTCCCATACAGCTTGCTGTACTGTGGAAGTAGGCTGTCCAGCAGGGCCTGGTTCTCCTCAAGGCTGAAGGCTGGGGCTCTCTCCACAGTACGTGCCATTGCAGGGTCCAGAGGGGCAGAGACAGCAGCAGTGCAGTGGCAGATGTCGTCCTGGAGCATGTAGTGCAGGCAAGTGGGCTCTCAGGGGAACAGCCAGCAATATATATGTGCTGGAGAGGCAGATCCTGTCCCTTGTGTCCAAAGTGATAGGTCCAAGTCGTTTGCATCTTCTGAATCTGGCCAATCCATGGAATAGCAGCACCAAAACACGCCCACAGCATCCTTCAAATCTTCCACTTCATGACATACATGATTTTGCAACATTGTTGTGGGTGACCAACTGAATTCCCAGCAACCGACTCGTTCGAAATTCGAAAACGCGTCCGTTGCCAGGCAAGCCCATTGTCAATGGGTGCGCACCGATCGGTCCATTGCGGTTCAACGCGCACAGGGGTACAACGCGTACCCGCACACATTGAAGGCAATGGGCCGGCCGGAGGCACCGATCGGTCCATTGCGGTTCAACGCGCACAGGGGTACAACGCGTACCCGCACACATTGAAGGCAATGGGCCGGCCGGAGGCACCGATCGGTCCATTGCGGTTCAACGCGCACAGGGGTACAACGCGTACCCGCACACATTGAAGGCAATGGGCCGGCCGGAGGCACCGATCGGTCCATTGCGGTACAATGCGCACAGGGGTACAACGCGTACCCGCACACATTGAAGGCAATGGGCCGGCCGGAGGCACCGATCGGTCCATTGCGGTTCAACGCGCACAGGGGTACAACGCGTACCCGCACACATTGAAGGCAATGGGCCGGCCGGAGGCACCGATCGGTCCATTGCGGTTCAACGCGCACAGGGGTACAACGCGTACCCGCACACATTGAAGGCAATGGGCCGGCCGGAGGCACCAATAGGTCCATTGCGGTACAACGCGCACAGGGGTACAACGCGTACCCGCACACATTGAAGGCAATGGGCCGGCCGGAGGCACCGATCGGTCCATTGCGGTACAACACGCACAGGGGTACAACGCGTACCCGCACACATTGAAGGCAATGGGCCGGCCGGAGGCACCGATCGGTCCATTGCGGTTCAACGCGCACAGGGGTACAACGCGTACCCGCACACATTGAAGGCAATGGGCCGGCCGGAGGCACCGATCGGTCCATTGCGGTTCAACGCGCACAGGGGTACAACGCGTACCCGCACACATTGAAGGCAATGGGCCGGCCGGAGGCACCGATCGGTCCATTGCGGTTCAACGCGCACAGGGGTACAACGCGTACCCGCACACATTGAAGGCAATGGGCCGGCCGGAGGCACCGATCGGTCCATTGCGGTACAACGCATCACTGTACATGTGACTGGCATAGGTCAGCATGCCTGTCTCAGATGGACATATGCCAGCCATAGATAGCTCCCAGGGAGTGAGGGGCACACCTACATCACGACAGCCTGTCCAAACCTTATCATAAGGCATGTAAGGCTGCATTTCCTATTGTGTGTATGTTGGTGTACATGTTGTCCTGTGGGTGTCACCTGTGGGCAGCCACCCCCAGGCTGTGCACGTGTTCATGGGGACAGGATCCTGGGTGTTACGTGTACGTGACCACTGTGATGTGCAACTGTTCATATCTGTGCATGTGTCATGGTCACATTTCACAGTGGTGTTTGTGTATGTCATGTCACATACCCCGTGAGTCCCATGTGGGACGGTATGTTTGAGCCAGGGTGTCCCAGTGGCACAATAGTGATGGCCCTCCACAGTCTTTGTGCATGTAGTGTTTACAATGTCTCTGATTTCATGTGCACAATGGGAGACAGTCTCCACATCCACGTTGTGTGTGCATGGACTCTGATGTTGTGCGTGTGTGTCACAGACGTCCATGTCTGTCCTGCCATGGCAAGTGTGGCCACTGCCTGTGGGGGTCATGTTTGTTTTGCTGTGGTGTACACATGATACTCCAGGTGATGCCAGTGTCCATGTGGCATTACAGGGTCCCTGGGAATGTACCTGTCGTTGAGCTGTGGTGCCTGGGGCACATCTGTCCTCACATGTCACTGTGGGGGGTGACTGTGACACGGCATCATGATATCCAATGGGCCAACCTGGGACAAATTGATGCCACCTGTAGGACCGTGTTGACAGATGTTGCCATGTATGTACCATACATGTCCTTCCGGTACTGCACACTTCATGTAGTTGTGCCTCATGATGATGTATGTTGGGATCTTGAGTGTGTTCAATGCCGCATATGTGGGGTGACTGACGATCTTGCTTACTTCTCCTCTGCACTGCAGGGCTCCTGCTGTCCATCGGCCATTCCCAGACCTGGCAACGATGGTGGAACGGGACAGCATCCGACGGTACCGCTTCACCAGGCAGCTGATTGAGGATTTGGCAGTGCAGTTGTCCCCACATTTGCAGCCTGGCCGGCCGTATCCTACAGCGCTGACCCCCAAGGTGAAGGTGATGGCAGCCCTACACTTCTTTGCCACCGGTACCTTCCAACATACTGTGGCGTCTGCTGGTGGGATGTCACAGACCATGTTCAGCCGTGTGCTCCGCGATGTTTTGGCGGCAATGTTGCTCTTCCTGAACCGGTACATCTATTTCCCTAGACTGCGACGACTCACTGACGTGAAGAGTGACTTTTATGCCCTGGGGAGGATGCCGCATGTCATTGGCTCCATTGATGGGACACATGTGGCTTTGGTACCACCACAGGCCCAGGAGCAGGCCTACAGGAACCGCAAGCACTACCACTCGGTCAATGCACTGGTGGTGTGTCTTGCAGACATGACCATCACACACGTGTGTGCCCGTTTCCCTGGTTCAGCACACGATGCCTTTGTGATGAGGAGTAGTCGCATCCCCAGGATGATGGCACAGATGCAGAACCAGCGTGCCTGGCTTGTCGGTGTGTACTGACTTTGTGCCATTGTGTGTGATCTGATCTGTAGTATTCCGCCCACTTTTCCAAGTCAGCTGATGTGCACTTGTCTGTCCGTAGGTGACTCGGGATACCCCAACATGCCGTGGTTGCTGACACCCCTCAGGAACCCTGTGACACCTGCCCAGATGCGCTACAATGAGGCACATGGTCGGACCAGGAGAGTGATTGAGCGGACCTTTGGTCTCCTGAAGAGCCGCTTTCGCTGCCTGGACAAGACCGGAGGGTCCCTCCCATATGCCCCTGCGAAAGTGTGCAAGATTATCATCGTCTGCTGCATGCTACACAACCTGGCAGTGCGGAAGGAGTTGCCTCTCATCCAGTATGACGATGACCAACATCCGCCACCTGTGGAGGATCCTGGCCTGGACCAAGATGCCAGTGACGATGATGATGATGATGGTGATGGTGATGTCCGCACACAGCTCATCACCAACTTCTTTAGCTGAATGTGAGTATCCTGAGGTGTCATGTGAATGATGTGAGTTGGCATGATGTGTGGGTGGGGCTCTGGCGCTGTTGGAGTGTGTCCATGGGCTACTTGACTGGATGTGTGTTGCGATGTGTGGTTACAGGTGGGCTGTACTCCCCAACAGTGTTGACATGCTAACTTGGTTCTGGGTGGGTATCTTGTAACATGTATTGTGCATGAGTTTTGCTGTTCTGTCCTGTACTGCATTGCTTTTGACTGTGTGTCATTTCTGTCCTTCACAGGGTACTTTCAGATTCGTTTGGTCAACTGTGTCCACCGACGACGTGATTGCACATCCAGGCTGGTAGCTGTTGTGTCCCTACAGGTGATGTGCGCCACACCCATGGACTTCCTTCCGTCTACAGTTGTTGACTGCGTGCCCGCTACCAGGTGGGGTTACCTTGCATCTGTAGTGGTTACGGCATGTTGCTACTGTGTAATAAACCTGTGCTTCACTTAGTGATGTGCGTTGTCTGTGGTCACACATTTGACTGCCATTTGCTTACTGCACCTGTGGGCTACTTGACTACAACTGGGAATGGGTGTGGTGTCTGTGCATTGCACCGTCTTCCCTGGCAACATCAGTGTAGGCAATGAGTCAGATGGCCTAGGTGTGTATGTGTTGTGTAGCCCTGGTGGTGTGTCTCCCTCATATGTGTCACGTTGCCTTTACTCACATGCCTGTGTTGTCCTTGCTGTTGCAGTTCGCATACACAGTGTAATTTTGCAGTTCATCATCCCCATAACAGCACCCACGTTGGAATCACGACAGAGGCAAGTATGGTGTATTAGTGTGTTTATTGTGATACATTTGTGTAAATAGTGCATAGGATGTGTTGTGCTGTACATGAATCTTGCAATCCCAAGTTCCTAGGTGAATTGAAAGTCCGGGTAGACAGGATCCCCAGTATCGGGGCCACAGTTGTCTGACACATTGGTCCAACTTGTACTCCCCATGCAATGTGTGGGAGTAGTGTTGCCGTCAACAGGGTGAACAGTCTGTGCACAAAGGCGAACATCCAGAACAGGTTCAGGCTTCCTGGGAGTTGCGCTTGGCCATCGGCCTCTCACTTTCCCCTCCTCGGACGACCCCTCTTCTTGGGGGGGGGCCCTCAAGTGCAGGCTGCTGCGGTGCAGGGGACTCTCCGCCAGAGTCCTCCTCCCTCCCTGTGGCAGTTGCAGTTTGTTCGGTACCAGATGTTGTTGGCACACAGGGAGGTGTGGACTGGTTGCTGTTCATCTGGCGGAGGCATTGTAAAATGTCCCTGTGCACCGCCGTCATCTCATGCAGTACATCCCACTTGGACTCCACGCGGGACATGTGTGAGTCCACACGGGACATGTGTGACTCCACGTGGGACATGTGGGAGTCCAAGCGGGCATGATGGGCAGCCTGCTGCTGTTTGATGTCTCTGAGGAGCCCCACTACCTGGCTGAGCTCTCCGGTGCTGGACTGGTACGCATCAGCTATGCGTACCAGTTGTGGGTCGTCATGCACACCAGCAACGTCTGCAAGCAGCGACCTCTGTCTCCCACCCCTCCCACCACCCCTGCTGACATGTGCAGTGTGTGCAGTTGCACGCACAGATAACCCTGGTCCACCTTGGGGGTTGGTGGTGGTGGTGGTGTCCATGGCCCCAGGTTGGTCCAGGGTCACTGCGCTGGTGTTGCTCCTTATTCTGTCCATGTCGGCAGGGATGGTATTCGTGGTGACAGTCGTTGTAGGGGTGGGTGCAGGGAGTGCAGCTGGTGGTCCTGCTGGTGCTGCAGCTGGTGGTCCTGCTGGTGCTGCATGTTGACTTGCACCGGATGTGCCAGGTTGTTCATCGTCCGAGGAGGACAGAGGCTGTACGACGCCAGTGAGCTCGGCATCCTCTTGAGCCTGGGACTGGGACTCCTCAGCGTCTGCTGCTGTGTCCCCATCATCACCTGTTTTTGGGAGACACAAACAATGTATGTCATGTTTCTGCAGGCATCAGGGGTTGACACACATGACAGTTGTGACTGTGCCTCTGGGTGCGGGCCTGTACATTGCATTGTCCTAAGTCGTCACAGTCAGGGGTTGATATTGGTGTGGCACATTGTCCTGCATTATTTGGGCATTTCTATGTATTTTCTGGGGTGTGAACATGGTCTGCATTGCTTGTGTTTGGTTGACAGCCAGACCTCCTTCCCACCCAGCCAGCCAGTCAGTTATCCCACCATGGAACGTGCTTGCGTTGCAGGGAGTGTAAGTTGTCTCTCAGGATGTCAGTCAGTGGTGTCCTGCTGTTTGTTGGTGCACAGTTGGCAGCAGGGCCTTGTGCTCCCCACAGCAGTAGCCAGTGTCAGCCATCTTGTGAGTCCTTCTCCACTCCCTGTGATGTGAGCATGGTTCAGGGTGGTGTTGATGGGACAGTTGTGGGGGTGAGCTATGTCTGTGACTACGACTCCCATCATGCCATTGCCTCCACCCCACTTGCCAGCATTCCCATACTTACTTGCTTTTGTGTGGAGTTCAGTGGGTGTGGGTGTGAGGGCAATGGCAAGATGGCTGACAGTGGTGTCCTGCTGTTGGTTGGTGTGCAGTACCCAGCATGCCCTTGTGCTCCCCACGACACAGCAACAGTGTCAGACATCTTTTATGGGCCTTTCCACTCTCTGTGGGATGTGCATGCGTGAGTGTGAGCTTGCTGGGCCATGTGGTGGGGGATGTAGGGCTGTGAGTACGACTCCCATCATGCTATTGCCTCCTCCCCCTTCCCAGCATGCCCATGCTTCCTTCCTTTTGACTCTGCTTCCCTGTGGGTTGGGCTGGCTGTGCTGACAGGATGGCTGGGAGTGTTGTCCTGGCAGTTGTTTGGCTAAGAGTCCCAAGAGTGTCCCTGTGCTTCACACAACATAACCCAGGGTGGTGGTGCTTTGTGGGATCTTGTGTTAGGATGGAGGGCATTGCATTCTACCAGGTGGGTACTGTGGAGTTTGTGTTGGGGAGGGTGTGAGGGGAGGTGCTGGTGACTATAGTCAGTGCTGCAAGTCCCCCTTCCCACCCAGCCAGCCAGATATCCCACCATGGAACGTGCTTGCATTGCAGGGAGTGGAAGTTGTCTCTCAGGATGTCAGTCAGTGGTGTCCTGCTGTTTGTTGGTGCACAGTTGGCAGCAGGGCCTTGTGCTCCCCACAGCAGTAGCCTGTGTCAGCCATCTTGTGAGTCCTTCTCCACTCCCTGTGATGTGAGCATGGTTCAGGGTGGTGTTGATGGGCCAGTTGTGAGGCTGAGCAATGTCTGTGACTACGACTCCCATCATGCTATTGCCTCCACCCCCTTCCCAGCATGCCCATGCTTCCTTCCTTTTGACTCTGCATCTCTGTGGGGTGGGCTGGCTGTGCTGACAGGATGGCTGGGAGTGTTGTCCTGGCAGTTGTTTGGCTAAGAGTCCCAAGAGTGTCCCTGTGCTTCACACAACATAACCCTGGGTGGTGGTGCTTTGTGGGATCTTGTGTTAGGATGGAGGGCATTGCATTCTACCAGGTGGGTACTGTGGAGTTTGTGTTGGGGAGGGTGTGAGGGGAGGTGCTGGTGACTATAGTCAGTGCTGCAAGTCCCCCTTCCCACCCAGCCAGCCAGATATCCCACCATGGAACGTGCTTGCATTGCAGGGAGTGGAAGTTGTGTCTCAGGATGTCAGTCAGTGGTGTCCTGCTGTTTGTTGGTGCACAATTGGCAGCAGGGCCTTGTGCTCCCCACAGCAGTAGCCAGTGTCAGCCATCTTGTGAGTCCTTCTCCACTCCCTGTGATGTGAGCATGGTTCATGGTGGTGTTGATGGGCCAGTTGTGAGGCTGAGCAATGTCTGTGAGTACGACTCCCATCATGCTATTGCCTCCACCCCCTTCCCAGCATGCCCATGCTTCCTTCCTTTTGACTCTGCTTCCCTGTGGGGTGGGCTGGCTGTGCTGACAGGATGGCTGGGAGTGTTGTCCTGGCAGTTGTTTGGCTAAGAGTCCCAAGAGTGTCCCTGTGCTTCACACAACATAACCCAGGGTGGTGGTGCTTTGTGGGATCTTGTGTTAGGATGGAGGGCATTGCATTCTACCAGGTGGGTACTGTGGAGTTTGTGTTGGGGGGTGTGAGGGGAGGTGCTGGTGACTATAGTCAGTGCTGCAAGTCCCCCTTCCCACTCAGCCAGCCAGATATCCCACCATGGAACGTGCTTGCATTGCAGGGAGTGGAAGTTGTCTCTCAGGATGTCAGTCAGTGGTGTCCTGCTGTTTGTTGGTGCACAGTTGGCAGCAGGGCCTTGTGCTCCCCACAGCAGTAGCCAGTGTCAGCCATCTTGTGAGTCCTTCTCCACTCTCTGTGATGTGCGCATGGTTCATGGTGGTGTTGATGGGACAGTTTTGGGGCGGGCAATATGTGTGACTGCGACTCCCATGATGCTATTGGCTACACTGACTTGGCCAGCATACACAGAATTCCTTCCTTTGAGTGGTCTTCACTGTGTGTTGGTGTTGTTGTGGTGGCTACATGTGTGGATGTGTTTGTTAGTTCTATTTGTGCCACTGCCTAGCTGTAGTTGTGGTTGTGTTTGTACATGTGTTGGCACAGTTGGATGTGACTTTTTTGATGGCATGTGTTGTGTTTCTCTGACTGACATACACATTTTGGGATGATTCTGTTCTGGTTGCTGTGTGATTGCTTTGAGTGCATGGTTTGACTCTCCCCTTGACAGTGATGTGTGTGTGTTTTGTGGCAGTATATTGTGTACATTTGTTGTGTACTCACCAGGCTCTGGGATGTCCTCTAGTCCATATATGCTCACTGGCGGTTGGATGGCCCGCACCTTCTCCTCCCAGGGCCTGAGGTATATTGGCTTGGCAGGAGGGCCACTGCCGGTGTGTTGGCTGTTGATGTAGTCTTGCTTCAGCAGTTTCCGTACCCTCCTGCGCACGTCATACCACCTGTTCTGGATGTCGGTCTTTGTGCGCCGACATGGTGATTGGGCGTTCACCCTGTTGATGATCCTCTCCCACATCTTGGTTTTCTGCGACATGGGGGTCTGTTGGACCAATGTGCCAAACAGCTGTGGCTCTACCCTGAGGATCTCGTCTACCAGGACTTCCAATTCACAATCTAGGAACTTGTGATTCTTCTTGGGGGGCATGGTGATGGGTAGTGATGTGTGTGTTGGTGTGCAGGTGAGGGTGTGTGAGTGTGTGTTTTGCTGGGTGTATGTGAGGTAGGTATTTGTTGGTGTGCTGCTGGTGTGTGGCTTGTGTGAGGGATGAGCTGTGGGTGTGTGGTTGCTTTCTCTTGGGTGCTGGCAGTGGAATGGCATTTGCAAAGGCTCATGGTAGTGATTTGTGTCCTTTATATAGGTGGAGTTGTGGGTGTGTCTTTGTTCTCTGTCCCCACCCCCCAGTATTTATTGGCTTGGTAATTGCTTGTTTGGCCTTTTTTTGGGTGATTTTTCCTTTGTGTTGTTTGTGTATGTTGGAAACGTTCTTGTGACCGAGTCGGACCCTGCATTGGTCTCGTACGGTGTTTTCCGTTTCGTTCACGCTGTGTTTGTGCAGTTTTCTATGCTGCGTACGCGTCGGTCGCGGTGTTTTGTGTTGCTTCGGCTCGGTTTTGTATGCGTGTCGGTCGTACGGCCTGTCCTCCGTCCGACTCGCTCGTGGTTTTCGCGCCTTGCATCGTACTTTGCGGTTTGGAGTTGGCGTGTACGTTTCGGTCGGATTTGTTCCGGGTGCGTGTCGGTCGGTTGGATTCGCGTGTTTTTCCGGCCGGATTGCTATTTTCCGTGCGGCTCGGTCGGTCGACTTGGTTTCGTTACGTGTCGGTCGGATTTTTCGCGCCTTGCATCGTACTTGGCGTGTCGGGCGCCACGGGTACGTCGGTATTTTTTCCGGATCCGAGTCGGTCGGTGCTTTTTCCGGCCCGAATCGGAATCGACCCCTCTGTGTCTAGTGGATGTCTGATGCTGGTGGATGCCGTTTAAGTTGCTTGCAGGAGCCATTCATTTTGCGGAACATGCACATGCGGCTGGGTTAGCCGAAGCATGAGCTGTAGCTCAGAGACACAGTCTTTTGCATTGGGTGTCCAGGCCCCTCCAAAGCGAGGCTCAAGTGCTGGAGGTGGCAGTCAGTTCATCTTTCTGTAAAGGTTGCATAATGGCAGATTACGCAATGCCATGTAAAGGAGAGCCTGGTTGATGTTCTTTCACAAACAGCCTTTTGGGGTGCCATATGCACTAGGCTTCCTGGTTGCACTGCGTCGAAACGTTACTGTAAACTTGAGGAGAAATATGGGAATGGGGTGTGTTTACCATTCTTCGTCTATGCAGTCTCAGCGAGAGGGGACAATGTGGCTTCCTGCTTTCCTTGCCAGTTTCGAGGGTTGTGGTTGTTTTGTCTGGCCTCTGTCTGGCCTTTTATCCTTGCTTCACTCCTCCAAAATCAAGCAAAATGGAATGTTACACTCCATAACACACAATCACACAACTCATAATACCAGTACACTCGATGCCACATAACTACTCCATAACACACAATCCCACTCCACATAATCCATGTAATTACTACATAATCCATATAATTACTATCCACATAATACCACTGCATGCCATGCCACATAATTTCCATTACACATAACTCCACTCAACACCACACATTCCATGCCACACAATTACACAACAAACAATTCCAATCCAACCCACATAATTCCAATCCACACCACACACATACACTCCACTAAACGCAAAGCTATCCACACATTTCCATACCACACAATTCAACTCCACACATTTACAACCCACACCACATAATTCGACACCAAACCACATAATACAACTCAACAATTCAATTACACAACACACCAAATACATCCAGTATGCTCCACACAATTCCACATCCTGCCACAACATTCAACTGCACACCACATAATTAAACTCCACTACATACCACTCCACAACACAAGATACCATTCCTTATAATTACACTCCAGAACACACAATCCCACTCCACATAATTCCAAAACATGCATATAATTAATATCCACATAATTCTACATCACACCATGCCACATAATTCCACAACACAACTCCACGCCACACAATTACATAACTAACTAATCCAATCCCTCTCACAGAATTCCAGTACACACCACATTCATACACTACGTAACACATAGGTAAAAGACATTGCCATTTACAATGCCAATAGCTCTAACTTAAAAAAATGCGAGACCTATTGCATTTCCAATGCTTGTTTCTTTTGTCACCCACCCTCTTGGACGGGTTGCTAGGGAAACAGGGGTTTTCGGTGGGGCAGTGTATTAATACCCGGGTATTAAATGTAATACCTGGGTAATAATTTAAATAGTCGAGCAAAAGTAAAAAGAGTTAACCCAAAATAAAAATACACATTGATGAAGATATGACATACAAGGTATTGACGGCATTGACGGCATTGACGGCATTGACGACATATAAAGCAAGAGAAAAAAATGTGTCCTACCACTATTTCTACAACATCAAGCAAGCCATTCTGTACACAAAATGGATGCCATTCTAAGACGGAACGTAAAAACCAAACCTTCACACACAAAATTAAAAAAATACCTTCAGTCAGCTTCTGAATCACGCAGAAAAATTGTTTAAGAAACATATTTTCATTAAAATTTTTGTTTACCCATTCTAAACGTATAAATGAAGCCGACCACCATTTTGTCCTCAGTGTTGCTCAGATTTTCCTGACAACCACACGCATCTGGTGTAGGAGGAGAAAACTGCCACTTTCTACCTAAAAACACTGCCATCTATTGACTAAAGTAAGTGTACGTCAAACATGAAGCAGAAAATGTTAGAAAATATTAAAATGCTAAAAGTGAAATTACATTTTTATTATTTTTTTCACAGATTTTGGAAAATCATCCAGTGATACTTTCCACAAAAAAAGTATGTGTATATTTCAAATAAGAAATGGTTGTTAATTATATGGGGGAAAAAATAAAAGTCTATTTTAATTTTTTTGATTCTACCTAATCGATTTTAAATGTAGAATATTTATTAAAAAATTAAAATCCAAGAAAACATAGAGAGGCAGCTGGTCAGTGATGGGGGGCAAAAATAGTATTCCAACTCTGCCGGATGCTTGCCTCAGGGAAGGTGATGGTCAGTGGTGAGGGGCAAAATTAATATTCTAACACCATAGGGTGCTAACCTCAGGGAAAATGCTGGTCACTGGTGAGGGGCAAAATTACTATTCTAACACCACAGGGTGCTTGCCTCAGAGAAGGTGCTGGTCAGTGGTGGGGGGGGCAAAATTACTATTCTAACACCACAGGATGCGTGCCTCAGAGAAGGTGCTTGTCAGTGGTGGGAGGCAAAATTACTATTCTAACACCACAGGGTGCTTGCCTCGAGGGAGGTGCTTGTCAGTGGTGGGGGGCAAAATTACTATTCTAACACCACAGGGTGCTTGTCTCTGGGAAGGTGCTGGTCAGTGGTGGGGGGGCAAAAATTACCATTCTAACACCACAGGGTGCTTGCCTCGGGGAAGGTTCTGGTCACTGGTGGGGGGCAAAAATTACCATTCTAACACCACAGGGTGCTTGCCTCGGGGAAGGTGCTGGTCAGTGGTGCGGGGCAAAATTACTTTTCTATCACCACAGGGTGCTTGCCTCGGGGAAGGCGCTGGTCAGTGGTGGGGGGGCAAAATTACTATTCTAACACCACAGGGTGCTTGCCTCGGGGAAGGCGCTGGTCAGAGGTGGGGGGCAAAATTACTATTCCAACACCAGAGGGTGCTTGCCTCTGGGAAGGCGCTGGTCAGTGGTGGGGGGCAAAATTACTATTCAAACACCAGAGGGTGCTTGCCTCGGGGAATGCGCTGGTCAGAGGTGGGGGGCAAAATTACTATTCCAACACCAGAGGGTGCTTGCCTCGGGGAAGACACTGGTCAGTGGTGGGGGGCAAAATTACTATTCCAACACCACAGGGTGCTTGCCTCGGGGAAGGCGCTGGTCAGTAGTGGGGGCAAAATTACTATTCCGACACCACAGGGGGCTTGCCTCAGGGAAGGCGCCGGTCAGTGGTGGGGGGCAAAATTACTATTCCGACACCACAGGGTGGCTGCGTCAGGGAAGGCGCCGGTCAGTGGTGGGGGGCAAAATTACTATTCTGACACCACTGGGTGCTTGCCTCAGGGAAGGCGCCGGTCAGTGGTGGGGGGCAAAATTACTATTCTGACACCACAGGGTGCTTACCTCAGGGAAGGCGCCGGTCAGTGATGGGGGGCAAAATTACTATTCTAACACCACAGGTTGCTTACCTCAGGGAAGGCGCCGGTCAGTGGTGGTGGGCACAGTTACTATTCTAACACCACAGGGTGCTTGCCTCAGGGAAGGCGCTGGTCAGTGGTGGGGGGCAAGATTACTATTCTAACACCAGAGGGTGCATGCCTCAGGGAATGTGCTGGTCAGGTGCACTATGGAATGTAAACAATTGAAAAGAAACACATAAAGTACTTTTTTTTTGTTTTGTTTACAAAGGTTAATTTATTTAACATTGAAAAACACTGGATTGAAAACCACCCACAGGACAAGAAACGATCTTCCAAACAGAGGTTAAACAAACCGAAGGCCTATTACAGGTATAATTGTTCCAAATCCTTATGTTGTAACCAAAACAAAGCAAAACATTTGTTCTAACCAAGCAGGAACTGAAACGAACAACAATCTGTAACTGAAATCCAATTTTAATTGCTCAAACTGAAGCAAAAGTGATAATGTTTTTTTAAAACATCTGTTTAAAAATCCACTTTACATTTCAGACCAACTCAAACTCACACCAAAGAAAAAGAATTAAAACAGCTGAATCAGTTTGAAGAAAACAATCAAAATCTGCAAAAGAACAGACAAGCAAACCAAGCAAGTTTACTAAGGTGAGGGAAACTACATTTGCAATTAAAAATGCATATTTCTCTTTTCAAAGGACCCAACTACAAACCATAGCAGACAATCAAACCAACGAAAAGTGAAAAACATGACAAAATTTAATCAGCATGTTCTTAGTGCACTCCATAGGCAACCTAAAAAATTAATAACCAGTTTTTTTACAGGTTGTAAACAAAAAACAATGCCAAACTAGATAAGCTACATATGTATAAAAATAAGAAGAATTTTCTTTGCAGGCTAAAAATTCTTTTAAAAAGAAATAACTCAAAAACTCTTTTCAAACTTCTCTTACAGAAAAACCCATAATGACATCAAGAAGACAAGCCAGCTATCTTATGTCCCAAAGAGGAAATTGTCTCCTAAAATATGGTGGCTATCTTTTTTGTAAGGAGAGACTATCTGAGCCCAGAAGTCATTGGAGGTGTGCGCAATATTACTCATCCCATTGCACAGGCAGAACGGTTACTCTTGGAGATAGTGTTGAAAGAACCACAGAGCATAACCACTCTGCCTCTGCAATGGAGATTGAGGTAAGAGAAAACATTAATCAAATGAAAGACTTTGCATGCACCTCCAATGAACCCTGTGGCTCAGTTTTGAGGGAGGTATCCCAAAACATTCCTATGCATGTAGCTAGTTCTATGCCCACAATCCCAAACTTAAGAAGAATTATTCAAAGGAAAAAACAGGCAAGTAACCCACAACGTGAAACACCCCAAACATTCTCTGATATTAACATTCCTCCTGAACTATCTGTCACTGTTACTAATGAAACCTTTCTATTGCACGACAACAAAAACCCTCAAAAGAGAATACTAATGTTTAGCACACCCCGTAACCTTTTAAAATTGGAGAGTAGTGATATTTGGATGATGGATGGGACGTTTAAATCCACACCCCATCCATTCTCCCTAATATACACTATTCATGCCTACATTATTAACACTGTAGTTCCCTTAGTATACTGTTTACTCCCTGATAAACAATCCTCAACATACTCTGAACTTTTATCAGTGGTAAAATCTAAAACTCAAAATAAAAGTTCTAGAAGAGTGATAATTGACTTGGAATTATCAATGATTAACACCATTACTAAAACCTACCTGGAAACCCAAATTCAAGGATGTTTCTTTCACTTTTCACAGGCATATTGGTGAAAAATTCAAAAACATCCTTAGTTGAAGATTACGTATCAGACAGTAAATTGTAATTTGAATTAAAAAAACTAACAGCATTTTGCTTTGTTCCCCCTGACAGTGTGGATGAATACTACACGTCAATTACTGAATCAGAGTATTTTACAGCAAATGAAAAAAAATTGGGCACCCTACTAAATTACTTCGAGGACACATGGATTGGCCATCTAAGCAGGTCGGGTCGCAGAAGGAATCCGAGGTTTCCTGTCAGGTGGTGGAACTGTTACACAACCTGCTTAGAGGGAGGAGCAAAGACCAATACTGCCATAGAGGGATGGCACAACTCCTTCAATAAATCGATTGGCAAACCTCACCCTAACTTTTATCATTTTTTGGAAATTTTAAATAAGGAGCAAAGTTTCCAAGAAATGAGAATAGCGCAATCATTGACTGGTAGTCTGAACCCACGAATTGCAAAAAAAAAAACAAAGGAAATGTCTGAGAGCCTATTGGGACAGATTCAAAAGTTTACGTTGATGGTGGCTTCAGACTATCTAGACAATATTGCTCACATACCTCATTTCTAAATATGACTAACACCTATTCTATCTTACTTGCCTGTTTTACGTTTTTTAAATTAACTGTAATTGGATTTCTTTAAAAAAAACATTTTTTATTCAAAGATTAGAAAAACAGGTTCCTACCTTCAGTCGTCTTCTTTCTTCGACTCTTGTTCCTCTCTAAAAATCCTCTTCTGCAGCTCCCCAAATGTCCAAAGTGTGTAACCATAATCCACAATTTGATTCTAAGACTGCGATTAAGTTTTAAAAAAAGCAACAGATTGACATAGCCTTTTGTATTAGCTATAAAGTAATCTGTATTCCCTTAAAAAAACGCACCCAAAAAAAATCCCGAAAATTTGAACAGAACTGGCAAAAAACTAAACAAGAAATCCAGCGTAGCAATCCTCTTTTGATCTTTTTTCCATCCAAGTTGTCTCCGATATCCAAAACCCAACGAAAAGATGGATCGAAATCAATCCTTTTACAATAAAAAAGATTTTTAAAAATACTCTAAAATGTCTAAAAAGTTTTGTATTGGCAAACAATCTCATTGGGGTAGTCCAAAAATCCACGTGGTTGAAGATTCATGAAAACGCATCTCTTTTAAAAAAAAGTTGCGACACCAAAATAAACTTTAAAAAAAAAAAATGTACTAATATAACACTTTGGTTTAAAAAAATAAAAGAAATTCTTCCCAATACAGAGTTCCTTTTTCTTTACAACCAACACAATAAAATTCACAATCAAAAACCCCTTCATGAGCATACCGCTGCTACATGCATAGGAATCAAAGTTGTGTTAAAAACATTCAAAAAACACAACTACATACATACATACATACATCTAACTACCTCCCTCTACTCTCCTCATAATAAAGTATGCCTGCCACAATGTCTAATAAAAAAGTAAATTTTCACTTTCCTGACCACAGCTCTTCCTTGCATCTGATCTTTACCACAACGCTCCATCTACTGTAGAAACTTACGCTCAACCGCGTACGTCATCTGAAAAACCCCCAAAAAAAGGACAATTTCACCTATTGAATACAATTGGAAACCGTGGGAAAAATGTTTAAAAAATGTTTAAAAAATGTAAATGTACATTTGTTTTTCAAAATAAATTATTTAACAAATATATGTATGTGTATGTGCAATAAAAAAAAATTGGATTGTTAATTTTGTATTTTTCCAAATAAAAGATTATTAAAAATAAATTAATTAATGTGTTCAATTTCTTTTTATTTTAAAAAGCATTATAAATGTTTATTAATTGTTATAAGTTAATCTAATTTAATTTAAAAAGTTTTCCAGTACATATATACTTTTTTATAAAATACTATTTTATTTCTTTAAATTGTAATTTATTTTAAATTTTTTTGTTTAAATAAAACTACTAGCCCTTGTATTTATTAATTAATAAACTATTTTGTAATATATTACATTACTAGGTTTGAATTACATTTTTAAACCATTCTTACTTTTTTTTTTATTAAAGAATTACAAATTACTGTTTTAAAAAAAAACACTTTTAAAAAAATTAATACTTGGGTGTTTAAAAAAATACCCAAGTATTAAAACACTTCCCCACCCAAACTCCCTATTTTGCTGGCACCACGTGCCAGAGAAAAGGTGCCAAAACCCTTTTAACATATTAATAAATATTTTTTATTACTTTAATTAAAAAGGTATTAAATGTAAAAAGAATGCTTGGGTATTTAAATAAATACCCAAGTATTAAAACACTTCCCCACCCAAAACCCCTATTTCCCTGCCATCCCGTGCCAGAGAAAAGATGTCAAAACCCGTAAACATATTAATAATTAATTTTTATTACTTTAATTAAAAAGGTATCAAATGTTAAAGAATTAATACCTGGGTATTTAAAAAAATACACAAGTATTAAAACACGTCCCCACCCAAAACCCCTAGCTCCCTGGCATCCTGTGCCAGAGAAAAGGTGTCAAAACCCTTTTAACATATTAATAATTCATTTTTATTACTTTAATTAAAAAGGTATTAAATGGCAAAAAATTAATACCTGGGATTTAAAAAAAAACTCAAGTATTAAAACACTTCCCCACCCAAAACCCCTATTTTCCTGGCATCCCCTTCCAGAGAAAAGGTGTCAAAACACTTTTAAGATATTAATAATTATATAGTAATTTTTTTTAAAGAAAAGTATTAAAAGTTCTAGAATTAATACCTGGGTATTTAAAAAAAAATACCCAAGTATTAACACACATCCACACCCGAAAGCCCTAATTTCCTGGCATACCATATCCCATAATAATATTTGTTATAAAAATAAAAATAAAAAAAGATATAAAAAATTTAAATAATCTCTACTTTATATTTAAACAACTTAAACAAAAAATTAAAGACTTAAAAAAATCATATAAAAATAAATCACTTACCATAAAAATGCATTGTAAAGGGATGCGATGTAAATGTACATGCGTTGTAATGGCATGCGTAGTAATGGCAAGCGTTGTAATGGCACTAACGATGTAATGCCTGCATTGTAAAGGCATTACGATGTAATGCCTGCGTTGTTATGGATGTTTTCCTCCCCAGGGATCATCACTTTCCCCTTACCATTCCGCTATTTACATGAGACCACTGTCGGCTTTTGTTAAATCTTATGGCTTGAAATTTTACACTTAGGGCCCGATTCTGATGCGGTTAGGAAAGCATTCCCACCTAGGGCCCGAGTACGATGCGGTTAGGAAGGCCTCCTAACGGCATTTACTCCTTCCGAATCGGATCGGGAACGTGTCTTCCCAACCGAGGGCCAGATTACGATGCGGTTAGGAACATAGGCTCCCATAGAAGTCAATGGGAGTCCAACCAAATTGTATCTGGAAGCATCCGGATGCATCATACTCGGTCGGTCGGACTCTCCCGATCCGAGTCGGTCGGAAACCATTTCCAAACCGATTTGATCGGGAAGATTTCCTAACCGCATCAGAATCGGGCCCTTAGGTGGAGAACACTCAGCTATTGTTTAAAGCCAGCTACCATTCCAAACATGGCCCCCTCCTGCACAATTTCGTACAGCAGTCCACCACTGGATGAGCCTGCATTGGCTCACATTGAACAGACAGGACCCAAATTCTCACTACTGGATTTGACGAGTCCACGTGGCAACCGAGTTTTTGTCCATTTAACACTGGCCCTTGCCCACAACAGTAAATAATGGTCAAAATCTTAGCGGTAAAAATCGATGCTTCTATTCAATTGGACTGCGAGGTCGCTTCTATCGTTTCGCTGTGTACATTCCATCTCATACTCGTTCGAACTGTCCTTTCCAATTCATCACAGGAAATTAGGCGTCTGGGAATCTCTGCAATATTTGGGTCTAGATTGGATTACTGCAACGGTATATAACAATATATAAAATCTTGATTGTGCTACTGAATATCAATCCCCAGAATATCATAGAACAAGAATATCCAGGTAAGTACATACAGGGAAGTATCGATTTACTATTCCTAACGCCATATCTAAGGGGCTCATTACGATGGCGGACAGAAAAGCATTCCGACCGCCGTGCTAGCGGGAAATTTTCGCCCGTAGGTACCACGGCAAAACCGCCGGCCAGATTAGGATGCACCGCCAGAAACTCCCTACCGCGGTGGTCGGATTCCAGGATTCAGCAACGGAAAAGCTGAAAATCCGACCGCGGCGGTCGGATTTGCTGCAGAAAGGCCAAAGACCGCCGTTTCCCCAGCGGACAGGAACACATGGAGCTATCCGCAGTATTGCCACCGCCATCCTCGATTGGCCGGATTCTCCCCAGTGGTGTGGTGGGCTGTTTGTGGCATCGTAATACAACCGGCAGTCGTAACCGCATTCCGCATGGCGGTCCCTCCCTTTTGGCTCCGTCCACCACCGCTGCGGAAGGGGATTCCTGGCGGTCCCCGAAACACTGCAGCGGATGGGAAATGGGCTATCTTTGCCCATCGTAATACGGCGGACGCAAGGACCGCCGATGGAGTGCGGAAAAGGGCATTTTCCGCCAGCACCGCAGATGTGCTTCAGCCCGCCATCGTAATCAGCCCCTAAGTACCTTGAAGATGTATGTACCATGCAAGTACATATATGTGGAGTTAGGTGAAGAAAATCTACACTTATCTGCCGATATATTGTTTTTGATATTTTGTCCTTAATATTGTGTCCCATCGATATTCTGGGGTTGATGTTCAGTGTGCACACCAAAATCTTCAATAACTACAAGCTATCCAGAACCAAATTGGCTGATTGATTGCGGGTGCTCCTTGCTTTAGCACAAATACCGCCCTTCGGAAATGCCTTCCCTGATTCCCATTCAACATTGATTTATTTTCAAACCTTTTTGGATAGCCTATTGTTTCATCTATAGCAAGACACTGCTTTTTACCTTTAACCATTAGCAGAGATAGACACTTTGGTTGTCAAATGTGATTCTCTTACATCCCCAGCTGGCCAAAGCACGTGTAGGCGGTAGATCTTTTTCAGACTTTATCCCAATCCACTGGAACAAGCTTCTGAAAGCTGTTCAACTTCTTTCGAAACTCTTTGTCTGCAAGAAAGCTCTCAAAACCTTGCTTTTCTGTTAATCACAGTTCATGTTTTCTGACCTCTCCTTTACTGGCAATGCCAGGAGACCTTCGGGTGACACAGTGTTCTTTAACAAACTGAACTATACTATGTATAGAATAAAGGACTTTTTCTTTTGAAAGTGGAAGCACTGGCTGGCATGGTAGTGTTATTGGGTCTTATTATTTTCTCTGCTGAGTTCTGAGTTTCTTGCCCACATAAACTCTCTGAGTGAGGCTTTCGACTGCTTTTCCTCACTATCAGAGGTACAAGTGATAAAGGGTCTCATTGGTGCTCAGTTTTGGGCCTTATGGGAAGCAGCCCCAGGACATCAGTGATAAAGGGCTCTAGATGGCACGTTTGAAACCCAGTAACCCCTGGCTGCCCTGGGACCCCCGCACCAGTTTCCATAAATCATCTGTAGAGTGTTTAAATGGAGCCATCCTCTTGTATGTTTGTGATCAGGGCAGTGGACACTATGGGCTCTCCTAGTGAACAGAAACTCTCTTGGGGTTTAAGAGAAAGGCCAGGTTATTCTTTAGCATTAGTGAAATATGATCACTCAGTCCCCAGAGAGTAACAGGCACTGTGTGCACACTAAGGCCCAGAATAACTTTGTTTTTGCACCAGGGCTGCGTCACTTTTGTTGGGCAACCCCGACGCAAAATCATTTTCGGCATTTACTAAGCTGTGCAAAAAAGCACTTTTCGTGGTTTAGTAAATACAAAGTAACACAAGCACATATTGCTGCCTCGCTTTTCTGTGCATCAAGTAGGCTTTACGTAGGTGGTGCATCTGTATTCACTGCATCCACCCATGTATTCAAATGCAAACCTAGATTTACAAAGACTTGTAAACCTGGGTTTGAGCCAAGATAGTGAGCCTGCCCAACAGAGGTGTAAAACAAGAAGTATCTTTATTTCTCCTTGTTACATCCTCATGCCCTGTATGCTGCATTCTGCAGCACACATAGAAAGACAAATATATCTTTAAGGAGTGTTTTTGTGCAGGAAGGTGTCCTTTCCTACAAAAAATGATCCTGCCCGTGACGCAGGGACCTTTGCACTATGGTGCAAGGGGGCCTGCGTTGGTGCTAGAGAGCACACAGTGCGCCAGAGCTAGGAGAGCAAAAATGCTCCATAGCTTTGAAAATACGGAGCATTTGTGCTCTCTCCCTTTCAAGCAATGCAGCGCAGCAAGTACCTTTGCTGCGCTGCATTGTGTGAAAAAATAGTAATTGTGCTCCATATTCTTTAGAAGGTAAGGGGCTAAATCTTGCAAAAAAGATGCTCTGCACATATATTCTTATTGTTTATCATTTCAGAGCTTGAGGATTTATTACTTAATATTTAACCTTGCTAACCCGAAGATTTATGTTCCATTGTTTTATGTTTTGTTGTGCTACGGTATGTTATTCTATGCTCAGGGCCAGTGCAAATTAAGCACCTGCAGCATTTTCCGCATAATTATGAATTTATTGCAATTTCGATGTAATCTGTTATTTGCTGTATAACATTCAGATTTTAATTCCAAAAATAGTTTCTTGCCACCAATTACAGTAAGTCTCAAATCATGGCCTGTGGGCCAGGTAGTATTGATACTCGCAGGATTATCGTTAAGGGTCAGACTTCGGGCAGTGTTAGAGACTTTAGTTATCTGGGAGTAATCTTTAATGCTAAGAGCTCCTGCAGCCTCAGCTGACCAGCTCATGTCTTAAGCTCAGCAGGTCAGCGGAAGCCATTTTTAATCTCCCAAGATTAAGGGGGAGGAGGACTGTTTTGCCTCTTTAAAAGGTATACGGTGCGCAATGTGTTCCAGCTGCTCTGTATGGGGCGGGGATTTGTGGATACGTTAAAAGTTCCCCTCTTCAGTAAGCGGAAAATCGAATATGCTGGAGGCTTTTAAACTTACTGTCGACCGCCACAAGTTATATAGTACACGCAGAATTAAGCCAGTGCTTCATTTAGGACAGGGTTCAATTGGCCCAGTTATTGCTTTGGGTTAACGTGTAGGCCAACCCACAAGCGCAGCTTTGTAGAGATGTGATTCTGGATTGTCTTAGCCTAGACAAAGGTTGTGCCATTCCATGGCTAAGTTACATCTCTAAAACATTTCAGGTGCTGGGTCTGGCTTCATTTTTTAGTCCCCAGTGAGTATTAAGAAAGCAGACAAATCAAGGGCTCTGAGTCTCTTCTTGGAATTCTGTGAAGCCAGAAGGTTACAAATCGAACTGAAGAAAAGTACAGTGCTGGCCTATTATAGGTACCTTGCCAGCACCAAGCCCGTTTTTTATCTTCCATTGGACCTCACACCATGGGAGAAGGCTCTCCTCTTCTGTTTTAGAGCTGGTATGGTGTGGCGGTTCATGAGTGGTAGTAATCAGTCAATACCTTGGGGAGACCAGTGGTCTGTTGTCCTTGTGATGTGGTCTCTGTGCAGTCATTATTACATTACATTCTTTTTTGTAATGTCTTTGATTATCCCTGTAGAGTTTTCCATGAAACCTCTTTTGAAAATCATTGGGCCTTCGTAGATGTAGAGAAGCTTTGTATCATCTGCAGCAGTCGACTGCTCCAGATATTTGTTCCAGGGTGAGCTCCTGTCTTAAATCTGCAAGCAGAGCCAGGGAGACCATGGAAGGGTAACTGCCTAGGCTTAATCGCTCATGAGGAGCTATTGTTTCAATGTGTTCTTTTGGTGTGTGATGTTTTTATTACTAGTATTTTTGCCTTTTATGTATGTGAAATATTGTTTTTTATTACAAACATTTTTATTTGTATCCTTTTATTCTGCACTTTGCAGTTTATGTGAGTGTTGCAAAACACATTTGTTCCCTTTACTAGAGCGTGTGTGATCTGGTGTTCCAAAGTGGTTTTATCATTACCTCTCGAATACCTGAGTATTACTGTTGTGCATGATTATGTTTTTAAATGTTGTGCTGTGATTGTATTGTATTAATCAGTGTCTTTTATGGGCATCATTGGCCGAGAAAAGTTTCTTTGATTGACACGACAACATTTGTTGCAGGGCAGTGGAATGCACTTTGCTAAGGTCGATTGATCTTCTTTCTCTTGCTTAATGCAGGATTTGGGTGTCAGACTGGTACTAATGAGGTGAAACCTTTGCCCAGAGCATGTTAACGTGTAAAAATGACAAAATAACAAGGTATTACTTAATGCAAAATATGCCCCTTATGCTACATAATTTGCCTTTTCTTGACACAATGTGGTAAACTCTGCCGCATAACTTGGTCCTCCCCTGCCGCATAATTCCAGAGGCCCTGACTATGTTATTGTGTTGTGTTATCTAGTGGTATGCTATACTACGCCATTGTGTTGTGGTATGTGATATTGTGGTGTTGTGCTATGGTATGCTACACAATGTGTTAATTTATGATTTTGTTATGGTAAGCTGTTGTGTTATGATATGCCATACTATGCTGCCACGTTGTTATGTTATGCTGTGGTGTGCTATCTTCTTCTAGTATACTACACTGTGCTGTAGTTTTATGTTGTGTTGTACATACTTGAATGCCAACGTTGAAGCAATGGAGTAACATAAGCTCCCGCAGCCCCTGCGGTGCGCCCCTCCCCCCACTTCCCAGCTCCAGGGGGCCCCCTCAGCAAAAGTGGTAGGTGGTGAGCCCGGGAGGGCAACCGTGTACAGAGCAGTGGGGAGGAGGGGGGAGTCTCAAGTTTTGTTATGCCGCTGCCTTGAAACACAAGAAATAGTGGAATAAAGAATCCATGATTCCATGATTCTGCCTATTTGATGTCATGTCACGATAAAGGACCTTCATCCTCACAGCAGTCCTATACAGGGCTCCAGTCCACCCTTTTAGCATGCTGGAAACGACTGCTATCTGAATAAACTACCTCATTTAGGGCCAGATGTACGACCATTATTTGGGGTCCCAAAGGGGATCTCGGCCCCTTTGCAACCGCAAAATAGGTCAGCCCAATGTACTAACCCTATTTTGCGAGTCACTAACCTATTAGCGGCTCGCAAAATAGGGTTAGCGACTCGCTATTAGGAAGGGGCGTGCCAAGGGCATCCCTTCCTAATAGCGAGTCCTTACCTAATGTATGATTGTTTTGCGACTGCAAAACACTCGCAATTTACCACCTACTTCAAGTAGGTGGTAAACCATTCGCAAACGGGATGGGGTCCCCAAGGGACCCCTTCCCCTTTGTGAATGGGTCAAAAAATTATTTCTTAAGGGCTGAAAAGTTTCATTTTTCTTTTTTTTTAATGCATCCCGTGGAAAACGGGCTGCATTAAAAAAAAAAAACTGCTTTATTTAAAAGAAGTCACAGACATGATGGTCTGCTGACCCCCGCAGGCCACCATCCCTGTGAGTGCTAGCCATTCCTAATGGGGTTGCAAATTGCGCCTGCCTCATTAATATTAATGAGGCATGCAATTTGCGACACCATTAGGAATCGCAAACAGTGTCTGTTGTACATCCCAATTTGCGAGTCGCAAATGCGAGTCACAAATTGGTGGGTCGTACATCTGGCCCTTAGTATGTTATGCGCCGAAAATCACACCGAGTGCCTACGGAGCGCAGCTCTGAAAGGGCTAAATATTCTACCGCCATAGATCGAGGTACTTTGGAAGAGCAGCATGTGTCTCTCGCGCTGAAAAATCTGGGGGCCCTGCAGGTCAAGACTGAGGCGCAGTGGGAGACCTGTGTGTTAACCCCTTGACCGCGATCGGAATTCCGCTCGTGTGCTGGACATTCCGATCGCGGGTGTGGTCGTGACGAGCTCAGCTCGTCATGCGCACAGCGCTACCGCGCAGCATGACGAGCTCAGCTCGTCACGAGCATCGAAGGGGTTAAACCCAGTCCGGTGCTGAAATATCAGCGTGCGCTGCAGGTCAGGACGGAGGTATACTGGCAGAGCAGCCATTGGCAGGCCAGGCTTGAGGTGCACGCTCACGGCTTGCTGGAGCACGTCATTCACGCGCCCCTGCTTCCAGGTAGAGCACAGCAGTTTGTGTTGTTTATTAGGCGCAAGCATGCACCTCTGGGTCCATTACAGGCATTAGAGCACCTGCTGCCTGAGTGAAGACCGCGCAGGGGAGGGGCCCGGGGGCGGCAGCCTCCTGAGACCAGCACTGCAGGTGATTTATCCCCCAGAGCCCTTCTGTGGGGAGCCATCAATCCTCCCTCACCGGGCCCGGAGTCTTCCCTCCCTCATAACTCTCCGCTAAAGACACAGAGAGACAGGTCGGACAGGACGACGGGGATTAAATAAGTGGCCTCCAGTCTGAGCGATGCGAAATACTGCATCTGTCTGCCGAGGAGAGGAGAGAGACGGAAGCGATGACGTCAGGTGGAGAGGGCGACCCAGCCTGCAGGTCACGGGTTCAAACCCTGGCTGGGCTGACTCAGATCTTCATTCTAGCCAGGTCCGATAAAATGAGCGCCTTTCCAAGGGGTAATAATAGCACTTATCATTAAAACGTCACTTACCAAATTCTTAAATGGCAAACTCAATGATGAGTAGAGGGAAGGCAGATAGGTGAGGATGGAGAAAGGGCGAGAGAGATGAGGGCCTCTATGGTCCATGCACCCAGCAGGATTGTGCCACCCTGACAACTCTCTTTCTTGGAATAGTATATTTTGCCCTTCATGAGTAGAAGGTAGCACGTTGGGGTAGTTCCGCGCACGCGTCCAACACCTTCAGATCATTCACAGGCACTAGACTGGTTGTCCCTAACTGTGCACTAGCACTCCAGTGCGTGCAACCACCAAAAACCTGCCGTCACGGCAATAGGCGGGTGCACACCAGGCGGCACGCGCGCGCGCAGGCATCAGCAGCAGGCCCGGCTCCAGGAACTTTTATTTGGGTGGGCCAAGGGTGCATTCGGGTGGGCCACTGCGGGCCCGATTTGTCGCTTATATGTCTAGCCAGGCCTGCTTCTGGGCCCTCCTTTATCTCTCCTTAGTCTTACAAGGCCCAGTAAAATGCACTCTTTTCAAAATCTCTTTCTAAATGTTATCACTCTCAAAAAGTTTTTTTTTTCTCCATGTAATGTCCCTTTGATGGGAAGAGGGGGTTTCTAAGGTGGGAGTATTAGGCAAGTGACACTACTCGGGCACCCTCTGTGCGAGCCTTCAGGGAGAATCCCTCTTCATTACTACCTCCACCTCACCCCTGACTCTGCAGCGCACTCCCTTACAGGCTTGATTATCCACTTTTCTACCACCCCTCTCCAGTGCATCTTATCTCGCAGCTGACCTTGGGCCCCAGCCCCATATCAGCCACCATCCGGTTCCACTTTCATTATTCCTGGTAAAAAACATTAGTAAAATCAACTTCAAACTTGAAACATTGAATATAGCAGTAAATGTAATTAGCATGCACTTTAAAGTATTCTCCACAGTTGTCCTAATCACCGACTGTTAATTAAATAAACGAAAACAGAAAGGCCATGACTGGGTTTGCTTTAGTGCTGGTGCAAAAGTCTTTTTGGGGCCCCACCAATGACCTCTTTCTCCGTAGATACCTTTACTACCACCCTCCAACAGTGCCCTTCATCTCTCCGTAGCTCCCCCCACCCCATGACCTCCTCCTCGGCTTCCTTCACTGCCACCCTCCACCAGTGTCGCTCGTCTCTCCGTAGCTGCCCCCCACCCCATGACCTCCTCCTCGGATTCCCTCACTGCCACCCTCCACTAGTGCCCCTCATTCTCCGTAGCCCCCCACCCCATGACCTCCTCCTCGGATTCTCTCACTGCCACCCTCCACTAGTGCCCCTCATTCTCCGTAGCTCCCCCCACCCCATGAACTCCTCCTTGACTTCCCTCACTGCCACCTTCCACTAGTGCCCCTCATTCTCCGTAGCCCCCCACCCCATGAACTCCTCCTTGACTTCCCTCACTGCCACCCTCCACTAGTGACCCTCATCTCTCCGTAGTTCCTCCACCCCATAACCTCCTCCTCGGCTTCCATCACTGCCACCCTCCACTAGTGCCCCTCATTCTCCGTAGCTCCCCCCACCCCACCCCATGACCTCCTCCTCGGCTTCCCTCACTGCCACCCTCCACTAGTGCCCCTCATTCTCCGTAGCTCCCCCCACCCCATGACCTCCTCCTCAGCTTCCCTCGCTGTCTCCCTCCACTAGTGCCCCTCATTCTCCGTAGCCCCCCACCCCATGACCTCCTCCTCGGATTCTCTCACTGCCACCCTCCACTAGTGCCCCTCATTCTCCGTAGCTCCCCCACCCCATGAACTCCTCCTTGACTTCCCTCACTGCCACCTTCCACTAGTGCCCCTCATTCTCCGTAGCCCCACCCCATGAACTCCTCCTTGACTTCCCTCACTGCCACCCTCCACTAGTGACCCTCATCTCTCCGTAGTTCCTCCACCCCATAACCTCCTCCTCGGCTTCCCTCACTGCCACCCTCCGCTAGTGCCCCTCATTCTCCGTAGCTCCCCTCCACCCCACCCCATGACCTCCTCCTCGGCTTCCCTCACTGCCACCCTCCACTAGTGCCCCTCATTCTCCGTAGCTCCCCCACCCCATGACCTCCTCCTCAGCTTCCTCGCTGTCTCCCTCCACTAGTGCCCCTCATTCTCCGTAGCTCCCCCCACCCCATGACCTCCTCCTCGGCTTCCCTCACTGCCACCCTCCACTAGTGCCCCTCATCTCTCTGTAGTTCCCCCCACCCCATGACCTCCTCCTCAGCTTCCCTCACTGCCACCCTCCACTAGTGCCCCTCATCTCTCCGTAGTTCCCCCCGCACTCCATGACCTCCTCCTCAGATTCCCTCACTGCCACCCTCCACTAGCGCCCCTCATCTCTCCGTAGTTCCCCCCACCCCATGACCTCCTCCTCGATTCCCTCACTGCCACCCTCCACTAGTGCCCCTCATCTCTCCGTAGCTCCACCCCATGACCTCCTCCTCTGATTCCCTCACTGCCACCCTCCACTAGTGCCCCTCATCTCTCCGTAGCTCCACCCTCACCCCATGACCTCCTCCTCGGATTCCCTCACTGCCACCCTCCACTAGTGCCCCTCATCTCTCCGTAGTTCCCCCACCCCATGACCTCCTCCTCGGATTCCCTCACTGCCACCCTCCACTAGTGCCCCTCATCTCTCTGTAGTTCCCTCACCCCATGACCTCCTCCTCGGCTTCCCTCACTGCCACCCTCCACTAGTGCCCCTCATCTCTCCGTTGCCCCGCTCTCATATGCATTTAATTTGTTGTATAGCGCTACTCATATCAGAGTAGGGTGTCACGGTACTTTACATCACGCACACATTATACAGAGACAATAAATCAGTCTACGGGGAATGTCACATAAGCCAATGAGGATTACAAGGTATAGGAATCACATGTTATCCATACTGGTGAGCTATATATTTTACAAGGGCTTGGTCTGGAGAAGCACAAACTCACGATTTAAAGAGTACTCCATTGGTTGGGGGTTGGCTTTACTGATAAAAATGTATAACTGCCCAAACAAACTCTTTTTAGCAACATTAGAATAATGAAAGACTGAAGAAGTTCTAACTATATCACAACACAAAAAAGTGAAGTTTGTATGCAGCTCTTTGATGACAGTTCATAGGTCAAGTCTATTTTAGGATGGTAACTTCTGAACTGCAAGTAACACAAGGATCTCTGTGACAAAGGCAGTAACCCCCTGAGCTATCCACATAAAATTCAGTTTATCTGCATTTAAAAACTACCAACAGACAAATGATTGCTCTCCAGCAGGATCATAAATCACCAGTTATCTGAACATTTTTTATTGTTGTTGCACATCGGTGGCAGATTCACTGCGAGGGCCAATGTTCATGTTTGGGTGGGCCAGGTTCAAGTTTGGGTGGGCCTGGCCCACCCGGCCCACCCCCTAGAACCGGGCCTGATCAGCAGACACATGAAGTCACTCCAACTCAGCTCCAAGTTCTATACCCCACCCCCTAGTTATTATCGAATAAGCGGTACACCATGTTTACTTAAACAAAACCGGCCTTAAAATGTTACTCACTACATGACATACATGCAGGAGGAATAGTTTGACTGGACATGTGCTGCGTGGTCAAGCAAATGTAACATATGAAAGCTACCACGCCTACTGAACAAATGCATGTGAAGCAATAACCATTGTTAATACAAGAAGTATAAATGATGATGTCGAATCGTGTTGCAGCAGAATGTCCTGATTACTGGTGATAAAAATGTTAAATCAATAAAAACATTAAAAAAAAAAAATGAGTAGAAGGTAGCACGTTCTCGACGCCTTCTGGTCCGGTGGCTAATGTGGGCACATTACTTACAAAAATGGGCTATAAGAAGAGCACATTTTTTAAAGAAATAAGTGCAGGGCACAAAGTTTTTCTTAGGAAACCCCCATGGCACTGCCGTTTGCCAGGATTGCTGAACGCCCAGGCTGTATAGTCTTGATTCCACCTCATGCCTCTTTCTTCCACCGTTCTGTACTCCCTGCCCATTTGTCTCACTCTTGCCAGTACGTTTTAATGACTGCTTTCTCCCTTTGTCACTATTTCCTATTTTCTCTTCCTTCCTTCTCCCTTTTCTCCTTTTCCCTCTTTTGTTCTGAGTCAAAGTGATGAAAACTAAGTCCAGGTGCCCAAAAAATGAGTGACGGTGCCCAGCATCTTCAACCACTGCCACAAATTAAGCACTGGATCCAGGCGCACCTTGCTATTTCATTTTGCGACTCGCAAATTGCTATTTTTAGCAACTCGCAATTAGTGAGTTGCAAAATGAAATGTGCTAATGTGTCTCAGACACATTTAGTGATTGCCACTGGGGTTGTAAATGACCTACCTCATTAATATGCATGAGGTAGGGAATTCATGGGAATCGCTAAAAACACAGGGATGGTGGCCTGCTGGGGACAGCAGACCACCATGTCTGTGTTTGCTTTTAAATAAAGCAACCTTTATTTTTTAAATGTAGCCCGTTTTCCTTAAAGGAAAATGGGATGAGTTTCAAAAAGAAAAATGAAACATTTCTGTTTCATTTTTTAAGAGCAAGCAGCGGACTATAAGACCACTGCCTGCTCTTAAAAAACGTTTTTGCTACCATGCACAAAGGGAAAGGGGTCCCTTGGGGACCCCTTCCCATTTGCGAATGGGTTACCACCAAATTGAATTTGGTGGTAATCTGAGTTTGTCTTGCAACAGCATTCCGGTCGCAAAACTATCGTACATCCCCCTGTGACTCGCTATTAGGAAGGCTCTAAACCTATGCCTTTCAGCTTGTATGCAGCTCTTTTCTGTTGTCTATAGCTCATTGTACTATATTAGAAGGATTGCTAACTTATGAACTGAAAGTAACAAAAGGTTCTCTGTGACACAAGCAGTAACCCACTAAGCTATCTAAATAAAATATAATTCTGATCTGTGAGTTTCACCTGTTTTGCAGCAGGCACATTAACCGTCTGGTCTACTTTATTATGAGTCAAAACTGCAACTAGCCAAAATTCAGATCTCCCCAGCATGTACACTTATCACCAGAGTTATCTTCACATTCTTATTATTGCCTGAACACACACGGAGCTCTGCAGGAGGTGCTTTTAAGCCCACAAGACATTTCAAAACAGTGCTGCCCGAGCTTGGCACCCAGTGAAGTGGCATCAGTCAAACCACCTTAAAGTCGACACTGCTCCTGGCGTAGCTTTTGGTGAAACGGAACTGAAATTGCGTCATTTTTGCTCACATCGGACAACTGCCTTACTAAGCGTGCAATGAGTTGAACAAACTAGAGTTACATGGGCTTTAAGCACCATGGGTCAGATGTACAAAAGCTTTTTGCATTTCTTAATGGGCCAAATGACAATTTCGTTAAGAATTGCAAGAAATGCAAAACAGCCTTTTCATATGTACAAAGGCCAAAACTCGGTCGCAATTTGCAATTTATACCTGGTAAAAATTGCTAATTGCAACTGCAATTTAGGAAACGCAAATAGGGATTACCTATTTGCGATTCCTAAAGCACATGTACAAAGCATTTCTCAAATGTGAATTGGGCATTTAGGAAATTCTATTACCATCGACTCAAAGTCTATGGTAACTATGTGCAAAATTAAAAAATGCATTTAAAAATGCTTTTTTTAATGTGACATGAAGCCCCTAGGGCATATGTGCTCTTTCATGTGCACTATGAATTTTGGGGTTCCTTCAGGGGGGGGTGGGGCTTCAGCCCAAAGACACCCTTGGGGTTGGATTCCCTAAATTGCGATTTCCTATTTGGAAATCACAATTTAGGAAATGCAAACCATCTCCTATTTGGCCCATAGGAGGGAACGAAATAGCATTTCCAATTTGCAATTTCCTAATAGCAACTCCTATTCTGTAGGAATAGCTATTGGGAAATTGCAAATTTTGTACATACCATTTTGCATTTAATAAATGAAATAAGTAATATGTGAGGTCATAAGCAGTGCATTGCGGGGGCGTATGTTATAGTTAACTCGGGTAACTATAACGGCTGAATTTTTATGGTTTTGTACGAGTGAAATCTGAGCCAAACTATAACGTCCCTGTAACTTGTTTTTTTCAGTGAATATATATAGTGAGGCAGTCATGATTTAAATTATTTAAACACATTCTCATTGGAAGATTTCATGAAAGCATAAACAGAGGACTATCGCATTCAGATGCTCTCAACATGATTGTAGCCAACATCTTAGAGTGTGATGCTTTTTATGATAAAAAGCATCACACTCTAAGATGTTGGCTACAATCATGTTGACAGCATCTAAATGCAACAGGCCTCTGTTTATGTTTTCATTAAATCTTCCAATGAGAATGTGTTTAAGTAATTTAAATCATGGCCGCCTAACTGTGACTGCAACATTGAGAAAGGTGCGTAGCCGAAATGTGTTTATTTGCTTAACAATAAATCGGATTACTTTTTGACCCAGCGAATGGCCATTATTTTTCTTCTGAAACTCACGGATATATATCGTAACATAGTTAATAAAAATATTTATTTTACATCACATTATTTTTTATAACGTTCTAAATGTATTACTACCATTAAATATATATAGAGATATATGTAGTAATAGGAATACATTTAAAATATAAAAAAAGAATATAATGTAAAATAAATATTTGTATTAATTATGGTAAACTATATGTATATATATATATATATATATATATATATATATATATTATCTACTGGTGGTCGCCAGTAGATAGTTATAGTTAAAACCTATTTTCCATAGGAAATCCGCAACATTCTATTTGAAATAACTCTTGCGCCGGTTGACGAATCTTCGCGAAAGCTTCCAACTTGTTCGGGCGCTCCACTCCGCTCCTACCCTGAAAGTCTCGGGTTGATTCGTCAAGCGGGGGCCGAGAAAAAAGGGGGATCCCAAAACGCGTTTTCCCCATTCATTTTTCCATAGGATCCTTTCATCGCGGCTACAGCCCGAACTGCTGAACGGAATTACACCAAATTTGGCAGAGAGGTAGCCCTTGGTTCAGTGTTGTGCCTTTTGCTTAAATGGTGTAAATCCGTTCAGTAGTTTCTGAGAAAATCACAAATAAAATCACATATATATCTATGGCCGAGTAGGGTCCGCGTACCCTCCCGATCACGAGCTGCATGCTAATTGGCTGTCAACACTCCAAATCAGGAAGTGTTGGCAGCCATTTTAGAACCGTGGGACAGAAACAAGTGCGCAAAGCGCAAAAAGGGGGCAGGGTAGAAACACCCTGACCCCTAGGTCTGCTCAGGGGTCCCACAAGGACCCCTGGGCAGAAAAAGCATTAAAAAAATAAATAAATCGGCGGGATGCGCTTAGGGTGCGCGGATCCCACCGAGAAAAAAAAAAGAAACAAGTGCGCAAAACGCACAAAGGGAGCAGGGTAGAAACACCCTGACCCCTAGGTCTGCTCAGGGGGTCCCACAAGGACCCCTGGGCAGAAAAAGCATTTAAAAAAAAAAAAAAATCGGCGGGATGCGCTTAGGGTGCGCGAATCCCGCCGAAAAAAAAAAAAACGAAGCGCGGTCTCCCGCGCTTCGTTGTTAATTGGCCCCCGGGTGGGCCAAGTCCCGGGGGCATGCGGGGGGTTATAATTTTAATGAATGGGGGGCCTCTAAGGCCCCCCCAAGCCCCGGGGACCGCCACCCCCCGGGGCTTTAAAAACAAATGGTGCGGAAGGGCTCTCTGGCCCTCCCGCAGCCCCGGGGCTTCTTTTTTTTATTTATAAAGTACTTGTGTGGGGGGGCTCCAGCCCCCCCACACGCCCCGGGGACCACCACCTCCCAGGGCCGGCTCCTGCAGTGTCCCGGGGTGCCTACCCCCGGGACACTGTAGTTTGCTAGGGCAGGGCGGGAGCCTCGCGGCTCCCGTCCTGCCATAGCAAACTACTTTGGTTTTTGGAAGAGAGAGCAGGAAACCTGCTCTCTCTTCCAAAATCCAAAGACCATTGCTTTTCCACACGGGGAGCTGCATCTTAGCAGCTCCCCATGTGGAAAAGCAATGCCGGCTCCCGCAGGAGGCGGGGAGCCGGCAGGGTCCGTGGGGGAGTTGGGGTCCCCCCACGGACCCCAAAGGATAGGGCCAGCCCCGGGGGATGGGGTCCCCGGGGCAAGTAGTGGCCCGGGAGGGGGGCCACGCGGCCCCCTCCCCAAAAATAATTTAAAAAAAAATAAAGGCCGGCCCCGGGGGATGGGGTCCCCGGGGCCTAAGGAGGCCTTAGGAGGGGGGCCACGCAGCCCCCCCCCATTAATTTTTTTTTTTAAAATAAGGTGGCAATGACCCGGGGGATGGGGTCCCCGGGTCGAAATTGGCCACGGGAGGGGGGCCCACGCAATCCCCTTCCCGTACCTTTTTTTAAAAAAAAATAAAAGGGGGTCAGGCCCTGGGGGATGGGGTCCCCAGGGCCCAAAATAATTACAAAGAAGGGGGGCCACACAGCCCCCTTTTAAAAAAAAAATCTAAAAAAATAAATCTGGCATCGCGCTGGAGGCCACGCCCCCTCCTTGTCAGCACTCTGCAAACGTGCCCCCTGGCGCGTTTGCAGAGGGGGAACGAATTCCCCTTGAATACTGGGGGTCCCTGGGGGCCAACTAGCCCACCAGGAACCTCCAGTATGCGCCATGGGGCTGCGTTGCAGAGAGGTGTTCTGAGGCCACGCCCCTTTTTACACCTCTCTGCAACGCAGCTCTGTGGCGCTTAATGGAGGTAGCTGGTGGACTAGTTGCACCCCAGGGACCCTCAGGATTCAAGGGAGTTAATCCCCGACTTAAAACGCGCCACGGGGCGCGTTTGAACAGTGGTGAAGGGAGGGGCGGGGCCTGAGGTGACATGTGTGCAAACAGGCCCCGTGGCGCGTTTTAAGATGGGAATTAAATCCCCTTCAATCCTTAGGGTCCCTGGGGGCCAACTAGCCCACCAGGTACCTCCAGTAAGCGCCACGGAGCTGCGTTGCAGAGTGTTGTAAAAGGGGCGTGGCCTCTGTACACCTCTCTGCAACGCAGCCCCTGGCGCATACTGGAGGTACAGGGTGGGCTAGTTGGACCCCAGGGACCCTCATGATTCAAGGGGACTTAATCCCCCAACTTAAACGCACCACGGGGCGCGTTTGCACAGATGTCACCTCAGGCCCCGCCCCCAACCCTTCACCATTGTGCAAATATTCCTCTAAAATCAGCCGAACTACGAATTCCGATTTACTCACCTGTTATCAGGAGAGACCTCAGTGCTGCATCTTTCAGCCCAGTACAGATCCTGAAAAGTAATTCTAACCGTACTTACCAGTAACTTGAATTTCCTTCCATAGGCTAACATTGACTGGTTTCACTTGGAAATTCTTCTAAGTGTGGAGTTTTGGAACTTTATAATATTCCTCTAAAATCAGCCGAAATACGAATTCCGATTTACTCACCTGTTATCAGGAGAGACCTCAGTGCTGAATGTTTCAGCCCAGTACTGATCCTGAAAAGTAATTTTAACCGTACTTACCAGTAACTTGAATTTCCTTCCATAGGCTAACATTGACTGGTTTCACTTGGAAATTCTTCCAAGTGTCGATTTTAGAAACATACAAATATTCCTCTAAAATCAGCAGAACTACTAATTCCGATTTACTCACCTGTTATCAGGAGAGACCTCAGTGCTGCATCTTTGAGCCCAGTACAGATCCTGAAAAGTAATTCTAACCGTACTTACCAGTAACTTGAATTTCCTTCCATAGGCTAAGATTGACTGGTTTCACTTGGAAATTCTTCTAAGTGTGGAGTTTTGGAACTTTATAATATTCCTCTCAAATCAACCGAACTACGAATTCCGATTTACTCACCTGTTATCAGGAGAGAACCCAGTGCTGCATCTTTTAGCCCAGCACTGACCCTGAAAAGTAATTCTAACCGTATTTACCAGTAACTTGTATTTCCTTCCATAGGAATCCATTGTCTGGTTTTCCGCAGAAAAGTTTCAAAGTGTCGATTTTCACAAACTACAAATATTCCTTAAAAATCGCCTGTATGACTTAAACGCATTCTTTCAACTGTTTACAGGAGATGCACCAGTGCTGGATCCAAGATCCACCACTGAGTAAGAAAAAGTAACGATAACACTACTTACCTGCTAAGTGAATTTTCTCCCATAGGATAGCATTGGTGATTCTATGTGAAAAAGTTTCTAAGTGTCAACTTTTAAAATACAATAATATTCCTTAAAAATCACTACTGTAACCAAAACGCTTTTACTCAACTGTTTACAGGAGATGTCCCAGGACTGAATCTAGGATCCAGTCCTGTGGTTAGAAAAAGTAATCCATAAAGTAACTAATTGCATTTAACTTGAAATTCACATTGAGCTCTATGTTGCATTGTGTTTGAAATTGTGTTGCCCATTGCAACAACTGTAACTACTGTACTTAAAAGTCTATTGCCTATTTGCAAACTATTTAAACTAAAGTAATTCATTCTGAGAAAGTATATTTTGTAATGTAATGTATAATGTAATTACAATGTATTTAAAAAATAAAATATCTAAAAATAAATAGTTTAAAAAAATGTAGTAAGTC
This sequence comes from Calotriton arnoldi, assembly GCA_963921515.1. NCBI lineage: Eukaryota > Metazoa > Chordata > Amphibia > Caudata > Salamandridae > Calotriton > Calotriton arnoldi. Next base: position 1,588,681 of record CAWUFW010004099.1, read on the forward strand.
AGTATCAAAAAAATAAATATAAGAATTAATACATTTAAAAATTGTCATTTACAAAACCTTTGAAATTCACTGAAAAAAACCATAGGTTTCAGACATGTTATAGTTAGGAATTAGCATTTAAAAAACCTTTGAAATTCACTGAAAAAACCATAGGTTTCAGGCACGTTATAGTTAGAAATTAGCATTTAAAAAACCTTACAAATTCACTGAAAAAACCATAGGTTTTAGGGACAGTTATAGTTAGTTGGATATTGCACTCGTACAAAACCCGTGAAATTCCCCCGTTATAGTTAGTTCAGGTAACTATAACTCGCGTCCCCGCAATGCACTGCTGATGACGTCACATATTACATCACTCATGACATGGTCAGTGACATCACTGATGACATCACTGATGACATCTCAAATGACATCACTGATGACATCACTGATGACATCATCCATGTGATAATTTGATGCATCTTCTCACACCCTAATATAACTTTTGATACCCCCACTGTAAATTACAGACTGCCATTGTCAAAACCATAGACACTCCAACACCAATTACTATATACACACTCACTGATTCTTAGGTCTACACACACACATCTACTCACTCACCCGTACAGTCACTCATACTTATAGTCACTCAGTACAGGACTATTATATGCACTCATACTCCTATATAAACACTCACACACCGCCACTCATCCATAGAGGTACTCACACACCTAGTCAGTCATGCAAAAAATTAAGCACACACCCATTTACTCACCTATACAGTTATACACACACCAGCTCACTTACTCATACAAATACTAGCACATTCTTACGCTCTTATACAATCACTGATACAAGCACACACTCATCCATACAGTCACTCTCACAATCACACACTCTCACTTATAGCCTTTTAAATACTCTAACACACATATATACTGCCTTTTACATATGTAGTTACTCGCACATGTACCACTGAGATATACATTCACTCACTAACACACCCATACACACACTCACCCACCCAAGCAGTCCATCACAGACGCACTCTTCAAATCATGCACCCAGTGAATCACCCACTCACACATCTATGTACAGAGTCGCACACACCCCACCCACACAAACACTCAGGCACCCATACAGATACTCAGACAACCAATCAATAACTCATATAGAAACTCATGTAGCTATTCACAAACCCATGCAGCCACTTACACAGCAACAGACAGACGGATACAGACATTCACCCAGTTTAGTCACTAACCCATGCATTCAGTAAGATACGTTTAATCACTCACTTATACAGTTAGTCACGCACCTACTAAATCATCCATACAGACACTTATACACCCACTCATTCTTCAATATGCCTTTCCCTATATACATTAAAAATATTTAAACTTTACAGAAACACAGTCACTAGATGATGTCATCAGTGATGTCATTTGTGATGTCATCAGTGATGTCATCAGTGATGTCACTGACCATGTCATGAGTGATGTAATATGTGACGTCATCAGCAGTGAATTGCGGGGGCGCGAGTTATAGTTAGCTGAACTAACTATAACGGGGGAATTTCACGGGTTTTGTATGAGTGCAATGTCCAACTAACTATAACTGTCCCTAAAACCTATGGTTTTTTCAGTGAATATATATATATATATATATATCCAGCTCCAAACTGCCCCTTCAGTTAGAACGCACTCGGACACAAACTGGCATAAATCCTTTATTGGCACACTCGCATTCCGTGTGCAGATATCATGCAGCTTCATAGTCGATTACGCCTGTCGCGTTTCAAAGCCTGTAGCTCCTTTCTCAAAGGCTTGACGTTCTGTGTGCAATATGGGACACACCTGTTTATCTACTTGATACCACGCCCTCAATAGGCAAAGGATTCTGGTTCACGTAGTATGTCCCAATAATGTTACCCTGGATGGGTGCACTTGTTTCTGCTGCTGACTCCATTCAAAGCCCACAGATGCGCCTCCGCGCACGGGTGCGAGATAAATCCAAAGTCCGTGTCCCATAAAAGAGGCAAGGTTGTATACCGAGCCCCATGGCCCCCAATGCTAATGGGGCGGTGCGTTCTTCGTGGCAAGGGCTGCCGCGTTATAAATCCAGCTCCAAACTGCCCCTTCAGTTAGAACGCACTCGGACACAAACTGGCATAAATCCTTTATTGGCACACTCGCATTCAGGGCCCGATTCACAGAACTAACTTAAGACAAAATCCTAAACTTACTACCATTTTGGTATTCAAGGAAGGCACTTACTCATTTTGGTATTCACAGAAGGCACTTAATCATTTTGGTATTCACAGAAGGTACTTACTCATTTTGGTATTCACAGAAGGCACTTACTCATCAATGAGTAAGTGCCTTCTGTGAATACCAAAATGAGTAAGTGCCTCAGAAGGCACTTACTCATTGATGAGTAAGTGCCTTCTGTGAATACCAAAATGAGTAAGTGCCTTCTGTGAATACCAAAATGAGTAAGTGCCTTCTGTGAATACCAAAATGGTAGTAAGTTTAGGATTTTGTCTTAAGTTAGTTCTGTGAATCGGGCCCTCTGTGTGCAGATATCTTGCAGCTTCACAGTCGATTACGCCTGACGCGTTTCAGACCCTGTAGCTCCTTTCTCAAAGGCTCGACGTTCTGTGTGCAATATGGGACACACCTGTTTATCTACTTGATACCACGCCCTCAATAGGCAAAGGATTCTGGTTCACGTAGTATGTCCCAATAATGTTACCCTGGATGGGTGCACTCGTTTCTGCTGCTGACTCCATTCAAAGCCCACAGATGGGCCTCCGCGCACGGGTGCAAGATAAATATAAGCACATATAAGTGTTTGTGTGTTTATATATGTATATATGGATATATATAGTACTAAATATTAGTGCAATACTCTCTACTCTCCACAACTGTGAGCACATGGCAAATGATCCGGTATCAGGCGGAAGGGTCTGATCCAGATTCAGATGTATATGCCCTTTCAAAACCACCTTGCTGTAATAATTAAATGTGCTACAATGTGCTATATTCCGGCAGCCCTATGCCTGCAAGGGTTTACTTTCAAAGTATGAATCAGCTGCATTGCACTTTACCGCGGGATTTAAGCTGACCAAGAAGAAACTGTCTTATCATCTGACAAAGCTGCCATTTCTTCTTATTCCCGCAGCGCAAACAAAAGTACGCTCAAGGATGCATAAACCTTTACTTACTTGCCACCTGTTAGACGCTTTTACCAGATATGTAGGTGTAGCACCGCACCTCATGGTGTGTATTAATGGTTTTTAACGATCTGTACCAATGGTTTTACTGACTGTTTTAACGTAGTGCAATGGTTTTTAGTAACTATGCAAAAATAAAAGAAACTTTAAACTATATGTATATATATAGTACTAAATATTAGTGGAATATATTTAATTTACATTATATTATATATTAAAATATTTTAACATTTACTACTTTAAACTCTATTTATATTTAATAATCGATATTTTTGGATGGTATTAGTGTCAACAATATTTTTTTCTGATATTTTTGTACATACCATTAGAAGTATAGGATCACGATATTGTGGTAAACGTTATTTTTGGCACAATATTTTTGTCAACGGTATTGTGTCAGTGATCCACCCAGACCTGGATATCCAGTGTCTCCCTGAAACTCATCCCTATCAAGAAATAATTCCTCGTATTTGCCAAAAACAAAAAAGCAAGTAATAATATAAACCTACATGAATGACAAGAACCTTGACTGTTTTAAACCCCAACTTTCACCGAATGCCAAGTCACTTGAATTCACCCTGGACACCAATCTGACCCTCAAAGAACACATTACAAAAATAAAATAGCAATAGAGATGTCCTGGTACCAGCTCTCTTTTTTAATGAAAGTGAAACCATGTAGTCCAGAAAGCAACTTCAGAAGTGCTGTTCAAGCCTTAGTACTCTTGCATCGAGTTGGTGGTACCATCCTGCTCCATGGTCTCCCAGATGCCACATTGGCCTCTCTTAAGGGTATCCTACACACCACAGCATGGCTCATCCAGGGTCTGAGAAATATGATCACATCACTCCCATCCTGATAGAGCTAGTTCCCCTTGCAGGCCCTCACCATCTTTAAACCAGCTGAATCATAACCAAGCTATTACAAATACCACCCCAACGTATCTTGCTGACAAGCTTACCATCTCTGGTGGTGCTTGGTACACCCACAGCCAAGACACCATCATACTGCAGACAAAGAAGTGTTAAAAAAAGAAAAAGCAATACAGCAGGCCTTTTCCATTTAGGCATCCATGATATGCAACAACACCCTTGTAACCATCAGGACTGCCCCAAAGCTGTTCCAATTTAGGAAAGAGTTGAAGATGCACCTCTTTAAAGAACACTGCATCGCAATGCAGTAACAGTTCACTACTCAAGCTCCCAGAATCCAGCTACCTCTTATATAGCTGATCAACTCTGTTTGCGTTTGACTTTGTACAGCATTCCACTGCCTTTTGTTTAGGTTTGTGCTATACAAAAACCATATACAGATACATAAAGTACAATGAGCTATGGTATATAGGTCGTGTCCCAAGCCTAACAGTGCAACTAAGCACCTGACTTACAGACTCTCCTTGGACCCTACACTCTCTCTCTCTCTAGCTGGATGGGTAAGCAGGGGCAGGCCCACGTATGCACATCCGGTTGAATGACGGAACCCTGCATGCATTTACTCCGCATACCTTTACAACTGAGTCACTGCCCCGACTGCGATGTTACCACGCGTTACTTTACAGCGCAAGTTGTTCCAACGACTTGCTTTAGGGGGCGCTGGACTTTGGAATAGTATAAATTACTATTACAACTCCAGTCTACGCAACAATAGGGAAGGTGTTGGACTTAAAAATCCAACACCAGGCCAACGAGCCCCTCTACAGCAAGTCGTTGTAACCACTTGCGGGTTAGAGTAATGCGCAGTAAGGTCGCAGTCGGAGTAGAGACTGCATTGTAAAGGCTGGTCGCTGTTGAGACTGCGGGGTAAAGGATGTTTCTCATACACAATCACAGACCATGCCATACGATTGTCAGCCCTGAGTCATCGGCCCGAAATTGAAGTATGATCTGGCAGGGGCTCCAAAAGCAGGCTGCAAGGGTCGCAATGCTATTCTCATACCAAAAGATTTCCAAATCGCTGCAGCATTGTGAGGGGAGACATGCATATGGGCTGGCCTGTTGGATCATATGGTATGGTCAAGAGTAAGGGCATGGACTCCCCTGCAGACGAGATAGATTAACTCTGAGACCTCTCTGTTCTTTTCAAACTGAAGAGACCAACTTACTGACTGCTTTAGAGGAGTCTTGTACAAATGCCTGTATTTTCTTACCCCATGTCAATAATAATGAGAAGCATACATCAAACTGCACTCACTGTGTTTCTTTTCAACATTTCTGAATGTTTAGAAAATAAGCTAATTGAAAATATAGGGTCTCTGCCCCCCTCGTGCACATCTCTATTCAGTTACTTATTGTGAGTCCAGAGGACACGGTCACTGTCTCTCAATTAGGCCTGGGCTTAAAATTCCGCACCGCTCGTGGAGTTTTGCCCACTCCGCCTAGAGTGTGGAGTTCCGAAAAACTCAGCGAAGCGGCACAGAGTGGAGTCTTTCCTCTCGCGCGGCTCACGAACATCAAGTTGGTGAGCGAGGAAATTCATACGCTAGACCAACTCAGGTGGTCGCAGCATGTCACTACCTCTCGCATTGAGAAACCTGCTGCTCGCGTTGAGGAAGCTGCTTCTCGAGTAGAACATCTACTCGAGTGGCAGAAAGAAGCAGCGCCCTCTGGCACTGCACGTGGTGCCGTTCGCGCTGATTTTACAGTGCAGGACAAACTACCAGCGATAAAAATCAGCGTGAGCAACGCGACTTACAGCACCCCGCCACTTGCGGAACTCTGCAGAGCACGGCGGAGTTTTTTCGCCACTTCATGGAGTTATGCATAGGAGAACTCTGCAAACTCCGCCCAAGCCTACTCTCAACAACACACAAAGGTCAGTATCCTTTGTTCACCAATAACAGAGTATCTGCACCCTCACACATTTTTCTTCTCCCCCCTTTGCATGTTTGTGTTTCTAACAGTGTGCACATACTCACTATATTTAGTTTTAGGGAATAGAAGCGAGAGAGTGTTTGAACGGCATAACCTAGATGGCTTTAGTTCAAAGATTTACCATGCAGGCTTTCAGTGCTTAGCAAAGCCTGATCTGTTGTTATAAGTAATGGGTCACTCAATGTGTGTCTGCAGTGCTGGTATTCTATGTTTCGAGCTGCCACTGCCCATCCACGTCCTGCCCTCCTTCCTTTCTGATGTTGAGGCTTTCTCTCTTCTTGAAAATTTGTGGGAAATGTTTATACTGACAAAATCTGAAAAGAAATGGCAAAATATCCCATATCTTCTCTGAACTAAGACATCTGTAGAAAACCAAGAGATCCGCATTTTTGGCTGAACAATCTGCACCATAGGTTTGGACTTTCTTCTTACACTTTTGATGTCAGATGCTTTTGCGAGGCCTAGGTCAACCGACTCAAGCAGGGCCCCCATACAGGACAAGGAGCAGTTTCTAAGTAGTATAAAAGTATGTCCTCCAGGGTTAGGGAAACCACAGCATACCCTGTATTTGACACCATCTGGCGGTGTAGCTATGCTGGCTGTCTCGTAATTTAATAAATAGGGCAGGCTTACTATGAAATCTATAAATATTGCAGCATGAGTGTAGGGCCCTGTGAGGGGTCTGGAATATAATAACCCTCCCACACCTCCCTTTTGACGGGCCTGTCTTGTACAAACGCACCGTCACGCCAGTGACGCAGCACCATAACTAATATACCTTATAAATATCATGATTTTGCTACAGCATTTGCTAGGTGACCTCAGACCGTTTCTAAGCACGCCCACCGTTGCAAAGAAAAGCAGTGAGTCACACGGAGGGGCCAGGATCACACGGTTTGTCCAAGTGGGAAAGTTATAATTAGAACTCAGATTCAGAAATTCAGATTCTCAAAGTATACCTTGATCGTTAGAGCACGCCACCTGCACTAGCCCCCATCTTTACCTTGGGATGTTATCCCTAGATAAGGGAGAGTTCAGTAGCGGGCAGTTCCTGTTTTGCTTGCTTCATGAGGTCTATTGGAGCGGAGATTTCGATGAATGTATTCACCAATCACATCACTTGTCTTGTGACCTGTAGTGGACTGAATTCCCAGGCGTGACATCCTAGTTACCGCCTACTATCTCTAAAACGAAGAGACTAACACATTGTGGTGCATTGCGCCTGACACAGGCTCAGTGCACGCAAGGGAAAATTAAAATATCGCGAGGATATTGTAGAGTTTGGCGGGCGCTAGGCCCACATACTCGTGATAAGGAATACACAGACACAATTGGTTAGGGTGCATAACTGGCCCAGAGCACGTGCGCTCGGCCCCTTTTATTGTCAGGGTCACCTGACTGGTGACGCCTGTGGTGGGTGGGTGTTCAGTGTGTGATACAGAAGGGGAAACACTAGAATGCTGATCGGACGATCACTACATCCCTCCCAAACTTTAATAAAGGTCAAAACAAATGAAGTCCGAACCTGTGGGAGAGAATACAATTTAAAAACAAACACAACACAATAATAACGACTTCCACGTGGTCTCTTCCGCTGCTGGCCTACCGCCTACGAGGGTATCCTTGCAGCCGGGACCACTAGTTCTCCTTGGCACGATGTCAGGGTGCCCTGTGGATGTAGTCTTTCTTGGACTTGCGACGTGGAAGTGTGATCTACAGTCTCTTTCTTCCCATTCCACATCCAGTGAAAGTGCAGATGGGATGATGGTGGATCAGTTATGTGTTACTTTCCACTGTACAGTCCTGGTTGAAGTATTTCCTCCATCTGGTGATCATCTCCAACGGGATTTGCAGTTGCAGGGCGTCCCTCTCACGGATGCCCCTCTCTCGTGGGTGTCCCCTCTCACCGGACGACCCGGAGGCCCTTTGCTGCCAGGCTTCCACTGGACCGGTGGACTTCCGCCTTGTCGCTCCAACCACGTTGGAGGAATCGCTACGGATCCTTTCTCCGTGTCCCAAGCTCCACCTGAAAAGGGTGTTGTTGGCAATTGCTCCTTTGCGTGCTACCTTTGTCCTCCCGGGATTTCCAGACCGAGCTTCAACAGTCCATCTCCCGTGTCGGGACCCGCTGCCACCGGTGTCCCAGAGGCCTCTGCCCCTTGGATATCCACGGTCCTGTGTCCGTTCCATCCCAGAGGTGGTTGTTACCAATGGACCGGCCTGCTCGCCTCTGTCGTCACCGGGTGATCTTAGGAGTCGCGAGTAGATGTGCACTCTCAGTGATGTTGATGTTCTCCAGGTACTGTGTTCGGATGTTCATGCACCTTTTCACTTTCCTCTTCGGGTGTTTCCCTTCTGGTGTGTGAGTTGACCTGCCGCTCACACCTCTTTCCTCTTCTCCTTCTGCTTTTCTTCCTTCGCCATGGCGTCTTGTCACTCAAGATCTGTCTTCTCATTCTTTCCTTCGCGACGCGGTCTGGCCTTCTCTCCTGCTGGTCTGCCCTAACCAGGCTTCTCCGTGTAGCGTGCACTCCACACGTTTCCCCCTGGTCTTGTCCAAACCTAGGACACTGCCTTCACTTCGCTCTATGACTGGACCTGTCGTCGCGACCTTCTTTCGTACGATTACTTCTGACTTCTAGTTAATGTTGTTAGACTTCTCGTCCGTCTCTGTCTGGTCCTCTTCGCGGACCTCTCCTGGGGTCCTCTTCATGGACATCTCCTCGGTCGTTCTCTTCACGGACCTCTTCTCCTTTCTTCTTGTTGGACCTCTTGTCAGATCTCTTCTCTCTTTCTGACCTCTTCGCAGGTCACCTCACTCTCTGACCTCTTGTCGGTCAGCGTCATCCTAGCGACCATCTGGCCGGTTGGCTTCTTCATCCTTGCGGCCGTCTGGCTGGTCGGTTTCTTCCTCCTTGCGACCGTCTGGCTGGTCGGCTTCTTCCTCCTTGCGACCGTCTTGCTGGTCGGCTTCTTTCTCCTTGCGACCATCTGGCTGGTCGGCTTTTCCTCCTTGCGACCATCTGGCTGGTCGGTTTCTTCCTCCTTGCAACCGTCTGGCTGGTCGGCTTCTTTCTCCTTGCGACCATCTGGCTGGTCGGCTTTTCCTCCTTGCGACCATCTGGCTGGTCAGTTTCTTCCTCCTTGCGACCGTCTGGCGGGTTGGCTTCTGGTGGTCCGTGCAACCACCTCTCTCCGCAGTCGCACTGCTTCGGCGCGCTTCTGACTGCGCCATTCAGTCCGTTTTGAGACTTGCTGCTCTGGGTCTGCTTGCCCTGGCTTTCAGAGCGTGTGCGCTGACGTCACCATTGGTTGTGTGTTGCAATAGCGGTCGCTGCGGTGCATACCTTGTTGCCACCTCAGTGTAGGCAGTTGCTCTATTTGTAAGTCTGCTGCAACAGGTACTTTTGCTCTTTGCCTTCCCAGCGCGTTTGGGCTGTAGCAACTGTTCTGGTGCTGCATTACTATCGTCCTGGCACACAATGGCCTTCCAGTCCCATGGCTCATGTGCTTTTAGTGTAGTCTCAGCTGTGTACCCTTTCTGTGACAGTCTTTTATTTAGAATTGTTCGTTGTTGCCATAGTGTGCATTTCCTTTCCTTTTCCCTACGGCATGTCGATTTGTGCCTCTTTCTTTGCTCAGGAAAGGCAGGGGGGGGGGTGTGCTGCCATTGTTGCAGGTCTGTCCGAGATGGCAATTGCTTCAACTCAATAGCGCAACACCGCTACATGGCCCCTCAATGGCAGTGTAGTACTTATTTCACGTTCGCCAGCTTTCTGATGCGGTGGGCTTCCTGTGTAGTCAATGCTCACGCTGAGCAGATGTGACCGGCTCCTCGTGTCTCACCTCTGCCTGGCTGGGCCCCGGCAAGCATTGTTTCTATCTCCCCCCACAGCACTCTTCATGCTCACAGCTGCGTGGTGGCCGTGTATCCCTTGTTTCAGGTTTGACCTGCTACATTGCTTTACTTCCCGAATGCGGTAGCGTGAACTGGCCACCAGGTGGCGCTGCTGCTCTTTTCTTTTGCCCGGCAGCACTCCGATCGGCCCTAGGAGCTCCACACACGTTGCGGGCCACATGCACTTTTCTGGCCATGTCCCCGACCCACACGGGCCTGCCTCGGGACTCCTGATGGCGATGCACACGCTGCCTCCTGAGCGGGCACCCCCTCAGATGGCCCCTCACCCGGGACCTCCAAAAAAGCTGCCGCACGGCTACAGGCGATCTTCCTCATCTCACAGTAAGTTCTCTCATTTACTTTAGTAGTTGTACACAGGGCCCCCTTTGCCTGCTGCACAGCGACCCTCACAGCGCCTTTACCGCTGCACACGCGGTACTCCACCCCATGTTTGCTTGCACTGTCGGGGTTATTCTGCCTCTTACTGCCGCACCTGCTTTAGGCGGTCGCTCTCTGCCGCAGGCGGCCACTCGCCATCACATTGCTCCCGTGAATTTTCTTGCAGCCGCGGGCTGCGCACCGTCCCTTGTCCTTTCTCTGCCCCACCGCTGTAGCTTCGCACGCTTCACTTGCTGCGCGGACTGGGGTAGGGTTGGCGCTGCTGCCGGAGACTGCGGCCTTCCTTTGCTTCAAAACAGGGACAGTTGATTGACTTCTCTCCTGCACCCCCCTGCCGCCGGCTCGCTCCTTACACGCCGCCCGGGATGGGGGAGGTTCGCGCTGCACCCGGGGGCTGCTTAGTTCGTTGGGGGCATTGGGCACCGTCTATTCCTCCTTGCGGGGACGGGGGAGTGGTTAGCTACTCCACTCTCCGTCCTCCCGCATCAGGCTGTCTTCCTCGCCCTGATGTCCCGCAGCCCTGGCTCACCTTCGCCCGATGTCTGACCAGGCCTCACGCCCCTCGTGGCAGTTCTGCGGCGGCGGCCGGCATCAGCTCAGTCCGGCCTCGCTCGCCTTGTGCCTCGACCTTCACCGGGCTTTCTTCGTGCCGGAGGGCACACAGCCGATCCTTCAGCGCGGGGTGGGCCCCCGCGAACCTCCTGCTGCTCGGGGGTCACTCTTTGCTTGCCACGGCGGTCTGCGGCTCTTCTGACGCGGGGTGGGCTCCCGCTCGGCTACTTTCACGCCCGGGGCTCCTCGCACGCCCCGTTGGCTATCGGGCGCGTCCGGCGCCTCTTCACAGGGGGTGCAGGCACACCAGGTGCGGGGTGGGCTCCCGGTCACCTCGCCTTCCCTTCATGCAAGCCCGGGGCTTTCGCACACGCCCCGCGGGCTATCGGGCGCCTCTGCATGGAGGCGGATTTGCTGCAGGCCCACGAGGTGCGGGGTGGGCTCCCAGTCACCTCGTCTTCACCCTCGGGTTTTCGGGCGCGTTTCGCGCTGGCTTCTGGGGGTGCCCTCAACACGGGCTGCTCTCTCCCCCTTTTCCACCTTCGCTGGGCTGCTGCACGCGTGGGCACAGCCTCCTCGTCGCCATTGTAGAGTTTGGCGGGCGCTAGGCCCACATACTCGTGATAAGGAATACACAGACACAATTGGTTAGGGTGCATAACTGGCCCAGAGCACGTGCGCTCGGCCCCTTTTATTGTCAGGGTCACCTGACTGGTGACGCCTGTGGTGGGTGGGTGTTCAGTGTGTGATACAGAAGGGGAAACACTAGAATGCTGATCGGACGATCACTACAGATATGTACGCTTCCATGCACGCATGTCGAGCAAGAGAGAGATCCCTCGGGGAATCAGAAATCTGTGCAACACGGAAGCCATCAGGCACAGAGCGCAAGTGAAGAAGCGTCGGTCAGAAAGGACAGCAGCTTCCTAGCAACGGTAACTATAAGCTACAGTTACTAAGAAACTTCCAGAAGTTACTGCAAGAAGTGCTCTGAGCGCTGATGATTGCATGCCGAGTACTAATGAGACATCACTCAAAGCCACTCAGAATGTTTCTGGGATCACCGAGGGGGTCTCTTCCGCTTAGTAAATATGTTTATGCAATTAGCGAGAGGACCCCCTTGCTGTCAGTGTGTGTGTGTCCATATGGTCAGTCTCTATGATCACTGGGAGGCCCTCACTTGCAGAATGTGTGTTTTTCTATGGTCTCTGAGAGGCTCCTCGCTTGCTGTCAGTGTATATAAACAATATCTGGCTTGTGAGGCGCCCCCCTCCTGTAGTGAGCGCCTTTATTCTGTTCTCACTGAGAGGCCGCAAAGTGTCTCCTCTTTTGTTTTCACTGTGTTTCTTGAGTCAGTGAGGGGGCCCTGTCTTGTGTCGGTGTGCATGTTTCTGTGATTAAGCTGGCCCCCACTCTTGCTGCCAGAGGGAGAAGTTAGAGGTCTGTGGGGCTTATTTGTGAGCCCCTTGCGACACTTTTGCGCCACCGCTGCGTCACTTCTTGTGACGCAGCGGCGGCGTAAATAATGCGCCACGTTGTGCCAGATTTACAAAGTGACGCATCTAGGCAGATGCGTCACTTTGGAAACCCCTGTGCCACATTATACCTGCATCAGGCATAATGTATGCAGGGTGGGCATTCCCCCGCAAGAAAGCCTCGTAGAAGTGGCGCAGTGAAATCTATCAGATTTTATTGCGCCACTTTTATGAGCCACTGCGTCAAAACCTTACGCCTGCCTCATAGCAGGCGTAAGGGTGACGCAGTGCAATAGGTATAGGCCTCCCCCATGCATTTCCGGAGTTGCATCATGCTTACAACACAACTCCAGAAATGCTTGAGTTTTGTGCCAACAGATACGTCAGGATTCCTGACGCATCTGTCAATCCTTGCGACATGGAGCGCCGTACAGTAAATATGGCGCATCCATGGTGTGGCAAGGAGGGCGCAGTGAAAAGTGTTGCATTGCTGTTTTACCGCAGTGATGCAACACTTTTCATAAATGAGGCCCTGTGTTTCGAAGTTCATTGATAGGCCCTTCTCTCATCTTATCAGTGTGAACTCAGCTATCACCAGGGCGTAGCCTCCATCGCTTCAGTATGTACGGCTACTGAGCACAGAGGCCTGAGGAGCCAACCGAACCCTGATTCACAGTTCAGATAGCGGCCAAAAACAGTACACAGCTGCTTGAAGTATGAGCAATTATATGTTTAAAGTCGTACGGCAGTGGTGACATCAATGGACAGCTGACGATCCACTATAACAAGACAAGCGCGCCCATGTTCAGGTAAAAGAAAAGCACGTTCGCCATATCCCATCTGAGGGGGCAGTGCTGCTTAAATTTAAAGTATTGTGTGAGAGAGAGAGAGAGCAAACGTGTCTTGCCTGCAACAGCAGGCAGACGAAAGCCAATTAAGAAAATAGTGCTCCCAGGCTCTAATTAAAGCATACGTGTAACAACCGAAGTAAAAGGGCCAGTCCTCATGGGAGGTTCAAATGAAGGCAAGGCGGTACTACAGAGGGACTAACAATCCTATTAACCATTCAGAAGCCAGTATTTACAAACGGCAATGACACAAGTCAATGACAAATATGGACGGAGAGTGGGCGGGGCTACAAGTACATCCTGCAATACAGCATGCCTTGCAGAGCAGCGCATGCGCGCTGACTCTAGGCTCGACCTAAAAAGTCTCTGTTAATATACAAATGCTCTACATGGGTAATGCATAAAAGCCAAAGCTGCAATGGCTCTGTCACCAAGATAAAACCATTTGTGAAAATTCTCCCCAATGCCAGATAATTTATCACTCAAATTTTAGCTTTAAATCTATATGGAAACTAAGCCATTTTTCTCCAAATATCAGTTTATGAGTTCTGAAAATAAACAATTTTTCTGTCGAATACCCTTTCGCAGTTTTGGTATATGCATTCTAATTTAACAAAGCAAAGGTTTTTAATTTGGTAGTCTGGTCTGCACTCAGGAGAGCTACTTACAGGTAGCTGCAGAGCTACCAGTAGCTCACGAGCTATTCGTTGGAGACCCCTGGTCTATATATATCTATATCTGTGAGTGGCACCTCTCTTTATGTTTGTATGTTTTTCTAGTCATTGAGAGGTCCCGCTCTTATTATCAATGCATAAGCTTCTAGTGTCAGTGAGTGGTACCTCTCTCTCATTCAGTGTATACATTTCTAGAATGAGTGAGTTAAAATCTTTTGCTGTCAGTGTATATATTTATATAGTTAGTGAAACAAACCTATCTTGAGTTAGTATATATTGCCCAGCTTTACTAAGCCTTTGCATTGCCTCTGCTTCACGCAAGGCAGTGGAATGACATTGCAAAGGTTTCAGCAAGATTTACAAAGCCACGGGAAGGGTGATTTGCGCCACCCTGTGTGGCTTTGTAAAGAAATGTAAGGCAAAGCAGTGGTTTGTGCTGCAAACGTTACATTTTGAACTGGTAGGCATTCCATAGGTGGAGCTAGGGTGTTCCCTTGCATCCACCCATGGATTTCACACAATTCCAGATTTACAGAGGTTTGCAAACCTGGGATTGCATCAAATAAGAAGGCCTGCCAGAGGATGGCGTAAAAAGGAAAAACTTTCTTTTCTCCTCATTTCCACTTTATACGCATAGAAAGAGGAAAATGCCTCTTTGGTTTGTTTTTGTACAGAAAAATATCCCTTCATGCACAAAACCAATCCTTCCCATAACACAGACACCCTTGCAGCATGGCGCAAGGCTGCCCGAGTTGGCACTAGGAAGCACTCAGCGCACCAGCGCTAGTAAGGAGAAACTTTAGTGAATACGTCCCTATATTTACAGAGACAGTAAGCAACACTTCTCTTGCTGTCAGCGTGTATGTTTCTCTAGTCAGTAAGAGGCATCTCTCTCATCACCTGTGTATTATTTCCCTTGTGAGTGTGAGGCAGTACTCTCTCTGTCAGCATATACATTCTACAGTCAGTGTGAGGCAGCTTTCTTGTTCTCAATCTATGAGCCTGATTATGAGTAAACCTTGTCAGGTGCGACAATCTGACAACGAGGTGTCCAGAATTTATCAAAAGGGATCATTATCTAATTTTCCAAGGTTTTGGGGAATAACATCCAGATTTTGGTGCCTATGGTCCCAAAATCCACACTCCTGGTAAATACCAGGCCTTTCCTTCTAGTTAATTTCGGCCTGGTTTGACCTGCCAAAATGTAATCAACATTGAGATCTTTCACACCTGGTAATTGTCAGGCACACTTTAATTAGATCTCAACAAGTGTTTGTGTAAGGATTGCGATCTAACTAGCCATCGTTAAGGGCCTAAGTGTATCTATAGTCAGTGAGAAGCAGTTCTCAGTCTATATGTATCTGTAGTCAGTAAGGGGCTTGTCTCTTGCTGTCAGTGTATATATCTGTATCAGTGAGTAGCGCCTCTCTTGCTGTCAGTGTATGTGTATTTATGACAGGGAGCGGCACCTTTCTTGCTCTCAGTGTATATGTGTCTATATGAGTAAGCAGCGCCTCTCTTGCTATCAGTGTGTATATATATCTATAACAGTGAGAGGCAGCTCTCCTGCTGTCAATGTACATATATCTATATCAGCGAGAGGCACATTTCTTGCTGTCAGTGTATATGAATCTATATCAGTGAAAGGCAGAACTTTTGCTGCCAGTGTATATGTATCTATATCAGTGAGAGGGAGTTCTCTTGCTGTCAATATATATATATATATATATATCCACCCGAACTTGGTTCTCCTTCGCTCGGGTCGTTGGCGCTCAATTAGGTGCGTCACCACCGCGGTTGAACCAAACCGCTAAATATCCATCAAATCCTCCATTACTGAAGAAAAACGGGTCGCACTCTTGCAGTGATATTAAGGCAAGTTAATTTATTCTTAAATCCATTTAGCAGCAGCACAGACACAACCAACGCGTTTCGGTATTTCATAATACCTTGCTCACGGTTCATGAGCAAGGTATTACGAAATACCGAAACGGGTTGGTTGTGTCTGTGCTGCTGCTAAATGGATTTAAGAATAAATTAACTTGCCTTAATATCACTGCAAGAGTGCGACCTGCTTTTCTTCAGTAATGGAGGATTTGATGGATATATATATATATATATTCACTGAAAAAACCATAGGTTTCAGGGGCGTTATAGTTAGTTGGACATTTCACTCGTACAAAACCATAGAAATTCCCCGTTATAGTTAGTTCAGCTAACTATAACTCGCACGCCCGCAATGCACTGCTGATGACGTCACATATTACATCACTCATGACATGGTCAGTGACATCACTCATGACATCACTGATGACATCTCAAATGACATCACTGATGACATCATCCTTGTGATAGAGTGGCAGACCTCCTCTCACCCTAATATAACCTTTGATACACACTCTCAAAAATACAAACTAACATTTTCAAAACAATGGACATACCAATACCAGTTACAACACACCTATTCAGTAATTCCAAGATCTACACACACATCCACTCATTCACCAACAGTCCCTATACAGTCACTCATACATGTACTCACTCATCATATGTACTCATACACCTATACATCCTGTTACACACCGCCACTCATCCATAGAGTTACTCACACACATAGTCACACATGCAAACAAAGTATCAAACATCCATTTACTTGCATATACAGTTATACACACACTACCACACTTACTTCTACAGAAACTTACACATACTCACTCTCTTAAACAATCACTTATAGAAACACCTACTTATTTGTACAGGAACTCTTCCAATCTCTCACTCTCACATATACTCACTTATATACACCAATACTCACATATACTAGTTTAAAACATATGTAGTTACTCATAAAGACACTATTGAGACAGTCATTCACTCACTAACACACCCATACACATACTCATCCACCTATACAGTCCTGCACACATGCTGTCTTCAACACATACAAACAGTGAGTCACTCATTCATGCATCTATGCACTAAGTAATACCCCCACCGAACCATACAGACACTCAGACACTCATACTGATACTCAAAAAACCATCTAATAACCCATATAGACACTCATGTAGCTACTCACCAACCCATGCAGCCACTTATACACAAAGTGAGAGACTGATACAGATATTTTCATATTTAAACATTACTCACTAACCCATGTATTCACTAAGATACACTTAGTCAGTTATACAATGAATTTTACAAAACAAAATCATCCATTTAGACACTTATATACCCATTTATTCTTCCATCGACCTTGAGATATACATATATAAAACATATTTAATTTTCAGAAAAACACACATTCACTGGATGATGTCATCAGTGATGTCATCAGTGATATCATTTGAGATGTCATCAGTGATGTCATGAGTGATGTCACTGACCATGTCATGAGTGATGTAATATGTGACGTCATCAGCAGTGCATTGCGGGCGCGCGAGTTATAGTTAGCTGAACTAACTATAACGGGGAATTTCTATGGTTTTGTACGAGTGAAATGTCCAACTAACTATAACGCCCCTGAAACCTATGGTTTTTTCAGTGAATTTCTAAGGTTTTTAAATGCTAATTTCTAACTATAACGTGCATGAAACCTACGGTTTTTTCAGTGAATTTCTAAGGTTTTTTAAATGCTAATTTCTAACTATAACGTGCCTGAAACCTATGGTTTTTTCAGTGAATATATATATATTTATTATACTATGTATACATGTGAAAATGTCTTGGTCCCCTGTTTGCCTCGGTGGCATGGAAAAAATGGGTGGAACTGACGTCAGCACGCCGACAAGGTTCTCTTATGGCTCCGATGACGTCATACGGTGTCGCGAGCAGAGCCGTGCTATTATGACGTCCTCGTTGACGTGGGAGAGCTAGGAAAGAATTTCCGTGGAATGCTGGTGCAGGGGATATTCACCTAAGTGTTCAGGCTAGTCCTTTGGGAGCAACTGTTTATGTTGCCACTCCAGAAACCGAAACCAGTGATCCGAGGGCAGAGGCCCTGCAGATGGCACACGAGGTGGGGTGCCCAGTCGTGTGCACCGGCGGGGCAGCGAAGTGATAAGCACCACAACCCACAAAAAAGGTAACAAGGGCACTGAATAACACAGGATCTTCTCTTTGTATCTGGCAGGAACAACGAAGTTAAAATGCCCTAGTACCAAAATGTAGAATTAGTGCTACAACGGTCTTCAAGAGGACCTGCGATGCCGCTTCTGCCTCCCGTACCCTGGAGGTGGCACATGGGTCACGCGGTACGGTCATACTGCGGTGGGACGCACACTCGTTGACCTCTCATGGCACTGCTCCACACTTCAGGGAGGACGCTTTCCATTAGCTATGTTTTCTGATGACATGTCGCGCCGGCCCCGTCCAACAACAGAACTCCTTTAGATCCAAACAGACTCTTCCACTCTCTCACCGGAAGTGAAACCAGGCCACGCGGACACTTTCACAATACAACAGCCGGGAATGCACTTTTCGGTAAAAAAACACATTCCTTCCTCCTAATTAATCAAATAAACGTCTCACTGAAGAACAGGGGCCAGCTTCGATCGGTAAACAGCCGTTACAACGACTTTTTACTTTGCGATACCATTACAACGCATGCATTACCACGCATGCGTTGTACATCACGAAGTCATTACTACGCATTTTTTAGAACGCATGGTCATTTACCACGCATGCCTTTACAATGAATTTTGTTGTAAAGGTATGTATGGTAAATGACCATGCGTTCTAAAAACATGTAGACGATCCATGTCGTTGTAAGGAAACAGAGGCTGTTCCGTTTCCTCACAACGACGTGCACCGCCCCTCAGAGACAACGTGAAGCAGGAACCACGAGGAGAGAGGAACCACGAGGAGTGAGAGGTAAGGGGGATTGGGCATGGGGTGGGGGTTTCTTTTCTAGGATTTAGGGTCATGCAGTGGTGTTTGGGTGGTGTAGGGGGTCGTGCTGGGGGTAGTGTTTTAGGGTTTAGGGTAGTGCAGTGGTGTTTGGGTAGTGTAGGGGGTCATGCTGGGGGTAGTGTTTTAGGGTTTAGGGTAGTGCAGTAGTGTAGGGGGTCATGCTGGGGGTAGTGTTTTAGGCTTTAGGGTAGTGCAGTGATGTATGGGTAGTGTGGGGGTCGTGCTGGGTTAGTGTTTTAGGGTTTAGGGTAGTGCAGTGGTGTTTGAGTAGTGTAGGGGTCATGCTGGTGGTAGTGTTTTAGGTTTTAGGGTAGTGCAGTGGTGTTTGTGTAGTGTAGGGGGTCATGCTGGGGGTAGTGTTTTATGGTTTAGGGTAGTGCAGTGGTGTTTGGGTAGTGTAGGGGGTCATGCTGGGGGTAGATTTAGGGTTTAGGGTAGTGCAGTGGTGTTTGGGTAGTGTAGGGAGTCGTGCTGGGGGTAGTGTTTTAGGGTTTAGGGTAGTGCAGTAGTGTTTGTGTAGTGTAGGGGGTTGTGCTGGGGGTAGTGTTTTAGGGTTTATGTTAGTGCAGTGGTGTTTGGGTAGTGTAGGGGGTAGTGCTGGGGTAGTGTTTTAGGGTTTAGGGTAGTGCAGTGGTGTTTGTGTAGTGTAGGGGGTAGTGCTGGGGGTAGTGTTTTAAGGTTTAGGGTAGTGCAGTGGTGTTTGGGTAGTGTATGGGTTCATGCTGGGGGTAGTGTTTTAGGGTTTAGGGTATGGCAATGGTGTTTGGGTAGTGTAGGGGGTCGTGCTGGGGGTCGATTTAGGGTTTAGGGTAGTGCAGTGGTGTTTGTGTTGTGAGGGGTCGTGCTGGGGGTAGTGTTTTAGGGTTTAGAGTAATGCAGTGGTGTTTGTATAGTGTAGGGGGTTTAGGGTAGTGCAGTGGTGTTTGTGTAGTGTAGGGGGTCATGCTGGGGGTTGTGTTTTAGGGTTTAGGGTAGGGCAGTGGTGTTTGTGTAGTGTAGGGGGTAGTGTTTTAGGGTTTAGGGTAGTGCAGTGGTGTTTGTGTAGTATAGGGGGTCATGCTGTGGGTAGTGTTTTAGGGTTTAGGGTAGTGCAGTTGTGTTTGTGTAGTGTACGGGGTTGTGTTTTAGGGTATAGGGTAGTGCAGTGGTGTTTGGGTAGTGTAGCGGGTCATGCTGGGGTTATGTTTTAGGGTTTAGGGTAGTGCAGTGGTGTTTGGGTAGTGTAGGGGTTCGTGCTGGGGGTAGTGTTTTAGGGTTTAGGGTAGTGCAGTGGTGTTTGTGTAGTGTGGGAGGTCATGCTGGGGGTAGATTTAGGGTTTAGTGTAGTGCAGTGGTGTTTAGGTAGTGTAGGGAGTCGTGCTGGGGGTAGTGTTTTAGGGTTTAGGGTAGTCCAGTGGTGTTTGTGTAGTGTAGGGAGTCGTGCTGGGGGTAGTGTTTTAGGGTTTAGGGTAGTGCAGTGGTGTTTGGGTAGTGTAGGGGTCGTGCTGGGGTAGTGTTTTAGGGTTTAGGGTAGTGCAGTGGTGTTTGTGTAGTGTAGGGGGTCATGCTGGGGGTAGTGTTTTAGGGTTTAGGGTAGTGCAATGGTGTTTGTGTAGTGTAGGGGGTAGTGTTTTAGGGTTTAGGGTAGTGCAGTGGTGTTTGTGTACTGTAGGGGGTCGTGCTGGGTTCTAGTGTTTTAGGGTTTAGGGTAGTGCAGTGGTATTTGTGTAGTGTAGGGGGTAGATTTAGGGTTTAGGGTGGTGCAGTGGTGTTTGGGTAGTGTAGGGGGTCGTGCTGGGGGTAGTGTTTTTGAGTTTAGGGTAGTGCAGTTGTGTTTGGGTAGTGAAGGGGTCGTGCTGGGGGTAGTGTTTTAGGGTTTAGGGTAGTGCAGTGGTGTTTGGGTAGTGTAGGGGTCGTGCTGGGGTAGTGTTTTAGGGTTTAGGGTAGTACAGTGGTGTTTGTGTAGTGTAGGGGTCATGCTGGGGGTAGTGTTTTAGGGTAGTGCAATGGTGTTTGTGTAGTGTAGGGGGTAGTGTTTTAGGGTTTAGGGTAGTGCAGTGGTGTTTGTGTACTGTAGGGGTCGTGCTGGGTTCTAGTGTTTTAGGGTTTAGGGTAGTGCAGTGGTATTTGTGTAGTATAGGGGGAAGATTTAGGGTTTAGGGAAGTGCAGTGGTGTTTGGGTAGTGTAGGGGGTCGTGCTGGGGGTAGTGTTTTTGAGTTTAGGGTAGTGCAGTTGTGTTTGGGTAGTGAAGGGGGTCGTGCTGGGGGTAGTGTTTTAGGGTTTAGGGTAGTGCAGTGGTGTTTGGGTAGTGTAGGGGTCAACCAACATGAATTTGTCCTTGTGTGATGTAACCAATGCTCATGTAAAGCACTCCAATACCTGACCAGTCTGCACTATATACAACTGCAAAAAACAAAAAATAAAAAGTGTTTTGCACACTTCTGTCATTGGGCTATACGTGGGCTACCTCTGGGTGATATTTGTGCTACATTTGGGCTCTTTTTTCTCTGGTGGCCATCTTGGGAGACTTATTTGTTATGAAGTTTCCTAATTTCCTCATTTACTACAGTATCCTCAGTAGGAAATGCTTTCAGTTTTTTACTTTGATTCCATCAAGAAGGCATTCAGATGTGTCACACATTTGCCATAAATTCAGAATGTTAGCACTCTAGTTGTTCATTAGATCACTGTAGTAAAGCTACTGCTCACCAAGGAGTTAACTGGAAGTCTACTGCTGGTATTGAAAGTGATTGTTTCAGTCTGCATGTCAGAATTTTCTAATGAAATAGAAGAGGATTTGAGATCTCACTTAAAACATGCACTAAATTTTCTTTTTGCAGCACTAACCATAATTTCTATGTCAAAATGAACCCCCTCATTTTGTTCCTTTTTAAATTAAATGTTTTAAGTGTTACCAGTTTATTCCAATCAAGATGGCTTCAGGTGTGCCATACTTTTGTCATATGTAAGGCTGTTAGCACTCTAGTTGTTCTTTAGAACACTCTGGGAAGCTGCAGTAGAACACAAAGGCATCAACTGACAGGCTGCTCCTGTTGAAATATAACAGGAAGATATTTGAGATCTCACTTAAAACATGTCCTAATTTTTCTTTCTACAGCACTAACCATAATTTCTATGGCAAAATGAACCCTCTCATTTTGTTCCTTTTTAAATTAAATGTTTTAAGTGTTACCAGTTTATTCCAATCAAGATGGCTTCAGGTGTGCCATACTTTTGTCATAAGTAAGACTGTTAGTGCTCTAGTTGTTCTTTAGAACACTCTGGGAAGCTGCAGTAGAACACAAAGGCATCAACTGACAGGCTGCTCCTGTTGAAATATAACAGGAAGATATTTGAGATCACACTTGAAACATGTCCTAATTTTTCTTTCTACAGCACTAACCATAATTTCTATGACAAAATGAACCCCATCATTTTGTTCCTTTTTAAATTAAATGTTTTAAGTGTTACCAGTTTATTCCAATCAAGATGGCTTCAGGTGTGCCATACTTTTGTCATAAGTAAGGCTGTTAGCACTCTAGTTGTTCTTTAGAACACTCTGGGAAGCTGCAGTAGAACACAAAGGAATCAACTGACAGTCTCTGCCATTGTTGGATGTACATGTTTTACTGAGAATGTCAGACTTCATTCTCACATGACTGAGAAAGATAATGTGAATTTTCAGAAAATATGCTCTCATTTTAGCTTCTGGAGCACCTTCCAAAACTGTATGGGACAAGCATGTGAAAATAGTTTTCTCTCAAACATGATTCATGATATCCCAGCAGAAGGTTTTTCACAGGGTAAAATCACCTTAGAACACACCACAATTCCTGAAATTAGTATGGTACCATCAACAAATGAATTCTAATGTAACTAAAGTCTGTTATCACCCTTTATAGTTCTCCTTTTGGTAACCCTCAAAATCTTCGATTCACTACAATGCATTTCAATAGGGTACCATCATTTATATTGGTCCCAAGATGGCTGCCAGCAATTCCAGGATGAAGTGCTGACAGCCAATCAGATCTCACGATGACATGTGTGGTTAGGCTCCGCCCAGATATATATGTGTTTTTACTTTTGATTTTCTCAGCAACTACTGAACGGATTTACACCATTTAACAAAAAGGGTTCTTTCTGAACCAAGAACTACCTCTTTGCCAAATTTGGTGTAATTCCGTTCAGCGGTTCGGGCT
The DNA here is from genome assembly GCA_963921515.1 of Calotriton arnoldi. Classification (NCBI taxonomy): domain Eukaryota; kingdom Metazoa; phylum Chordata; class Amphibia; order Caudata; family Salamandridae; genus Calotriton; species Calotriton arnoldi. Next base: position 1,611,704 of record CAWUFW010004099.1, read on the forward strand.
GTAGCCTTACATAAAGTTTCCTATGGGAAATTGATTTTTTGACTCTTATTTTTTTAATTTCTCCGCAACTACTAAACGGATTTACACCATTTAACAAAAAGGGTTCTTTCTGAACCAAGAACTACCTCTTTGCCACATTTTGTATAATTCCGTTCAGCAGTTCGGGCTGTAGCCGTGGCTAAAGTTTCCTATGGGAAAATGAATGGGGAAAACACGTTTTGGGACCCCCTTTTTCTCGGCCCCCGCTTGACGAATCACCCGAAACTTTCAGGGTAGGAGCGGACCGGAGCGGGCCATAAAGTTTGAAAATGTCGCGAAGATTTGTCAACCAACGCAAGAGTTATTTCAAATAGAATGTTGCGGATTTCCTATGGAAAATAGGTCCTGACTATAACTATCTACTGGCGACCGCCAGTAGATAATATATATATATATATATATATATATATATATATATATATATATATATATATATTATATATATATATATATATTCACTGAAAAACCATAGGTTTCAGACCTGTTATAGTTAGAAATTTGCATTTAAAAACCTTTGAAATTCACTGAAAAAACCATAGGTTTTAGGGACAGTTATAGTTAGTTGGACATTGCACTCGTACAAAACCCGTGAAATTCCCCGTTATAGTTAGTTCAGCTAACTATAACTCGCGCCCCGCAATGCACTGCTGATGACGTCACATATTACATCACTCATGACATGGTCAGTGACATCACTGATGACATCACTGATGACATCTCAAATGACATCACTGATGACATCATTCAGTGACTGTGTGTTTCTATAAAGTTTAAATATGTTTAATATATATGCCAAGGTGTATTGAATAATGAGTGGGTGTATAAGTGTCTGGATGGATGATTTAGTAGGTGCGTGACTGACTCTATAAGTGAGTGATTAAACGTATCTTACTAAATGCATGGGTTAGTGATTAAACTGTGTGAATGTCTTTATCCGTCTGTCTGTTGGTGTGTAAGTGGCTGCATGGGTTTGTAAATAGCTACATGAGTGTCTATGAGTTATTGATTGGTTGTCTGAGTATCTGTATGGGTGCCTGAGTGTTTGTGTGGATGGGGTGTGTGTGACTGCACATAGATGTATCAGTGGGTGATTCACTGGGTGCATGGTTTCAAGAGTGCATCTGTGATGGACTGTATGGGTGGGTGAGTGTGTGTATGGGTGTGTTAGTGAGTGAATGTATATCTCAGTGGTACATGTGTGAGTAACTACATATGTGAAAGGCAGTATATATGTGTGTTGAAGTATATAAATAGCTATAAGCGAGAGTGTGTGATTGTGATTGTGAGAGTGAGAGTGACTGTATGGATGAGTGTGTGCTTGTATCAGTGATTGTATAAGAGCGTAAGAATGTGCTAGTTTTTGTATGAGTAGTTGAGCTGGTGTGTGTATAACTGTATAGGTGAGTAAATGGCAGTGTGATTAATTATTTGCATGACTGACTAGGTGTGTGAGTACCTCTATGGATGAGTGGCGGTGTGTGAATGTCTATGTAGGTGTATGAGTGCATATGATAGTCCTGTACTGAGTGACCGTAAGTATGAGTGACTGTACGGGTGAGTGAGTGGATGTGTGTGTAGACCTAAGAATCAGTGAGTGTGTATGTAGTTATTGGTGTTGGAGTGTCTATGGTTTTGAGAATGGCAGTCTGTAATTTACAGTGGGTGTATCAAAAGTTATATTAGGGTGTGAGAAGATGCATGAAATTATCACACGGATGATGTCATCAGTGATGTCATTTGAGATGTCATTTGAGATGTCATCAGTGATGTCACTGACCATGTCATGAGTGATGTAATATATGACGTCATCAGCAGTGCATTGCGGGGCGCGAGTTATAGTTAGCTGAACTAACTATAACGGGGGAATTTCACGGGTTTTGTACGAGTGCAATGTCCAACTAACTATAACTGTCCCTAAAACCTATGGTTTTTTCAGTGAATTTCAAAGGTTTTTTAAATGCTAATTTCTAACTATAACGTGCCTGAAACCTATGGTTTTTTCAGTGAATTTCAAAGGTTTTTTAAATGCTAATTTCTAACTATAACGTGTCTGAAACCTATGGTGTTTTTGCAGTGAATTTCAAAGGTTTTTTAAATGCTAATTTCTAACTATAACGTGCCTGAAACCTATGGTTTTTTCAGTGAATTTCAAAGGTTTTTAAAATGCTAATTTCTAACTATAACGTGCCTGAAACCTATGGTTTTTTCAGTGAATTTCAAAGGTTTTTTAAATGCTAGTTCCTAACTATAACATGTCTGAAACCTATGGTTTTTTTCACTGAATTTCCAAGGTTTTGTAAATGACAATTTTTAAATGTATTAATTGTTATCTTTATTTTTTTGATACTGATTTACTACATTTTTTAAAACTATATATTTTTTAAATTACATTGTAATTACATTATACATTACATTACAAAATATACTTTCTCAGAATGAATTACTTTAGTTTAAATTCTTTGCAAATAGGCAATAGACTTTTAAGTACAGTAGTTACAGTTGTTGCAATGGGCAACACAATTTCAAACACAATGCAACATTGAGCTCAATGTGAATTTCTAGTTAAATGCAATTAGTTACTTTATGGATTACTTTTCTAACCACAGGACTGGATCCTAGATTCAGTCCTGGGACATCTCCTGTAAACAGTTGAGTAAAAGCGTTTTGGTTACAGTACTGATTTTTAAGGAATATTATTGTATTTTAAAAGTTGACACAAACTTTTTCACATAGAATCACCAATGTTATCCTATGGGAGGAAATTCACTTAGCAGGTAAGTAGTGTTATCGTTACTTTTTCTTACTCAGTGGTGGATCCTGGATCCAGCACTGGTGCATCTCCTGTAAACAGTTGAAAGAATGCGTTTAAGTCATACAGGCGATTTTTAAGTAATATTTGTAGTTTGTGAAAATCGACACTTTGAAACTTTTCTGCTGAAAACCAGACAATGGATTCCTATGGAAGGAAATACAAGTTACTGGTAAGTACGGTTAGAATTACTTTTCAGGGTCAGTGCTGCGCTAAAAGATGCAGCACTGTGTTCTCTCCTGATAACAGGCGAGTAAATCGGAATACGTAGTTCGGCTGATTTTAGAGGAATATTTTAAAGTTCCAAAACTCCACACTTAGAAGAATTTCCAAGTGAAACCAGTCAATGTTAGCCTATGGAAGGAAATTCAAGTTACTGGTAAGTACGGTTAGAATTACTTTTCAGGGTCAGTGCTGGGCTAAAAGATGCAGCACTGGGTTCTCTCCTGATAACAGGTGAGTAAATCGGAATTCGTAGTTCGGCTGATTTTAGAGGAATATTATAAAGTTCCAAAACTCCACACTTAGAAGAATTTCCAAGTGAAACCAGTCAATGTTAGCCTATGGAAGGAAATTCAAGTTACTGGTAAGTACAGTTAGAATTACTTTTCAGGGTCAGTGCTGGGCTAAAAGATGCAGCACTGGGTTCTCTCCTGATAACAGGTGAGTAAATCGGAATTCGTAGTTCGGCTGATTTTAGAGGAATATTTGCACAGTGGTGAAGGAAGGGGGTGGGGCCTGAGGTGACATGTCTGCAAACACGCTCTGTGGCGCGTTTTAAGTTGGAGAATTAATTCCTCCTCAATCCCGAGGGTCCCTAGGGGCCAACTAGCCCACCAGATACCTCCAGTATCCGCTAGAGAGCTGCGTTGCAGAGAGGTGTTCAGAGGCCATGCCCTTTTTGCACCTCTCTGCAACGCAGCTCTGTGGTGCTTTCTGGACGTACCTGGTGGGCTAGTTGTCCCCCAGGGACCCTCAGGATTGAAGGGGATTTAATTCCCCATCTTAAAACACGCCACGGGGCCTGTTTGCACACATGTCATCTCAAGCCCCGCCCTCCCTTCACCACTGTGCAAACGCGCCCCGTGGCGCGTTTTAAGTCGGGGATTAACTCCCCTTCAATTCTGAGGGTCCCTGGGGTGCAACTAGCCCACCAGCTCCCTCCATTATGCGCCACAGAGCTGCGTTGCAGAGAGGTGTAAAAGGGGCGTGGCCTCAGAACACATCTCTGCAACGCAGCTCCCTGGCGCATACTGGAGGTTCCTGGTGGGCTAGTTGGCCCCCAGGGACCCCAGTATTCAAGGGGAATTGTTCTCATCTGCAAACGCGACAGGGGGCGCGTTTGCAGAGTGGTGAAAGAAGGGGCGTGGCCTCCGGCGCGATGCCGGTGTTTTTTTTTTTTTTTTAAGAAGGGGGCTGTGTGGCCCCCTTCTTTTTCTAATTTATTTGTCCTGGGGACCCCATCCCCCAGGGCCTGCCCCCTATTTTTTTTTAAAAACAATTTGGAAGGGTGCCGCGTGGCAACCTCCCGAGGCCTTAATCGGCCCCGCGGACCCCATCCCCCGGGGCATGGCCTTTTTAAAATTGTTTTATTGTTTTGGAGGGGGGCTGCGTTGCCCCCCTCCTCAGGCCACTCATGGCCCCGGGGCCGGCCTTTGTTTTTTTTTTTTTCCTCAAACTTTTGGGGAAGGGGGCCGCGTGGCCCCCCTCCCGGGCCACTACTTGCCCCGGGGACCCCATCCCCCAGGGCTGGCCCTCTCCATTGGGGACTGTGGGGGGGTCCCCAATCCCCCCACAGTCCCACCGGCTCCCCGCGTCCCTTGGGAGCCGGCATTGCTTTTCCACATGGGGAGCTGCTAAGATGCAGCTCCCCATGTGGAAAAGCAATTTGCTTTGGATATTGGGAGCGAGAGCGCTTCCAATATCCAAAGCAGTTTGGATATTGCCGCGAGGCTCCCGTCCTGTCATAGCAAACTACAGTGTCCCGGGGTAGGCACCCCGGGACACTGCAGGAGCCGGCCCTGGGGGTGGCGGTCCCCAGGGCCATCAAGGGCTCCAGGAGGGGCCGCGCGGCCCCCTCCCTTGAATTGCACAGCCCCGGGAGGTGGTGGTCCCTGGGCTCTGGGGTCCATAACGGACCCCCACATTACAATATTTAGTGCCCCGGGAGGTGGCGGTCCCGGGCGTGTGGGGGCTCAAGCCCCCACATAGGTAATTTAAAAAAATAAAAAGAAGCCCCGGGGTGGCGGTCCTCGGGGCTGCGGGAGGCCGAGAGCCCTCCCGCATCATTTTTTAATTAAAGCCCCGGGGGTGGCGGTCCTCGGGCTTGGGGGCCTTAGAGGCCCCCACACATAAAACTTAACCCCTGCATGCCCCCGGGACTTGGCCCACCCAGGGGCCAATTACCAAAGAAGCGCGGGAGCCCGCGCTTCTTTTTATTTTTTTTAATCGGCAGGATCCGCGCACCGTAAGCGCATCCTGCCGATTTAGGACCCCTGAGCAGGCCTAGGGGTCAGGGTGTTTCTACCCTGCCCCCTTTTGCGTATTGCGCACTTTTTTACTGCTTTCTTGTTCCTCGGTTCTACCGAGGAACAAGATGGCTGCCAACACTTCCTGGTTTGGAGTGTTGACAGCCAATTAGCATGCAGCTCGTGGTCGGGAGGGTGCGCGGATCCTCCGTGCCTCTAAATATCGAAACTTTTATTTTGGATTTTCTCAGCAACTACTGAACGGATTTACACCATTGTTAAAAAGGGTGCTTTCTGAACCAAGCACTACCTTTTGCCAAATTTGGTGTAATTCCGTTCAGCAGTTTTTGCTGTAGCCTTGCATAAAGTTTCCTATGGGAAATCGATTTTTTCACTCTTATTTTTTGAATTTCTCCGTAACTACTGAACGGATTTACACCATTTAAAAAAAGGTCGCTTTCTGAACCAAGCGCTACCTTTTGCAAAATTTGGTGTAATTCCGTTCAGCAGTTCGGGCTGTAGCCGTGGCTAAAATTTCCTATGGGAATTAACATGGAGAAAACGCGTTTTGGGACCCCCCTTTTTTCTCGGCCCCCGCTTGATGAATCAACCCGAGACTTTCACAGTAGGAGTGGAGCGGAGCGCCCCAACAAGTTGGAAGCTTTCGCGAAGATTCGTCAACCGGCGCAAGAGTTATTTCAAATAGAATGTTGCGGATTTCCTATGGATAAAGGTCCTAACTATAACTATCTACTGGCGACCGCCAGTAGATATATATATATATATATATATATATATATATATATATATATATATATATATATATATATATATTCAAATCCACCGTTCTCTGCACCTTCCCTTCCGCTGGGAACAAACGGATGCGAACCCACGTTTTCGTGCTGAAATATTTTTAGTTTATTGTTGAGTCACCACAATCGCCATGACGCGTTTCGGCCTGACACGGCCTTGATCACATGACGCGCTCTGAAAGTCATATTACTCCTTTTAAAGTGCTAGGTGCAATCACACGTGATGTATAGACATAGACAAAATACTTGTGTCTTATTGTAGTCAGAAATAAGTCTGTGCAAATCAGCAAAAATAAATAAATAAATATATGATGGGTTAAAATCCACATAGTATAAATACATATAAAACCAATTTTACATAAAATACATAAAACTTGTTTCCAAAGTATTCAAACATTGCCATTTAAAACATAATGTTATAAATTTGTATGGTAATGTAGTAAAAACATATGCTATGTCTGTATAATACAGTATCGTGCACATAATATGATTGCATAATTTTACTAATTTAACCCTTGCCGATTGGATTGTCATACTTGCACGAAAAGCTTATTCATAAATTCAATCTTAATGTTATATCATGATCTATACTTATATAAAGTGCTCAGTGAAAAATAGTAAAAAACGTGTGCTATATATATATATATATTGAGTACTCCTTTTCTTCACCGATTCCCTGCACCCTGGAACCAGAAACGGAACGGACTCCTCTTATTTTGTGCAAATTGTTTTATTTCAAATTGTGCTGTGCCGCCATGATGCGTTTCGGCCCCTAGAGGCCTTGATCGCATGTCGTGCTACCATTTCCTCCCCGACATTTAAAGTGCCAAGTGCAAACTAAATATGGAAAACAGACTACCCGTCTGTACTCCAGTTTCGCAATACAAATATGCAGCATGTTTCCACATTTGTTGTGGCTGGTCTTTGTGTTCTCAAAACCATGTGCAAAATACACATAATTCCTGTATAAATACATTTCGGTAATATACACACAGTTAAGAATATTTTAAAAGCATAATGCATAAAAGCCATACCCTTGGATTTAAAACCATGTGCAAAATTTGCATAGTTCCCGTATAAATACATTCAGATGAATAATACACATAGTTAAAATTAATCCAAGTGAAAAGATCATGTACAGAGAAGAGAGTCACCTGAGAACAACTCAGTGCTTTTGACATTGCAGGCCATTGCCATTATTAATTTGACTCATCAGATTTCATGTATATACTTCTATGTTGCTTAAAGAGATGTTAAAAAGACCCATCCACTAATGCCACAAAATCCTTCATGCCTAAATGTGCAAATAGGTATGCCGCCCCTGTGGACATATGGTCTGCTGCTTGTATATATATTACCTACTGGCGGTCGCCAGTAGGTAGTTATAGTTAGGACCTAGTTTCCATAGGAAAAGTGTTTTTTGACTTGCCAATAACTTTGGCGCCGTTTGACGAATCTTCACAAAACTTTCAAAACTAGTGGGGCGCTCCAGTCAGCTCCTGTCGTGAAAGTTTTGGGGTGATTCGTCAAGCAGGAGCCGAGAAAAAAGGGGGGTCCCAAAACGCGTTTTCCCCATGTTATTTTCCATAGGAAACTTTAGACAAAGCTACAGCCCGAACTGCTGAACGGAATTTTACCAAATTTGGCAAAAAGGTAGGTCTTGGTTCAGAAAGATCCCTTTTTGTTAAATGGTGTAAATCCGTTCAGTAGTTCCTGAGAAATTAGAAAAAGAAAAAGTTTTGATATCTAGGGACGCGGTGGATTTGCGAACCCTCCAGAGCACGAGCTTCATTCTCATTGGCTGCCAACACTCCAAATCAGGAAGTGTTGGCAGCCATCTTGTGAACCGAGTCACAAGAAAACAGTAAACCAAAGATAAAAAACAAGAAAAGGGGCTCAGGGTAGAAACACCCGGACCCCCTAGGCCTGCTCAGGGGGTCCCACAAGGACCCCCAGGGCCAAAAACAGCATTTTTTTTTTTAAACGGCAGAATTTGCGTTGGGGTCGCGAATCCTGCCATGAAAAGCCCCCGGGTGGGCCAGGTCCCGGGGGCAATCATTTATTTATTTGTGGAGGCCCGCCACCTCCCCAGGGCTATGTAAATTATGTGCGGGAGGGCACACGGCCCTCCCGCAGCCCCAGTGACCGCCACCTCCCAGGGGATTGTTTTTTAATCTGTGCCCAAGCCCCGGAGACCACCACCCCCCGGGGCTTTTCTTAAATATGCGCGGGGGCACACGGCCCCCCCGCAGACCCGGGGACCGCCACCTCCCCGGGGCTTTCTTTAAATAATATATTTTTTTAAATTAATCTGTGGGGGCCCTCCCATTTCCCCCCAAGCCCCGGGGACCGCCATCCCCCGGGGCTTTACTTAAATATGCATGGGGGCGCACGGCCCCCCTGCTGCCCCGAGGACCGCCACCTCCCCGGGGCTCTTTTTTTTAAACATTTTTAAAGATGTGTGTGGGAGCAAGAGCCTCCCCACATGCCCCGGGGACCACCACCTCCCCGGGGCACATAATCATTTCAATTCGGGGGTCCGTTACGGACCCCCAGCCCCGGGGACCACTACCTCCCCGGGGCTTTCAAAACTAAGGGCCGCGCGGCCCCCCTCCAGGAGCCCTTGATGGCCCTGGGGACTGCCACCCCCCAGCGCCGGCTCCTGCAATGTCCTGGGATGCCCACCCCCGGGACATTGCCGTTTGCTATGGCAGGACGGGAGCCGTGCAGCTCCCGCCCTGTCATAGCAAACACTTGTTTGGATTTTGGAAGCGAGAGCAGGTTTCCTGCTCTCCCTTCCAAAATACAAAGCAGATTGCTTTTCCACAAGGGGAGCTTCATGTTAGCAGCTCCCTGTGTGGAAAAGCAATGCCGGCTCCCGCAGGAGGCGGGAAGCCGGCGGGACCGTGGGGGCATTGGGGCTCCCCCCACGGCCCCCAACGGAGTGGCCAGGCCCCGGGGGATGGGGTCCCCAGGGCTAGAAGTGGCCCAGGAGAGGGGCCACGCAGCTCCCCTCCCCCCCAAAAAAATAAAAAAAAGGAAAGGCCTGCCCCGGGGGATGGGGTCCCCGGGGCCATAAATGGCCTGAGGAGGGGGGCCACGCGGCGGGATGGGGTCCCCAGGGCCCAAAAAATATTAAAAGATGGGGGGCCACACAGCCCCCCTTCTAAAAAATAAAAAAAATAAAAAAAACGGCATCGCGCCGGAGGCCCTGCCCCCTCAGTGCATCACTCTGCAAACGCGCCCCGTGGCACGTTGTAAGTTGAGGAATTAATTCCCCTTGAATACTGGGGGTCCCTGGGTGCCAACTAGCCCACCAGGTACCTCCAGTATGCGCCACAGAGCTGCGTTGCAGAGAGGTGGTCTGAGGCCACGCCCCTTTTTACACCTCTCTGCAACGCAGCTCTGTGGCACTTACTGGAGGTACCTGGTGGGCTAGTTGGCCCCCAGGGACCCTCAGGATTCAAGGGGACTTAATCTTCCAAGTTACAACGCGCCAGTGGGTGCGTTTGCACAGTGGTGCAGGGAGGGGGCGGGCCTGATATGGCAAGTGTGCAAACGCACCCCCTGGCGCGTTGTAACTTGGGGGATTAAGTCCCCTTCAATCCTGAGGGGCCAACTAGCCCACCAGGTACCTCCAGTAAGCGCCACAGAGCTGCATTGCAGAGAGGTGTAAAAAGGAGCGCAGCCTCGGACCACCTCTCTGCAACGCAGCCCTGTGGCGCTAACTGGAGGTACCTGGTGGGCTAGTTGGGCCCCAGGGACCCTCAGGACTCAAGGGGAATTAATCACCCAATTTACAACGCGCCAGGGGGCACGTTTGCACAGTGGTGCAGGGAGGGGACGGGGCCTAACAAAACAAGTGTGCAAATGTGCCCCCTGGCGCGTTGTAAATTGGGGGATTAAGTTGCCTTCAATCCTGAGGTTCCCTGAGGGCCAACTAGCCCACCAGGTACCTCCAGTAAGTGCCACAGAGCTGCGTTGCAGAGAGGTGGTCCGAGGCCACACCCCTTTTTACACCACTCTGCAAATGCGGCTTCTGGTGCACTGCTGGTGGGGCGATGAGATCCTCTCATGTCCTGAGGACCTCAGGACCCAAGTGGACTTCATCCTCCGAGCAGCAGTGCGCCAGAAGCCGTGTTTGCAGCGTGGTGTAAAAAGGGCGTGGCCTCGGAACACCTCTCTGCAATTCAGCTCTGTGGTGCTTACTGGAGGTACCTGGTGGGCTAGTTGGCCCCCAGGGACCCTCAGGATTGAAGGGTACTTAATCCCTTAACTTACAATGCGCCAGGGGGCACATTTGCACAGTGTTGCAGGGAGGGGGCGGGGCCTCATATAACAAGTTAGCAATCTTGCTGTGTAGGACTTACTGGAGGTAATAAAAGGGGTAGTTGGCCCCCAAGGTTGAAGTTGGGGGCTAACTACCCTCTCGTTACCTCCAGTAAATCCCACACAGTGGGATTGCTAAAAGGGGTTTGGAGGCCACGCTCACCTTTCTCCACCACTCTGAAAACGAGACTGCTATTTTATAGTTAGAAATTAGCATTTAAAAAACCTTTGAAATTCACTGAAAAAACCATAGGTTTCAGGGACGTTTTAGTTAGAAATTAACATTTAAAAACCTTAGAAATTCACTGAAAAACCATAGGTTTCAGGGGCGTTATAGTTAGTTGGAGATTTTACTCGTACAAAACCAGAGAAATTCGGCCGTTATAGTCAGTTCAGCTAACTATAACTCGCGCCCCCGCAATGCACTGCTGATGACGTCACATATTACATCATTCATGACATGGTCAGTGACATCACTGATGACATCTCAAATGACATCACTGATGACATCATCCACGTGAAAATCTGATGCTCCTCCTCACACCCTAATATAACCTTTGATACACCCACTGTAAAATACAGACTACCATTTTTGAAACCATCGACACACCAATACCAGTTACTACATACGAACTCACTGATTCCTAGGTCTACACACACATCCACTCATTCACCCATACAATCACTCATACATGCAGTCACTCATCAATACAACACTATCATATGTACTCATACATCTATAGAGACACTCACACACCACCACTAATCCAGAGTTACTCACACACCTAGTCAGTCATGCAAAGAATCAATCACACTTCCATTTGCTCACGTATACAGTTATACACACACCACATCACTTATTCATACAGAATCAAACGCATACTTACTCTCTTATACAATCACTGATACAAGTACACACTCATCCAACGAGCCACTCTCACAATCACTGACTCTCACGTATAGTCATTTATATACTCCAACTCTCACATACACTGCCTATTACTTATGTAGTTACTTGGACATGTACCACTGAGACATCCATTCACTCACCAACATACCCATACTCACATTCACCCACCCATACAGGTGTTTCCACATGCACTCTTGAACCCATACACCCAGTGAATCAACCACTCAAACATCTATGCACAGAGTCACACACCTCCCACCCACACACACACTCAGGCACCCATACAATTACTCAGGCAACCAATCAATAACCCATATAGACACTCATGTAGCTACTCACCAACCCATGCAGCAGCTTACACAACAACAGACAGACTGATACAGACATTCTCACATTTTAGTCACTAACCCATGCATTCAGTAAGACACATTTAATCACTCACTTATACAGTCAGTCACGCACCTACTAAATCTTCCATCCAGACACTTATACACCCACTCATTCTTCAATACACCTTGGCATATATATAATACATATTTAAACTTTAAAGAAACACACAATCACCTGGATGATGTCATCAGTGATGTCATCAGTGATGTCATCAGTGGTGTCACTGACCATGTCATGAATGATGTAATATGTGACGTCATCAGCAGTGCATTGCGGGGGTGCGAGTTATAGTTAGCTGAACTAACTATAACTGCCGAATTTCTCTGGTTTTGTACGAGTGAAATCTCCAACTAACTATAACGTCCCTGAAACCTATGGTTTTTTCAGTGAATATATATATATATTACCTACTGGCGGTAGCCAGTAGGTAGTTATAGTTAGAACCTTGTTTCCATAGGAAAAGCGTTTTTTGATTTGCCAATACCTTTGGCGCCGTTTGACAAATCTTCACAAAATTTTAACTAACTAATTGTTCACTCAGGTCGGCTCCTGTGTTGAAAGTTTCGGGGTGATTTGTCAAGCGGGGGCCGAGAAAAAAGGGGGGTCCCAAAACGTGTTTTATCCATGTTAATTTCCATAGGAAACTTTAAACACGGCTACAGTCTGAACTGCTGAACGAAATTACACCAAATTTGGCAGAGATAGCTCTTGGTCCAGAAAGCACACTTTTTTTTTAAATGGTGTAAATCCGTTCAGTAGTTTTTGAGATATTTAAAGATTTACAGATATCGATATTAGAAAATTGTGAGATCTGATTGGCTGAGCCCTCCCGAGCACGAGCTTGCCTCTGATTGGCTGCCAACACTTCAAACCAGGAAGTGTTGGCAGCCATCTTGTGACTCGGTACCGAGGGAGAAGGAATAAGGTGAGAGAGACGTTAAAAAGGAAGAAAAGGGTGCAGGGTAAAAACACCCTGACCCCCTATGCCTGGTCAGGGGGTCCCACAGAGACCCCCAGGGCCCAAAAAAGCATTTAAAAAAAAAATTTCAGCCGAATTCGCGCACCCGGCGTGACTCCGGCCGAAAATTTTAAAAAAAGAAGCGCAGTCTCACACGCTTCGTTTTTTAAAGCCCCCGGGTGGGCCAGGTCCCTGGGGCATTCATGATTTATGTAGTGGGGGCCAGCGGGGGCCCCCGCAGCCCCAGGGACCACCACCTCCATGGGGCTTTATTATTTATGCGCGGGGGCCTCACGGGCCCCCCCAAGCCCCGGGGACCGCCACCTCCCCGGGGCTTTCATTGAAAAATGCATGGGGGGCTCCTGCCCCTCCACGCTGCCCCGGGGACCGCCACCTCCCCAGGGCATTGGTAATTATGTGCGGGGGCCTCGTGGACCCCCCAAGCCCCGGGGACCGCCACCTCCCCGGGGCTTAAATATAAAGGAAGTGTGGGGGGGCTCCTGACCCTCCCCACACAGCCCCGGGGACCACCACCTCCCTGGGGCAAACTTTATTTAAATAGGGGGGTCCGTTGCTGACCCCCGGCCCCAGGGACCACCACCTCCCAGGGGCTATGTATACGTTGGGAGGGGTCCGCGCGGCCCCCCTCCTGGAGCCTTTATGGCCCTGGGGACCGCCAACCCCCAGGCCAGAGCCAGCTTCTGCAATGTCCCGGGGTGCCCACCCCCAGGACATTGCCGTTTGCAATGGCAGGGTGGGAGCATGGCTCCCGCCCTGTCATTGCAAACTCTGCTTCGCTTCATGGAAGCGAGAACAGAAAACCTGCTCTCGCTTCCATGAAGCGAAGCAGAATTGCTTTTGGACAAATGCAGGATGCGGGGAGCCGGCTGGGACCGCGGGGGCATTGGGGCTCCCCCCGTGCTCCCCCACGTAAGGGCTGGCCCCGGGGGATGGGGCCTCCAGGGCCAGAAGTGGCTATGGGGAAGGGGGCCACGCGGCCCCCCTCCCTTTTGTTATAATTTTTTTTTTTTTTTAAATAAGGCCGGGCCCCGGGGGATGGGGTCCCTGGGGCCATTATTGGCCTCTGGAGGGGGGCCATGCGGCCCCCCTCCAAAACAAAACCAACAAGGCTGGCCAGGCCCCGGGGGATGGGGTCCCCGGGGCCAGAAGTGGCCCAGGGGAGGGGGGCCATGCGGCCCCCCTCCCTTTTGTTATTAAAAAAAAAACTTTAAAAAAGAAGGCTGGGCCCCGGGGGAGGGGGTCCCCGGGGCCATTATTGGCCTCTGGAGGGGGGCCACGCAGCCCCCCTCCAAAACAAAAACCAACAAGGCTGGCCAGGCCCTGGGGGATGGGGTTCCGGGGCCATAATTGGCCTCAGGAGGGGGGTCACACGGCCCCCCTCCAATTTAAAAAAAAAAAAAAGTAAAGGCTGGCCAGGCCCGAAGGGTGGGGCCCCCGGGGCCAGAAGTGGCCCAGGGAAGGGGGGCCACGCGGCCCCCCTCCCATGAGATTAAAAAAAAAAAGAGACCAGCAACTCGCCGGAGGCCCTGCCGCCTCCCTGCATGACTCTGCAAACGCGCCTCCTGGTACGCTCTGCGTTGGGGGATTAATTCCTCGTTGCTAGTGAGGGTCCCTGGGGCCAAGTAGGCCACCAGGAGCCTCCAGTAAGCCCCACACAGTGGGATTGCTGAGAGGTGGTACGAGGCCACGCCCCTTTTTACACCACTCTGCAAATGCTCCTCTTGGTGCACTGCTGGTGGGGTGATGAAGTCCCCTTGTGTCCTGAGGACCTCAGGACTGAAGTGGACTTCATCCCCCAAGCAGCAGTGTGCTAGGAGGCGCGTTTGCAGATTGGTGTAAAAAGGGGGCGTGGCCTTGTACCACTCTCAGCAATCCAGCTGTGTGGGCCTTACTGGAGGTACCTGGTGGGCTAGTTGGCCCCCAGGGACCCTCAGTATTCAAGGGGACTTAATCCCCCAACTTAGAACGCGCCAAGAGGCGCGTTTGCATAGTGGTGGAGAAAGGGGGCGTGGCCTGTAAAAAACCTTTGAAATACACTGAAAAAACCATAGGTTTCAGGGACGTTATAGTTAGAAATTAGCATTTAAAAAACCTTCGAAATTCACTGCAAAAACCATAGGTTTCAGGGACGTTATAGTTAGAAATTAGCATTTAAAAAACCTTTGAAATTCACTGAAAAAACCATAGGTTTCAGGGACGTTATAGTTAGAAATTAGCATTTAAAAAACCTTAGAAATTCACTGAAAAAACCACAGGTTTCAGGGACGTTATAGTTAGTTGGACATTTCAGTCGTACAAAACCAGAGAAATTCACCCGTTATAGTTAGTTGAGCTAACTATAACTCACGCCCCGGCAATGCACTGCTGATGACGTCACATATTACATCATTCATGACATGGTCAGTGACATCACTGATGACATCACTGATGACTTCTCAAATGACATCACTGATTAAATCACTGATGACATCATCCACGTGATAATCTGATGCACCTCCTCACACCCTAATATAACCTTTGATACACCCACTCTAAAATACAGACTACCATTTTCAAAACCATAGACACACCAATACCAGTTACTACATACCCACTCACTGATTCCTAGGTCTACACATACATCCACTCATTCACCCATACAGTCACTCATACATGCAGTCACTCATCAATACAACACTATCATATGCACTCATACACCTATACAGACACTCACACACCGCCACTCATCCAGAGTTACTCACACACCTAATCAGTCATGCAAAGAATCAATCACACTCCCATTTACTCACCTATTCAGTTATACACACACCACCTCATTTATTCATACAGATACTAACAAATACTTACTCTCTTATACAATCTCTGATACAAGCACACACTCATCCATACAGCCACTCTCACAATCACTCACTCTCACATATAGTCATTTATATACTCCAACACTCACATATAATGCCTTTCACATAGGTAGTTACTCAGGCATGTACCACTGAGACATCCATTCACTCACCAACACACCCATACACACACTCACCCACCCATACAGCCCTTCACAGATGCACTCTTGAACCCATACACACAGTGAATCACCCACTCACACATCTATGCACAGAGTCACACACCCCCACCCACCCACACAGACACTCAGGCACCCATACAGATACTCAGACAACCAATCAATAACACATATAGACACTCATGTAGCTACCTACCAACCCATGCAGGTGCTTACACACCAACTGACAGACTGATACAGACATTCACACAGTTTAGTCACTAACCCATGCATTCAGTAAGACACGTTTAATCACTCACTTATACAGTCAGTCACGCACCTACTAAATCATCCATTCAGACACTTATACACCCACTCATTCTTCAATACACCTTGGCATATATATATATTACCTACTGGCGGTCGCCAGTAGGTAGTTATAGTTAGGACCTTGTTTCTATTCAAAAAGCGTTTTTTCTTTTGCCAATATCTTTGGTGCCGTTTGACGAATCTTCGCAAAAGTTTCAAAACTAATGGCCCGCTCAGGTCAGCTCCTGTCTTGAAAGTTTCGGGGTGATTCGTCAAGCGGGGGCCGAGAAAAAAGGGGGGTCCCAAAATGCGTTTTCCCCATGTTAATTTCCATAGGAAATTTTAGACAAGGCTACAGCCCGAACTGCTGAACGGAATTACACCAAATTTGGCAAAAAGGTAGCTCTTGGTTCAGAAAGCGCCCTTTTTTTTAAATGGTGTAAATCCGTTCAGTAGTTTTTTAAATATTAAAGGAAAAAGAAATGTATATATCTGGGCGGAGCCTAACCACACATCTCATCGTGAGATCTGATTGGCTGTCAGCACTTCATCCAAGAAGGGTTGGCAACCATCTTGGGACCAATATACATGATAGCACCTGTGGCATCTGTGCATCTGTGCTTTCCATGATGTCAGACTCCCATGGTAACCAGGGGTTCCATGTCCAGCCCTAGTATCCCAGGTGATGGAATTGTGTTGATTCAATTTACTGAAGGCTGTTACCTGCACTGGCTGGGACCTTGGATGGGTTCTTCTTATTCTCCAATAAACCTGAATTTCTTCACATCAACCTGCCTCCTGCCTGATCCTTTCAGCTGTAACAAGGATCT